>RJWH01000080.1:0-600000 GCA_004363575.1 Solenodon paradoxus | reverse complement strand
TTGATGCTCCACAATATCCCCAGAAAAGGATCACAAATCTAGAAATCTATTCTCCCTTCCCCAAAATGGGTGTTTTCAGAGAAATGAAATAACTCATGGATTTACAAATGTAATGTGATAAAAAATGCTTATAAATTGCATCGATCCTAACAAACATATAGACGCAATATAAGAACTACAAGAAGAAACTTTTTATGTCACTTATCGAAAAACAAAACAAAACAAAACAAACCCCCAAAACAATAAACAAAACAGTTACAGGAAACATCAAACCATCAAATAATAGGGTTAAGGACTCATTTACACAGATATTAAAAAGTGTCTATCGACATTTTTCTTAGCAATTTAATGGTATATACACACCTGACTTACAATGGTTCCCTAATTTACAATGGTTCAATCAATAATCTGTCTACTTTACTATGGTGCACAAAGGAATAGTATTCAGTACTACTTTGAATTTTGATATCTGATCTTTTCCAGGCTAGCGACAGACAGTATGATACTCTCTTGGGACGCTGGGCAGCAGCCGTGAGTCTCAGTTCACAGTCAGGCTGGGATTGTCATGGTAAACAAACTTCATATTTTTCACTTTTAGTACAGTTTTCTATAAATTATCTGAGCTATTCAACACTTTGTTATAAGATAGCTGTGGTTAGATGATTATGCCCAAATGGTAGGTTAATGTAAGTGTTCTGAGCACACTGAAAGCAGGCTAGGCTAAGAAATATTTGATAGGTGATGTGTTTTAGATGAATTTGTAACTGTTTTGATATTTCCAACTTACACTGGTTTATCTGGATGTCTTCACATTGCAAGTCAGTAAAAATCTGTTATTATTTTTGAATAAAATTCCATTAGGAATCATGGTTATTTTTGGTGACTGGCTGAGGAAGCTGTTGGTTTCCGGTATTTTACGAAAGTCTGATTCTTCCCTAACAGCTATATTTCAATATGTGAACACCTATTAGTCTAAATTGATGATGTAAATGTCTATCAACTAACTCTTCAGGAAAGAAACAATACCTGTTTTTTTGTTGTTTTTTTTTTAGTTTTCTTATTTTCAAGGTATGAATCCTCCCAAAAGGGGCCATTTTAAGTTATAGTCTGGTATCACTGAACTGGAGCTGGAAAGAACTGTACATGTCTACTCTCTTGAGTTATTATGATCCAGTTCCAGCTCCCTAATAATTTCAGTTGGTGACAAGAAAGCATGTCTGAGGTGTACCTTATATTTCATTTCTTTCTCATTCTTTAACTACATTAGACATTGACTTGAATTAATAAGAAACAGTTAAACCATTGTAAATGTAATCCAGAGCTCTATCTTCATTTTACCTTTACATAGGTTGCTTTTACAGATATCCAAGTAATTTTTACTTCAAATTATCAGAATTAATTTAAGTGTTTAAGTATCTTGCATCAGGGAGATGGGGGTGATAATGATTCAAATTTGTTATTTTTAATCACAAGCTACTATACGGTGATATGAAGCACTAAGGAAATTGGATGTATGAATGAGAATGGAATGTGAAAGAAAGAAAAAAAAGTCCCAGAGAAGAAAACATGGAACTGAAAGTAAAAAGGGTAGCAGTGACTTTAAAAACAATTCTACTTACTTCTTAATTTTTTTATGCTACTTAAAAAATCCAAATTGGTTATTTGGGCGTTCATCTACAAATCATTGATTGTTAAGCTTTATGTTCAACTAATACTATACCTTTAAAGGCTCTTTATCTTATAGATTAGATAAGACAACCAGATGCAATGGGGTTAAAATAATTCTATAAGGTAGGTCAATTAGTTATCATGACGTGGATGTAATGCTTTTGTGCTGAACAAGTTTTGTTTGTTTTGTTTTTAGGAAAGGAAGAAATGAAGGTGAGCAGAGGCTGGTAGGCAGGAAGAGAGAAGAAGAAACATTTTATTTATTTTCATTTAGTTGTTCACATTGGCTGTTACCCCTCACCTCAGGTCTTGAACCCAGGACCTTGGGATGTACATGGTACTGCTCTCTGGGTGTACCAGACTGCTAGGTCACCAGGGTGTGCCCTAAACTAATTTGAAGAAACAATATTAAATATCTTTTCCTACAATTTTATTAATGAATAACTGTTTTGACTTTATTTCAGCTCTGTTGTAGTTAATCTAAATAATGAAAAGTATCTTCTTCGAAAAAAAGCTGGAATCCAGTAAAAAAAGAAAGTATAAAAAAAAATGATCTTGAAAATTAATCCACTCTTTCCTGTTCTCACAGGTTTGGTCAACAAAGCAGAATTAAAAATCAGGAAACAAAATGGAAGGCAGCACTTGCTTGAGTGCTTTTGGAAGAAGAATATATTATTTAAGAATATTTTAATAAGCCTTTATTCTTCACTTCTTGTGGGTTATAAATAGCACTAGTTGGCTTTATTCAGAATTCAGAAAGTCTCTTTGTAGTCATGTAGACACAGATAAAAGATATCTATGCATATTTTCCAAGATAAAATTTTCCAAGAGAGCTATTCTTATTAACTAAGCAAGCCAGGTACTTTCATTGGAATGATGATGATGATAGTTCTTTTCTTCTTCTGATTTCTTAAAATACACTTTCTTGTTATTCAAATATTTAAGATTAAAAAAAGGTCTTTTCATTTTGTTTTGGAATGATTTTTCCTATCTGAACTACTATTTCCTTCTCTCTCACTTTTGTAAACTTTTCTGCCAGAAACTGGTCATCAAAAACAAATCAGGGTTGGGGATACTGTCTAATAATCACTTGAGTAACAGTGGCTGAAAAATATAATATTGGGTTACAATATTCTATTTACAGATCAAATAGTTCAGCCAGGAAAATGCTGTTATGAGTTATAAACTAGTATTTCATCCTCTCTACATTATCATAATCAGAGTGAGTTTGCCAGAACCTGACTGGAAGATGCTTATAAGATCTAATAGGGGAAGACTCACTTTTTAAATTATATCTTTTAAAAACGTCTTCAAATTATCTAGAGGACAAAATTTCAGACTGAAATCAATCTCCTGTTCATTTAAACAGGATTTTTATCTCAGAACAATTATTTCTAATTAGTAAAACTTTGCCCCACTTTCTGTCTTATGAAACTTTATAATAAAGTAACATTATGCATTACCAGTTTAGTCTCCAGTATCTAAGATTATCATTTAATTTCTTTCATCCTTGTAAAGTTCAGTTGTTTAGTCTTTAACTGCATTTCTGTACATATCGTACCCACCTCACCCGCTTTAATTTCTGTAACATAATGTCTGGAGTAATATTCAGCTGTGTATGTGGAGTTACAGGTACTCATTTTTTAAAAAAAGAAAAACAATAAAAAATAGAAGGTGAAGAATCTCAGTGTTTTAGACACTGATCATATGAGGTTTGTGCAAAATTCACCATCGTGCAATAGTTAGAGAAGAAAATTACCAAAAACAAACGTAACATATGTTTCCGAACATTGAGCATATGGCCAAGAAGGAATGTGTGATCTAGGTAAAAGTAATTGCACTGTCAGCTTTTCACAGACGCCCTCCCCCAATTTCAATTTACAGCAACAAATTTTATTGTGTATTTACTTTCTGTAAAGCATTGTGTTGGAAAAGTCTTTCTGAACAGAACTGGGGATGCTTTCTCCCAAGAGAGGCTGCAACTAGGGCTGATATGGGAATAGATCAGAATAGACTTGTGGCAATAGTATTCTCTCCCAAGCAGCAACAGAATCAGATAATATTCAGCCAGGGGAGGAATGTAGAGATCACTTAGTATAATTCTCTCTTCATTTATATAGTGAACAAATATTTATTGGATATTGTTTGTGTGTCATGATTTGTATGAGACAAGGGGTGGCATGGCCGCAAACAGCTGATACAGTCAGTCTGCTGT
Organism: Solenodon paradoxus; assembly: GCA_004363575.1. NCBI lineage: Eukaryota > Metazoa > Chordata > Mammalia > Eulipotyphla > Solenodontidae > Solenodon > Solenodon paradoxus. Next base: position 596,117 of record RJWH01000080.1, on the reverse strand, counting down.
ACAGATAAACTAAGATTGAATTCCCCCATCACACATTAGCACTTTTCTCTGTTAGAGGCACAAAATATGGGCATATTTTCCTTGAAGTCAGCAGTTCTATGAATTGAGATATTACTGGAATGGAAGGTAAGGGAGCAGAGGAGTCCATTTCTGGGCATGCACAGAAGAATCAATATAAAAAGATAGAATTCTATAACACTAAACTTTACAGTATTCAAATATCTCAGTTAAAATAGAGGACCCAAATTCCCTTATCACATTGAAAATCTCCTTGACTGCATATTTTGAACTAATGGATTGACATACTTATCAGTTTATATAATATACCCAGTTCTGTTCCTAGAAGAGCTAAATCTATTGTTTGTGTTCTCACTATTTTTCTAATCTCTTTGTAGTTTGTTTAGTGTTACATCTTTACTATTTTACCTAGTTGTGAAATATTTGTGTTATATAAAAATGGAATGTTTTATGAAATATGATAATACATTCATTAGACCACAAAATATATTCCATTTTACTTATGGAAATAATAAGCTAAATTAGATTGTATACAAGATTTTATATATCAAGTAGCATTGATATTAACCTTTCATTATTGTATCAGATATTAAAATGAATAGTTATTCAATAACTAATAAAACATAAATTACTAATAAGATATACATTACCAAGAAATGGATTAAATATTACCAACTGATTTTCAGTGTTAGTTTCCTGAGAATATATTGGAAAAATGCTAATTCTTAACATTTTGTTAATGGGTCTATTCACAGTTCCATCCATTACCTATTAAGTATCTTAAATTTTATAAAATCTGAACTTCTATCATCCAATTGTATCAGCCCTTATTTAGAATATTTGACTACAAGTCACTTACTGGGAATAATGGTAGATAACCTTATAGAGACACTAGAATGACTGACGCATTTGTTGACAGACTTCATGGAATTGAGAAACTTCAACCTCTTACCTCAATTTTCAGATATATGGGTTCAGATCCCAAATAAGTGATGAATTTACATTAGCTGCTAAAATTCAAGTTTAAGTACAAGTTACATTTATGGTCATTATTGATTTTACTTTTATTTGTGAGTTGTGGGTATCTGCCATATAAATTTCTGCCCCAACAGGGTGTCAAAATGTTCACAGTTATATTTATCATAAACATCTATGCATACTGTTGGATTCCTATTTATATTTTATTAACTAAAAATTGTGGTTTTTCAAAGCAATGCTTGAATGATTCTTTGAAAATATTTTCATTTTTATATTTTGAAAATAACCTTGTTTTAAAAACAAGATAAAACAATAAGGAAAAACATTCAATCTCTTGAAAATTAGGTATTAGAATCCTCCGATACATAGTTAAAACAATTGTGATAAAAAGTCAACTTATTTATTCAGCTTTAGTTTATTTTTCAAAAGCAAGCTCATTTACTGATATTTTAAAAGTCATTGTGTATAGTTTTGCATACAAGAAATTTATATATACTATACATAAATTATATATATATATATACATATGATCTATATAATGTATATATTATAGATAGATATAGATAAAAATAAAATTGAACCAAATAGCAAATATCTGGGCATTTGAAGTTTCACTTGTTACCAAAGTAGAAATAATTACAATTGCTTGTGGTAGAAAGAACACAATATGTATCATTCATTTAATATTTATACAGTGATCAGATTAAATTTACATATGGAGTATATATATACTCATACTTTCTTTACTCAGAACAAATGATAAAATTTGTTTCTGTATATTGTGAAGTAGATACTTTATTGAAAAAAATGCATCAACATGTTTGGATTCTAGTTCCAGCTCTGCACTACTAGCTACATCGAAAGTATAATATATTCAAGAAAAAAAATATAAGCTTTTCATACACATTTTTTTAAGTACATCTTTCATAGGTCTTAAAACCTTTATTTCTAACTACTCTAGAATTTAGTATACTTATAGAAACTATAATAACAAGAAGTCTGTTACTTACATCAAACAACTAAATGTCAAATGTTTAATTTGTAATTTTTTCTCCTTCTTCCTGAACTTAAACAATAGAGACTTTGAGATGCTATGATAACACATTTTAGCTCCAGTATGTTAAACATAATATGGTAATTTGTAATCCTCATAATAATAATATAACACCTACTCCACAACATTTACTAGTACCGCTTTTATCATTATTTCTTACCCACAAGAGCTTTGGTTTAACTTATGTCTTAGATGGGAATGGAAAACATTTGTAGTTAAATTACTGAATGTGAATGGTAGATCTTTGGAGAGCAAATAGATTAGATGCTCCTAGGGATAGCAGATGATTCTAGGGCTAACCCAGTTCTGATTTCCTTGTGTCCTAGGTTCATAGCAAGAAATTTCTCAGACTAAAAATGATAAAGGCATGTGACTAGTCTATCAGATGGCAGACAGAATTTCTGGCTGAAACTTTTAAGAGGCAGTGTATCATCTCCATGTTCCTTCCCACTGAAATGATGATCATGGGAACAATGAGTTAAGGTGGCAACGTCATGAAAGGGGTTAAATTTTTCTGAGACTTATTAGACTCCATGTCAGCAAGAAATAACTAAGTTACTAAGTTTCATTGTTTCTCTGTTGCAGCACCTAGGGTAGTTATATACCCTGGCTCATATACCTGTGACCATAGCAATGTATGATAGCCTAGGGAGAGAAGTCAGCCCTAACATATAGCTATGCATCACTGTATTGACTCCGGAAAGGAAACTATAAAGGTTATTCCTTTCAAAGTTTAAAATGTGGTTTGTAACTACAACTCCTTACAAGGATGTAGAGAAGTTAAACAAGCTATAAGATAAAGAATCATTTGACTCTGTTGATAGCAAGGTTAAGGATATTCTGAATATTAAAATGTTCAAAACAGGAAAATATATTAAAATATATTAAATATTAATGTGTCTTTAATTTAGGAGAGATGCTCCAGAAATATACTTGGACTTCTTCATTTTAGCGTTCAATTTATTCTTGGAAATGACAAAACTCAAGGTCTATATACAGTGATCACTATAATGATTGCCTTTGGGAAAAGGGAAGATCAAGATTTTGCATGTGTGAAATTCACATTAACATCAAAATTTCAAGAAGTGTATTATGAAAATTTTGATTCAGCTTCAAAAACACTTGGAGATTAATTTTTTTTAAAGGAAAGATACAGGCAGGATGAGAGAGGAGGAAGCATTTTTATTAAAAAAAATTTTATTTAGTTCTTCAGAGTTTTTCCCCCCCTGAACCCGCAAATTAAACTCAGAGTTATGTGGGCTGAGCTTCTTCAGAGGCAACTGAACTAACCACTACTCCACCAGGGTTCCCATAGAGATGAAATTTATGTGGCAGTTACAGTCAAAGTAATTTATTAATATTTGCAAATCAAAAATTCTAAGTGAGATACCACATTGATTACATTAGCAATTAATGAAATTCACTGTATTTACTTATAATTTCTGGAAAGGCAATAGCAAGGATTTTCCTTCCACTGGCAGTGAACGAATTCTAAGAAGTAGACTGAGACCTCTCCATTGTATAGACAGTATATTGTATTTATATGGAAGCAGAAACAAAAAGTAGTTTAAATAAGGAATACTGACAATGGTTATCTTTAATTAAATATAAACTGTTTCTCTCAGTATCAGTTACTACATTAGAATTGACCTATTTGTTTATCTTTTACTGTACTTGTGTGCTTGTGCTATGAGTGTTGTGGAGTAATAAAAAGTGAATAGAGAATAGAAGCCCAAAGACAAGATTTATGTCTTAGTTGTTTGTTCAAATAAAGAAGCTTGGTTATAAACAACAGTTAAAATCAATCTGAATATGGAAATACGATGTTGAATTTTTGTATATTGATTTCATATATTACAACTTTGCTAAACTCACATAATTTTATTAGTTTTTTGTAATTTGGTTGGTGGTTTTCTACTTAGACTATCACATTGTTTAAATGTTTTTTTTCCTTTTTGACATATCTGCCTTTGATTTTGTTTTCTTGTTTTTGTGGATTGGTTAGGCTCGCCATTATGATGTTGGATTTGAGTGAGGAAAGCATACGTCCTTGTCTTCGTCCTAATATTACAGAAAGAACATTCAGTCTCTTACCATGAAAAATGAAGCTAACATTTTGAAATGCACTTTTTGAAATGATTTTTGTCATGTTGAGGAATTATGCTTTGGTTCCTAACATTTGGAGTTTTTTTTTTTTTTTTTTTTTATCATGAATACATGTTGATTTTTGCCTTTCTACATCTAATCAGATGATCGCATAGCTTTTATCTTTAGTTTTTTATATAGTAAATTATATTGGTGATTCTGAATATCAAACGACCTATAGTCCCAGTTATCAACATCAATAATACACTATCATTTTTGTATATTTTTAGTTTCAGTCTTTGCTAAAATTTTTGATGATTTTCTATGTTTATGTCTGTGAGGGATAATATCAAGTATTGGTCAGAAAACAAAGCAATTGGAAAACTCACCTATTTTTAGTAAGAATGAAAAATAATACAGTCATATTGGAAAGCAATTTGGTAGTTCATTATACATTTACACATTTCTTATATGATCTGGAAATCCCACTCCCGGAAATTTAACCAAAAATAAGGCAAGCCAACCGTCGCAAAATTAGTTCACTAAATTCTATAGTAACGTTATCGAAAATCACCTCAAACTAGCAATAATCCAACTGTATTTCAAATGGTGATTAGATAAACAAACTTTAATACTCAATACAATATAATGAGCAAAAAGACTGAACTACTGATAATCACAACACATATTGATCTCAAATACATTATGCTGTATGAAAGAAGCCAAACATAAGTTATATACTCTATGATTCTAGTTAAATGTCATAATGAAAAAGGTAAGATAATTAGCACAGAAGATAAGTCTGTCTTATCTAAAGAGGAGAAAGAGGAAAAGGAACCTATGTGGGGAATTTGAAAATACCCTGACATTGATTAAGTTGATATTACATTATAATATGCATTTGTTAAAATTTATGGAAGTATCTGTATACTAGAAGGAACATTTCAATCTACATAAAGTATATCTTAAAATTAATTTTAATAATGGTCTTCCAAATTGTGTGAAGTATTATATTTGCTACATATTTTTAAATATTATTCACAAAGAGACCACTGATTTCTAATAAATACATAGTAGTATTTGTTGTTAAAATACTTTTCTCCATAGATCTTTCCTTACCATGAAATAAATTTATTTAAAACTACTACTCTTAATTACTCTCATGATAATATTTTAATAGAACACTCTCAATTATACATGAACAGGTGGTGTTGTCATAAATTTAAGCTACCAAAGATCTATACTTTGCTTATTTTTTCATAGGTGGTAGGCTGTACCTGATCTCCAAGACAGAAATAAGCTTTCCTCTTCTCTGGAAAGTATTCTTCAATATAACACATCTGCCACTAGAAGATTCATGTGACAAGTCCACATTTATAACTCTCCAAAGAAAAATAAAATTATTTTTTGTTGCTTGTAAGAAACCCAGGATTTGAGCTATGTACCATCTGAAATTATTTTACAGAAACCTTGGAATTGCTGGGCTATATTGGTTAGCTCCCCTAACACAGATGTGATGATTTCTAACCTGGAAGATGTGAGCTATTCTATGTTTCTGCTAGTGTCTTTTACCTGGATTTTTTTTTAAAGCAGGAATTATAGTAATACTTCTATTGCCTTATATTAAGGATATATTAACTATTGAATTTTACAATCTGAAATATTATACACTATCAAAATCATATCTGGAATTTAGCACTCCTAACAACTCCTAATTTTGCTATTATGTTTTAGAGAATTTAACATACATTGGCTGGATAAGGATTGATGAAGTAAACTAGATATTTTTTTGGAAGGGGTTGTCCTTTTCTCTAAATCAGACTCTACTAGTACCTTAAGTACTGCTACAAAAGGATAAAACAATTCAGTAGTAAACTTACCTGCACATGATCAGACTTGCTAAATTTTAACTATTAGAAACAATATTTTACTGTATTAAATATTAATAACAACAGTAAGAATAGACATATATCATTCTTCAAGAAGGAGAAGAGCAGTTTTATTGTTGCTTTAATGATGGTCATTGTTTTAATAACTCTCATTCAGGAATGGCTATTATTATTAGTCTTGGGTAAAGGATTAAAAGAAATAACCTGACAAAAATCATGCCTTGGATTAATAATAAATGTACCAAATTTACTCTACATTTTCATTTTAGTTGTTTTATAATAGAAACTGCTTTATAGTAATCTCTGAGGGGAGTGAAGAGAGCTGTTTGCACTTTTCATTCTCACATAGAATGAAACGCCTGGAAAAAAAAGAAAGAAGGTAAGAATAGCTCTTGGGGTGATACTGGTAATGTAAGCAAGGTCAAGGAAATGTGCATCAATTTTGCAATTAGCTGGCTTAATAATTTTTGAAATAATATTTTCAAGGTTGTTCAGCCTCCCTCTTATCTGCTTCAAATAGGTACATTCTACTTGAGGAGACTAAAAAGGACTCAAAACGCCCTCAACTCTTTCCTTTTATTGATGAGTTAACCAGTATTGATATGCCACATTATGATCTCAAGTACACCATAGTCCTTGAAATAGAATGACTAAGATCCATTAAAGAATTCAAGTCAGAAATAAAGAAACAGTTTATGCCTAGTAGTTTTCCACATTAACAATGTTCTACCGCTTCTTCAGATTCATTTTTCAGGTGTTAATAGCTTGGACAGACACAGTTTGAATCATTAGCTCATTCTTATTGATGCATAGTTTGCTTCTGTGGATAAACCCAGCATTTATCTTCATGTATGCTTTATCATGAAAAATTACCAGTGAAGGACTCCAGTAGAGAATAGGTTATTTAATTAAAATAAATGCATTCCATTAATGAATCAAATTAAGCCTACAGTATACATTCTTTGATTATATTTGTTTATATATATTTTAAATATCCAAAGAATTATCCTATGTATAATTCCTGTGATCATTGATACACTTGAGAGGAGTTGTTTCAAGCTGTGTTCTACTGTGCTATGGGAATTATAGAAGGGTGCTCCCCTAAGACTATCATGGGTGGAGTATGGGGAGGTGGTGACCAGGGGTCTTCATTTCCATCCAGCTTGAACAGCAGTATCAAAATTTTATCTGATTTAGATAACAGGAATCACCATAACTAAAATTTTTTAAAAAAATGTATTTTCTTGACTAAAAGCAAAACATTTTGAAAGCTGAATCTCCAGCAGTACCAGCTTATATCCTTCTCCATTATCTGTCTTTAATAATAAAAAATGATTTTGCATGCTGTGGTAATAAATGCCTAAGAAACAGTGCCTTGCAAGTATTATTTGTTATTTTTAAAAATGGTTCTAGATAAGTCTACTAGTGTAAATGATATGATATTCAAATAAAAATGACAGAAAATGAGTTGATAGAAAATGTGAAATATATAAGAAAATTATCCAAGATCTTATTGATATAAATTCTTAATAAAGGTTTTACATATTTTTCAAGTAACATTAATTATTTTGATATATTTTCTCTATCAAGATGACAGTTTTCACTGAATTGGTTCTGTAGAATTTTTTAAAATTTCCAAATATTGCAAGGTGTATTAAATGAGCAACTTCTAAAGATAGTAACAAAATGAAAATAAATCCTCAAAGATGTTTAGAAAATTATTTAAATACACTAAAAGATACATATTTGTATTTGTTCTACTTTTCAACTGCTACTATACTTACAAACTAAACAGTGAATACTATACAATCATTTTCCAAAATTATCAGTATATAAAAAAGCTATGTACGTATATACAACCTGGGAACCTATTTAAAGATATTAAATACTTTATGGTGCTCCCTGGTGATCCAGTAGTTATGTTCACTGGACATAGTTCACATACATCCCAAGGTTGCTGGTTCATGACACTGGGCCCAGGGAGATGACCAAGATGAACAACTAAGTAAAACGAACAGAATACTTCTTTCTCCCATCTCTTTCTGCCTATCTGTCTGTTTTCTTTCATTCATTTTTGCATCTTTGCTAAAAAAAAAAGATAGATAGATTTACTGAATTGTTTGGACTGCCAAGAAAACAACCACAGATCAGATTTAAGAAAGGCTTAATATTTGCAATTATTCCTTAATCTTTAATTGGGTGCATTATCAGAAAAGAAAAATTCTAAATTGCCATTGAGGTTTCAGCATCTTTCTCCACAGCATGGAGAAACGACTATCAGTATAGCATGGGAAACAATGACAATGGACACAGAGAACAAGTGATGATGCTGAAAAACTGTTATAACCATAGGATGTTAGAAGAAAACAGTTCTGGCCCCTTTGGCTGAGTTTTCAAATTTTAATTACTTATTCATTAATTGCTTTATATATTTCAGGAAAGTTGAGTTCACCAAGATCATACAGCTAATTATTTAAAATCATGGTTAAAGAAACATCTTTCTGTTTTTTCTGTCTTTTCCTATACATGGAGTCCCAGGAGTCAAAATAATCTCTTAATCCAATATATTTGGTTATTACACTTTATACTGTATAAGTTTCATTTTGCATATCAATGATATCAATTTGATATCAATGACAAACCCCAAGATGTAAAAAAAATCCAGCTAGTCACAACTACCTACAACCTCCTTTTTCATCGTTAGTATTCTTGGTTTAAATTTTTTATAGGCCTGGAAAATGTAAGTAAAGAAAGGAAATGCTCCTGTCAATAAGTAGATAATTCAGTAAAAACAGTAAAAAGGAAAATAAATAATGGAGCAGAGTTATTGCTATCAAATCCATAAATTAAAAAAAATGTGTTTTTTTTTCAATAATAGGCAGGTAGGTAGGGACGAAGGCAGGTAGTCATGCAAGCAGGACTGAAAGATGGAAACAACATAGAATAAAGGATCATTTTTATTTATTTATTTATTCAATATGGTTGTTTATCCCAGTCCTGTGTCCTTAACCTGGGTCCTTGTTCTTAATGATCTAAACCTCAACCACCTACTTAATACCTGAGTCACCAGGGCACATCTCAAATCCACACTTTTCATAATCATATCTCAGACTCTCTTTGCTGGTTATTGGAAGGAGTTTCTGGTCAATATTTTCTTTTTCTTAAAAAGAAAGTGCAGATGATCAGTGAAATAATGGAGGGGTTATTTGTCTTCCCTGCATTTATCTCAGTTTATATTTTATTTTGAAAAATAGCCAATGAAAGATTCTAGAGTTCAAATGCACTATTTTTTGAGTAGTATAGTTTGAATGTGATTACAGCTATATATGTCCTGCCATGCTTATGTAATGGCTAATATTCGTAGATTGAGTTAATTTATTTTCCTAATCACTGACAAAAATTTTAATTCTTTCCTCTCAACTATGTTCCAAAATATAAAATAAGTAGTATTTATTGCTAGCTATTATAAAACTGAATATTTTATTTTTACATCTATATAGTCCTTCTTATGAGATAAAAATTGAGACTGTGGTAGATCTCCAACTACAAGGAACATATAATGTAGTGACTTTCCACTTGGTCAGAGTTAGATCTGGTTATGCTAGTCTGTCAAATAACACTGGAAAACAAGAGTTCAAGAAAAACATATTATTAATTATTATAACGGTCACAAAATAATTAAAAAATAATATTCATGTCTTTGTGATAGAAAACTACAGAAATTCATGAAAAATATATAAAGTTTCAGAGATAATTTATTTTACACTCTTATTAGATATCTATCAACTGCCTTGTTAAGAAAAGATAATCACATTTGTATTGTTTCCCTTGCTGATTACTAGAAGGTATTCTATTGTTTCATATTTTCTAAAAATGATCTTTTTCTCTGTTCAAAGTCAAGTATCATTCTGGCTATTAAAATAGCTTCATATTTCATGCTTTGTGAAGCATCTAAATATTTGTTTTAAATCACAATTTCACTTTTTAAAGAGGATATACTTTTCTTCCTTAAAGATCAGAGGTCTTCAAATAACAATAGGTTTCATAAGTAATTGTAAGGAAAAACATAGCTATATTTCAACACATTTTTACTGTTACAAGGGGTAACATTCAACTATTTAAATACATTGAATATTTTTTATAGTACTTAAAGGCCAAGCTGTCATCACTGTAATAAGAGTTTCTATAATAGATTTCTCTGGTCCCAAGTTTCAAGGTTAGTGGAAAAATCACAACAAATTAGGAACAAAAATGTCAAAGAAAATTATATTCATAATTATCAGATTTATTTTCATACAAAAATTAATGGTGCAACATTTCAAAATATCTACTCTTTTTTCTTTTTCACTCTAAAGATTGCAAATAAAATTTTAAAAATATATAATTATTATTTTATTGAAAACGTATTATGAATCATTTAACCACCTGTTTTGCTTTGTACTACCAAAGAAGTTTAAAGCAATTTGTTTATGAGAATTTACATTATTTCCTAATGCTAATTTTAATGTTCCTTCAATTATAACTACACTAGAATTTAAGCAACTCATTGGAATTTAGATTTATTTCTTTTCTGTATTTTCTTTGTTTTTGTTTCCCAATGTTTATAGATATGGTTCTTTCAAATCCACTGATTCTAATTAATTCCAAATATTACTTAAAGTAAACTAGTTATTTATTTAGTAGCAATAATCTCTTTGCTATAATATAGCTATGTGAGTTAGGTAAAAGTTGGCAGGAACATGCTAAATAAAAATAACTTGAAATACATTAAAAGCAAGAGTGTGATTAATACTAATAGAACTAAGAGACTATAAAAAGAAGAAAAGATTCCAGGTGGGACATGGAAACAACAATAGTAATAAAGAAATATCTAATGCACCAATAGTGTATTAACACAAAGGAAATATTAGCACAGAAATTTAGCACAAGGATCATCAGAATGAATGACAAGGTGGAAATGACATTAATATAGCTAGTAGAGCAGACAAAAATGAAAGTTTTGAAAACTGTCATGTGAAACAAAAACAAATCAATGATGTTATAGCAAATATTTGGCAAATGACAATACAGAAATTAACCATGAAATCTCTACAGAGCCCTAAGTTCTAATTTTTAGAACCTCCAATCATCTTCATTCATCATTTCCCATTCTTTGAATGGATATTTTAGTCTGGAAGTAAGTAAGATCTCTCCATATCTCAAATGCTGGCATGGTACTCATGAATGTGTTTTAACCTTGACTAATGTAAATCGCTATGAAAGTCATGGACTAAGCCATAAGTTACTAATGAAAATGTTAGCCCTTTGCATTTCAGCACTTCTCACGTAACGAAAATGGGAGAGAATTTATTCCAACTGACACTGAGAAATGCTTATTATAATATCAAGACAATTGCTTCACATTTTATAAAACCTAAACTATAAATCATCTGATTCCAAATTAAATAAAACACCAGGTGATGCTCTTTTGCTGTCAAACTTGATTTACATCTGCTCAGATAAGTAGGTTCTAATCCTTGCCAAAATCTACCCTAATTAACTTTCCAAATGTGAATTTTGCTTAATGAACATAACTATCTTAAAATAAAGTCAACATACCTCTGCTCTAAAATTGTAGATTAATTGGTTGGTTAATGACTGAAAATTTACAGTATTATACCACATATTAAGGTTATGAAAGTAATAATATGTTGAAAAATAGTCTATGTTCTCAAGAAGGTATTACAGTCATTTATATAACTTTATTGAAAGTCTAAATATATAGTTAAAGTATATAATTATATCTTATGGCACCACAGTACCAGCAAAATTAAATCTAATGACCCATCAAAAGAATAGTAAATAAAACAGTCCACAGGGAATATTATGTCTAAAATTTGAAGAAAGCCTTTTTTCCCTAATATGTAAGCAAATTCCCTATTTGAAAAAGTACATGTAAATGACATGAATAATATTTTTTCATGAGTTCCTGAGAGTATTCTCTTTAAGGACCATTGGGTATTCCTATCACAGATTTGTTCACTGGGGAAAATAGTGGAGCTGTAAAAGTACTGCTTTACAAAAGAAACCTGACAATGGAGAATTGGGTAAAATGTAATTAAGTATTTATAACTTTCCCAAGAGATTGATATGGTTACTTTTTAGGCTATTGAAATTTAAAAGAAAAGCTAGTTGATCTACAATGTTTTCTTGAGTATTGAATGCAAGTTAAACACTGCCTGAAAAAATACTTGGCAAGCATAATGTAATCTAATTGATTTGGGCACAGATATCCATCCCTTGTATTAGAATATCTTTCTGGAAATTAAGCAATCAGTATACCATTATATTTATATTTTTCTCTATTGATTATACACTCCATGTCCCCTCCTTTCACAGAAAAAAAAAGTTAAACATACATTAAGCAGCCACTATTGAAGTGTGTGTAATTTCATGTACACACATGCACGTCTGCTCTTGAGGGAAGATTCAAAGCAATGATAGTTTAAAGACACACCTGTACTTTTTATTTTTAATTTAGTGATATAGTTCCAATTATTTCCTCAGATCCTGTTTTTTGTGTTTTTATTATTATTTTACTAAATGGTGAAATGCAATCTACAAAGAATAAATGTAGACCTATATTATTGGGAGGCACACAAAGAAATTGGAAAGAACAGTAAACAAATATTCAAGTGAAGGGCATCAAATTCCAGTCACGTGAGATTTATTAACTCTGTTTCCTAAGGTCAGTTGTTTTGCCTTGCTGCACTGTAGATGATTTTCTTTTCTTTTCCTTTCCTTTTTGCTATTTGAGATTATATAGATTCCTAGCATCTACAAGTGCCCTGTAAACCAACCTATTACTATCATGCAACAGAGAATAAAAGTTAGGAACAAATCTCTATCATGAAGCAGAATTTAATAGGAACCTAGCTGTCTGAATACCCACCATAACGGATGTGATTCAGGGTGGGTTTCCCAGGTCCAATTTATCCTTGGGTTAAATCTTAAACAGAAGCCAATACCAGCTACTTGCATGCAAATTCTAAATAGCCAAAATGATCACTATTCCTTGATGTCAGAATTAACCTACACATGATTTATTAAGTCACTTTCATTTTTAAGAAATTTAACAAATTCTTCCCCTCTGACAAATATTACTTCAGGCCAAGAAGTTTAAAATAGAAATAAACTTATTTTTATATTCTCATTCACCAATGGGAGAAATTCTTAAAGATAGTCAGAAATAGTTGAGAGGTAATGTAAACCCAATTACTGATTCCTATCAGAGTATGGCAATTTTAAATTTTTATCTCTATGAATCCATTTACCTCAAAGCTCAACTGTTTCTAAACATACAAACATCACTGTAATAAAGAATCATTAAAATTTTATCAAATTAAAATTTTCCTTCAGCTTTAACACTGTGAGAATATATCTGAGTTGCTTTGACTTAATTTGGATATTGTTGTAGACAGGCTTTTTTGCAACTAGATTTGATGTAAGTTTTTCTTTTTCTTTTTCTTTTCGTTAAACTCAATTTCAACTTGAAAATACAGATACTATCATGTTTCTTTACTACTGTTTTTTTTTTAGTCTTTTGATATTTTTGGGTAACATGCAAAAATGTTCCAAAGGTTACAAACTACTCCATTTGGCTGAGATCCTGACAGTTGTCAAACACAGAAGATGTCTATATTACGTTTCTCCACTTGCAAACATTTGCTTCTGCACTGCCATTGTAAAACAGATTCAAATATTATCTTTCAGCAGCATCAAAGCATAGTGTCTCACATAATGACCAACCTTGGGAGGAACATGGTGTGTGTTAAATGATAATACATTCTTCAGGGTCTACTTTCCCTTTTAAAATGCTGCATTCAATTGTTCCACTGGTGAACCAATTAACTGAATATACAAAAACCTGTTGGCAGTAGTGAAATAAAGGTTGGATGAAAAAATTCTGAATGTATGGTAGACTGTTCCTGCCACAGGGGACTTTTTTGCGTATTTATGCAAAGAAATCAGGTTACAAAGAAATTGTGCAAATTTCTTAAGGCAAATTGGATATGATGTTGGATATTATGTCATTAATTCTATAAAGATGGAAACAATTAAAATGAACTATCAATTAATGGCTGAGTTTGAAAATAATGTATATATACATAAATACAAACATACCTTTAGTGTGTATAAATAGATAAAACTGTTCTCACTTGCTCTATATCCCATCTTAAAATATCTACCTATATGTTTATATCTCTGACAGACAAAAAAAAGTATAGGCTGCCTGCTATGTGCAGAACAATGTATAGATATGTAGAGTATTGCCCTTAAGTGTCCTAGTAAGGTAATAAAGGACTGACTACTTATTACTTACAAGGAAGAGACAGCAATTCTATGCTTCATTCATACTTACTATATGTAGAGCAAGAAGAAAAAAAAATTTTGAGGGTGGGAACAATACTCACACCTCATTTAATAGCTTAAAAAATTCAACTGATATGCTTTCAAATTCAAATAATATAAAGCTATGCCATGTTTTAAAATAATTTTATACCCTCTCTATGTCTTCTTTCATAATGGAATAGTTAGGACTCTAAATGACTCCATTATGTGAAACTTCTTTGCTGCATCATTCAGAGTCATACCTTATATTCTTGAAAACATTTTGTTGTAATTCAGCTTTAGTAATCAGGTTATTCAAGATATCATCAAGTACAATGTAATTATCTGTCATAACCTATGTAGTATTCTTGGCAAAACAATTACTCTGATTCGAATTGTAAGAAATAAACAGAAAAACTTCAGATTCTGCAGTATTCTACAGGAAAAATGTCAGTGTTATGATAAAAAAAGCAATTGGAAAATATTCTTGATTAAAGAAGATAAGGGTCCTAACAATCATATACAATGTATTATCCTTGAATGGTTGCTGGATTGGGCAAGTGATAACTACAAATGACATTGTAGGCATAGTTGGTGAAAATAAAAATATGTATTGAATATTTTATATTCTCAGATTCCATGGGTTTGTTAATAGTATTAGGGTTATGTAAGTATATGCTTTGTTCTTAGATTTATTTAGGGATAAAACATCAAGCTATCTACAACTTATTTAAATTATTGAGTAAAATACACACACACACAGTCACACACACAATCCAGAGAGAAATAGATGACACAGGTGTTATGATATGCTAGTCATAGATAAATACCAGGGACTATGTTTACTATACTATTCTTTCAACTTTTATGTCATTTGTCAGGAAGACACTATATATTTTAAACACATAGTAATTTATATTTATTATATAAGCTAGTTACTAAAAAGAAAAGAAAATCATGTTTTGTGTTATGGGCTGAATTGTGTCCTACCTAAATATATCTATTCCAATCCTCATCCTCAGTACCTCAGAATGTGACAATATTCCAAGACAGAATTTTTAAAGAGGAAATGAACGAAAAATGAAGTCATATGGGTAGACTAATCCAGTATGGCTGATGCCCTTATAAGAAAAGATTAGGAAACAAATACACACACAGGAAGGAGACCTTGTAAAGACCCTGGGGAAGGATGATAGAATGCAGGTCAAGGAGAGAGGTTTCAGAATGCAATCAACTCTGCCAATGCCTTTTGGACTTCTAATCTCCAGAACTGGGAGGATATACATTCCTATTGCTTAAATCATCATTCAATGAGAATTTTTAATGATAGTATTAGCAAATTAATACACTCTGTTAGACAGAAATCTAAGAGCTCCTAATAATCTTCACACTTTTATAATACCTTCTCTTTTGCAAATGAATGGGACTTTGAGTATGATGTTACTCCTAGGACTATATCATATGGCAAAAGGGAAATCACCCACAGGTAAATAATCTAATTTCATGAGATCTTTAAAAATGGAAGGATTTTTTTCCCCAATTTGGTAGCAAAGGAAAAATGACAGCTATTTGAAGCATGAGAATGTTTTGACATACCACTGCTGGCTTTGAAAATGGATGAGATCAAATGTCAAGAAACGTAAATGGTCCTTAGTTGCTAAGAGTGGTTGAGGCTATCTGCCAACAAGAAATTGTGGCTCCAGTCCTACAATCACAGGAAACTGAATTCAGCCAACATGAAGAAGCTTGAAAGCAGACCATCCAAATAAAAATTCAATCTGATGAACACCTTTATCCCAGTCTTGTGAAACTTTAAGAGGGAAACCATTTGAACCTGCTTGGACTTCTGACCTACAGAAATGTGAGATGAAAAATGAGTGTTGTTTCACCATGCAAAATTTGTGGAATTTGCTATGCAACAATGGAAAATGAATCAAAATCTCATAATAGAGATGAATTCTATAGTGAAGGAGAAATACAGTGATGGTGAACTTAATTTAATGCATACACAAGTAGATTTACTTCCATGCATACCTTAAACCTGTATGTTATGGTATGATGTTCCTCAATAAAATTAATTTAAAAAATCTCATAATCTACATAGTTATGCTTAACAATGTGTTTTGTAAATTAGGTTTGGGTATATGTCTGTGAATTGTGCAAAGTGAGAAGAAAATACTAACAGAATATTATTTTTTCAAGTTCAATTTTTATATTCATGTATATATACACATATTTTATATACATGCATATATGTCAACCCATATATGTTTTATAATTGTTAATGCAGTAATATAACACAATCATAGGTGTATCCTTATTAACTGAAAAAATTTGAAAATAATCTCTCCAGTTGTTACTGTATCTTTTTCATCCGCATCATAGCTACCTTGTCATTTCCAACATTTCCCACGGCATCTGTTACATAAAGGTCATGCAATTAAAATTTGTGTATAAATTGAATAGCCAAATATTCTTCTATCTGGATGGACTATGTACAGGATGTCGTGTGGTATGATGAAGCAGGCTGATTGACTGTAATGTGAGATGATCATATGTGAAATTCCTGCCTCTACTGAGTGGGAATCTTAGCAGAATCTGCTTAACTTCCTTCATTCTTACTTGCCTCATTTAAGCGACTATAACATGGTACAGTATTTATTTGTAGCTCTGCTACTTAATTGCTTTCAATGCCTCTAGCAAGTCATCTAAAAAGGGGGAGCATGATCTTAGACAGGGCCATCATTCTCTCACAGAATGCTTTCATGTATATTAGAAAATGTTGTCACCTTTTTCAAGACAGCTTATTTCCATTTGTGGAATTACATACTCCCATACTGCATGTGGCATTTATATTATCTTGTTGCACAGCACAACCTGAAATACTGTATCTGACATCCTGATCAGTGTTTTCTCAGAATCAAAGGAGATACTACATATAAGATTCATAACACAACATTTGATGCATAGTAACCATCCAATTTGTAATGTGAGATAAGCGTGTATAAAATTCTAACTTCACTTGGGAATCTTAGTTGAATCTCTTTAACTATCATCATCATCTTTAACATAAATATCATTTTCTTTAAAATGGAAATAGTAACATTCATCCAGAAAAGAAGACTAAATTAGCATAGGTTAAGGCCATGGCACAAGATACTCGATGGCTTTAATGGTTAAAGAGCCATGCATTTAAGTAAGCTTTGGAAGAAACATAACAGTTCCTCAATATATAGTTGCTGTTTGGTTGACTATTTTATAGCTTTCTTAAAGAAAGTGCACCTATATTTTATGAGACATCTAATTAAGTGACAGAATTTTCTTCACAATTTAACTGAAAATACATAGCATGTCATTTATTTTAAATACTGAGTTGCCTAATATATGCGAATTTAGAGCAAAATGTAACAAAATTTCCCAAATGTTCATGTGGAGAAACCAGCATTTCGTTTCACAGTCAAATGATATATTAATGTATTGTCTAATGCAATGAACTATTCAGAATTTAAAAAATCTCATATAGATTACAACAATCTAATATAGAATATTACTAATATACATGTTATAACTAGCATACATTAGCTATGCATATCTATTATTTCCCTCAGAAAATAATAGTAATCAGGTCATCTATCAAATTTGTATTTTGAATTGTTAACTAGTCAGCACTTGAAAAACTGGCCAATAACTACATCACTAAATATATCTTTGATCAACATGAAGCAGATTCAGGCAAATCTTATTTATTTTTATATTTATTTTAATCAAAGAGCAATCTGTCATCATAAATATTTATAATTATATACAAATTTTCCACTGAAAAACATTTTAATTAGCATAATAATAGCACTACAGACATTCCCTGGTGGAGTAACTGTTTGCTCAGCTACAAGAGCAGTCTACAATATCCCAAAGCTCTGAGTTCGAATGACAGCGTCATGCAGAAAAAACTAAGATGAACAGCAAAATAGCATAAAGTGCTTCCTCGCCTTTCCCTTTCTGCCTTCCTGCCTCTGCTTGCCTTCATTTCTGACTTCGCCTTTCCTTAGATAACAAACAAAACAAATATGGAAAGAAAGTATAGCACTGTATAGTTAAATTAGTTGCTCTAGTGGAATAGAACCACTGCTGTAGGAAAGGGTCCTTTTGCCATTAAAAAATGCTAATTTCATTTCACATATTTTAATAGGTTTAGGGCACCTGTATCTTTAGTAATCTGATAGCTGTATGTCTTCGAGGAAAATAGGTAAATTTTAATTGCTAATTATTCTTAGACAAGTATAGAAATAAATGAGATTTTAAAAGCTATATAGTAGAATGCTAAATTAATTTTTAGGGCTGCCATTTTATAACATCATAGATTAGGTGGTTTTAACAATATAAATCTATTTTCTCACAGTTCTGGAGGCCAGATATTCAAGATGTTGGCAGGGCTGCTAACCGTTGAGATTTTGTTGGATAGCAAATTGTCAAGTTCTTATTGCCTCTTCACATGGTCTTCCATGCACACGCATACCCTTAGTGTTTCCAGAGTGTTCAAATTTCCTTTTATTGTAAGGACACAATCAGATCAGATTAGGACCTACTCAAATGGTCTCATTTTTAATTTAATCACCACTTTAAAGGTTTTTTATCTCCAATTATAGTGCTGGGGTTTAGGTTTTTTACAGATGGATTTTGAAGGGACATAATTCAGTCCATAACAGATGCTATAATAGGAATATAGAAATGGATTTCTATTCTAGACTTTTACCCATTAGAGATGAAACTCCTGTCCAAGCAATGTGTCTGCACCTCAGATTTATTTTATTTTTTAATAGTCATAATACTTGTCCTACTTTTCTCAAAAGCTACGATGATCAAGTGATAATTTAATAATTCTGCTGTGCATACTCTTACAAATATCAAAGTGCTATACAAATACAAATCATTTCTACAATTCGACTTGTATAAGATTGGAATTATATTAAGTCATGACTGAACGCTAACTTCTAAGACAGATGTCACATATTGAAAATTAATTTTGTCTTGTCAATTCAATGAGAGGTGTTAGGAATTGTTTCTTTTCTTTTTGCTATTGAGTACCCAGAAAGATTTGTGTCAGCTAAAAGTTTCTCTTTTCTTGTGTCTGATCCTTTCAAGATGACCAGTGAGTGAATATTTGGGCAGCATATTCCTTCCCAATTCATCTTTTTTTTTCATTAGAAATATTAAAAGTAAAATAAAATAAAGAAACTGCAAGCTAAGTGAATAGCTCTAAACTGCATTCATTGAGCTGGGATCTTCTCATCTGAACCACCTATTAATGAAATATACTCCTCCTCTGTGAGCATGTACTTCCATCCTAAAAATCATGAAAGCTAATGTTACAAAGATTTTAATTTTAAAAATTCTACCCAAAGGCCACTATACTTCCTGAACCTGAACAGGGACAATATATCAATTAGTAGATTGAAGAAATTCCTTGTCCTACTGTCCATATGCATAGTATAGTAAGGTTTTATGTTCTGCTTTCAGGGAAGAATGATGGAAGACATGGGGGAAGAGAAAGAGAAAGAAAGGCATTGCCATTAAAATAAGTTCTTAAAACACAACATCCTTTAGTGCTTCATTTAGAAAAATATGTCATTTTAGGAGCATTTCTGAATGAAAGTCACATGTAAATTTTATACATTGACTATAAAGAATAAAGGGTCCTCCGGGAAGAAATTTGCTCACCCATGAAAGGTAAAAAGCCTTCATCCCCAACCTCAAATGCTAGATAAGTTGTGGATAAATGATGGATTGAATTGTTTCTGAGAAGACTCATTGCCCAGCCTTCGGCTTTGTCCCTGTAGAATCCTGAAAGAGCATTTGTTTACAGTACATCATCCTTTAAGCCAAGGAGATTTTACCAGAGTTGTCTGTAGAATTCATCTGTTTTATTTTACCCCTGTTATTTTACATTGTTTCAACATTTTCATTCCCTATAGTTTCCAGTCCAGACTGAGAGACATGAGTCCCTTTTTATTCTATGACCTGTGATCTTGGATCAGAAAACTGAAGAGCAGTGTCTTCTTGAGTGAATAAAGTGAGGCCTTTTTTAAAAAGCTGTCTTGCTCCACTTACGCGCATTGTAGTAACTCAGTTTGATCACCTATGCCTCTAGTCAACCTTAATTAAAATTGAAGAGTTAGACTTTCAAAGATCTCTGGGTATCTTGGGGGCAGAATGAAGAAAAGTGTTACTCCCCATCTTGTCCCCACCATACTAGGGAAATGAACCAACATTAGAAAGACCCTTTGGATTCACAATTACACATCGCCCCACCTTCCTGTCACCTCATCACATCAACTCAAAGTGAGAGTCTTTGTATTATTAAAGAAGGGTCAGTGATTTTTGGCCTCTGCACTGCTAAAGAGAGGACCCTCAGAATAAAATGAAGAGCAAAACAAAAGGAGTTGAAAGAGACATAAACTGTCATCATGAGTCTCATATGCTTTCCCCTCAATCTTTAAAGATCATTTCAGCTTCACAACTAACAAAAAGCTTACCACTGTAGCTTTCATATATTAGTTCATTGCAAAGTGACCTCTAAATCACTATTATTCAGAAACAAGGGCCACACTTCTAATCCATTTTATTGTTCCTATAGTCTACTTTTAGTGCCCTAGTCTACTGTATATTTTTAAAGGGCAGTATCTGTTTGCTAATAACTTCCCACCTGAATTGCATTTTATTTCTCTGACCTCTGTCAAAGAAAGAAAGTTTAGAAGGAAATTTGAAAAGAGTTTCTACCTTATATCCTAGGGGAAAGGTCAGTGTATGAATAAAAGAAGTTCATTAATATCCTCTTATCTAAATAAAATGTAAAATTCCCACAACAATGATAAGCAATAGAATCAATGGTCAATTCATGTAGAAGCACATCAAGCCCTAATACAGCCATTTATATTTTTCATAAATGCTTCTATTCCTATTACCCAGTAGACTTGTTATTTTTCCTGCACTATTCAATTAGAACTGATCATTTTCAAAGTCAGTATGATACAATCCTGTTGGGATAGGCTTGTATGTCAAATGACACCATATTTTTAAATTAGGTGGTCTAAGGAGACCTCTCAGGATATGGGTCCTTTTTTACCTCAATATTTCAAAAAACATAAGTCAAATTTAAAGAAATATAAACCTTATTTTCAACAATAACCGTCAACAACACAGAGGAACGTAAATGCTATGTCTTCATTTCTTAAAATGAGATATCTACATTTCAGAACTGCAGTGTCAATTAAGGGATACTATTAATAATGTGCTTTTTCTTTTAAAAATAAATTTCTTTTTATTTAGTTAACACATGAACAAATTTTAAAAATTAAACTAAAAAAGGTACATAGAGAAATAGTGTCTCTTGCCATGCATTTTAACTTTAGTCTATTAGTCAACTTGATGTTGTTGGAAGACTTCCTAGAAAAAGACACCTGTCTCAAAACAATACACTAAACTGGTGCTAATGTTTGAATCTAATATATCTAATTATTAAAAACTGTTAACAACTTAACTCATATTAGTTCATGTGGTAAATTAATTTTATTGCTAGTTTCACTTTAAAGTATGAAGCCATATTTCATTAAGACTGGGAGAGGGGGAAATTAGGATGCTCTTTTCAAATAACTTTATGTAAAATGCTTTCTCAAAGTTTGTGACTGGAAAGCAGGATGCAATATGGTGTTGGAGAATGGATCTCACTATGGAATAGGAACGATTCTAAGAACTCTACTCTGAGGCAGGTATTAACACACCCATTGTACAGATGAAAAAATGGAGTCCAGGAAAAGTTAAGTTTGTTGCCCCAGAGCAAAGATATTCTGGAGTCAAGTATTTTGGGATTTCAAAAGCCTGATTATGCACATCTGCTATCTCCCATGTAGTGGATGGAGAGCAGAAGAGAGTAAAGGAATATTTAGCACATCGATCTGGTGCCTCCCCCTATCCCATACGATCAGTCTGTTCAAGAAGAAGAACTCAGCAGACATTTACTGAATTTGTGTTCTGTAAATTGTTTTGCTAAGAAACAGGGGACCTCAGATGATACTTACATTTTCACTTTTCCTTTTTTTTTTTTTTTTTTCCTGAAATGAAATTATCTACTGGGAAAGGTAGAGTAGTGACACTATCGTAAAAAATTGACAAGTCCACACTGAGGATGGAAGAGCAGAAGCATAGAGGGAGTCTAGTGTCTCCATGGAGCTGCCATATCAATCCTGAATTGTTCACTTTTGTTACTTTTGAGAAAATTGTATATCTATTTGGCTAAGTTTTTTTTTTTTTTTTTTTTTTTTTTTCTGGTTTCATGAGTCCAAATGCAATCCCAGTCAAAAAGGAGCCATGCAAATAGGGAGAAAGAATGCAATTTTAGTAGACAATACTAGATTTCCTGAGTTCTGCACCACAAAGGAGAAAACTCATAGAGTTCTATGTACCTGTGGGGCACATAGATTATGATGATCCCTGGGGCATTAATGGGGCACATACTTAACTCCAGAACTGTACAGCAGGTGTAGTTCAGCCGTGACACTACAATAGGGGTGGAAAAACTACAGCCTGCTGGCCAAATCCCAGCTGTGGTCTGCTTTTGTACGGAATTTATTCTGAGAATTTTTTTTTTTTTTTATGTTAAAGGATTTTAAAATCAAACAAAAACAGAGACTAATATGTAACAGAGGTGATACATATTCATAAAACTATAAATATTACCTAGCCTTTATAAGAAAAGTTTGCTAATTCTTACAGAATCAATCTTTAAGGCTTTTATTTTCAATTTCTGATGTCTGTCTTTCAAATTGAATGTATGCATTCATATAATTATAAAATTATACAATTATTTTATCTGCAAATGATCAGTTATCCAACTTGCAAATATGTACCACCTGTAAAACTGAATGTATTCCTTTGTGTTGGTCAATGAGCTACTATGTCCAAAAACATGATCTGTAATGGAAGGACTGTTTTCTGAATGAGGGTAGTATAGGGCAATAGAAAAGAGGGAAACATCAGTCTATTATCTTTCTGGTTTTAAGTTTGTTTGCTTTGTCCTGGGGGCAGGATGCCGGGAAACATTCATCAGCTGGAGCTAATTTTTGGAGAGGAAGTATCATTAGGCATGCAAAAGAAAATCCCCAAAATAATTAAACTTCGAAAACTTTAGAATAAAAGAAGTCTTTGAAGATTTCCCTGCCACAGGTGGTATCAAGCCTTCATTCTACAAATAATCATTTTCACAAGTCATTTTAATTCTCATCACACACAACACTAGACTAATGGAACTGAATTGAAAGCAATGAGTAGAAAGATGGCAATTTTCCTGATTTTCTATTCTCATTGTTTCATAGAACCTAAAGATGGTTAGCCATTTAGACACTTGAAACTTTGATTCAAATAATATACAGAAATTATTTTCATTTTTAATAAAGGCTCAATAATAATTTCACCAATTCAATGGTAAGCACATACATTATTAAGTTTTTCCAATTTCATATTAAACAAAATCTCATACCAACATTCAATCAACTTAATGGTAAATCAACCAGAGACAACAGGATTTTTTGGCTCATGCTGCTATGAGTGAAGTCTGACTGCAGACTTATAAATACTAGAAAACTCCCTTAGATTCTGATGGAAGGAAAATATGTGCATGCTAATATCTCAGTTCCCCAAATCTAAACATTCACTTAATTTAAAAAATTTCTTGGTTTTAATTGTATGTGTGTTTCTAAAGCATTTTTGTTACCAGCATTGCACATGCAAAGTTTTTCCTCTTCTACAATATCCTGCTCTTTATTGAATTTTTGTTGCTGTAAAACTTTCACTATATAATAAGTTATCTATTATACTGACCTTATTATTTTAAAGGATAAGAGGATTTAGAAAAAATAACTATACTGCATCAGCTTTTTCATCTAACGATTTATAGATACAACATACTTTGTCTTCAAATCAAAGACAGTAACACACTTGTTCACACGCTGAGCATGCAGTTACTCTTCCTAATAACCAGTATCTAAAGTTTTCAATTTCCGACATTTATCTTTTACAGCTAATGTATATATTAGATGTAATTATAAAATTATGCAATTATTTTTATGTAGAACAGTGATGACTGTCTATGAATGTCATAATACAGCATATTGCAAAGTACTATGATTAGAGAAAATGGTAATTGGGAACATCTGGATTAAGAAATATAAATGAAAATGTATGATATTTTTCATACAGCTTTTTATTTATGCTTAATCAGATCTGAATTGATATTGATGAAAAACATTTATCTGGAACAGACTAATTAAATACTGATTGAAATATGTGGCCCATATTAATATTCAGGTAGAAAAAGTTATTTCTCTACCTTTGTTTTGTGGTTACACTGACATAAGAATAATTTTAGTGCTGTCTTTAAAGATATTCAGTAAATTTTGATATTTTAGGATAGAATAAGAATACCCAAAATGAAGAAAGATTTTTAATTGAATTCATCAAATATTGTTGGAAAGAAACATAGCTAGATACTTGAAAACTGCCAAGACTATCTTTAGCCAGTATGAATTTCATTTTAAAAACTAAGGAAGCAGAACATTTAACTGTTTTAAATTAACCCACTTGCAATTTTTAATTTGAGGTCTCAGTCAGCAAAAACCCTAACCTCTGTGTATTTGTAATTCAAATGACTCACCTTCCCTCTCAAATCCAAGGTGGTATCTGTTAGGCTGGCCCAGAAGGACAAAACGGCGGCCATACCCGGGAAAAAGGAAGCTGACGAAACCACACCTGGAATTACAGGACCAATCCCCAATCGCTACGTATGAAGCCCGCCAAATTCTTTTGCTTAAAGAGCGCGCTTCCCTTTGTTCGGGCGCGAATTCCCCGGCCCTCGTTCTGCGGACCGGAGACCCTCGCCCCGGTGCGCAAACCCCAATAAAACCGTGGCTATTCGAATTTTTGTTTAATTGACTTTCTTTCCTCGTGGAGCCCAGAAAAAACCTTTCAGTATCTACATTCTGAACAGGGTGACTATTTACACTATAACAACATTGTGATAGAGATACCCACAATGCAGTATAGATACCCAGTTAATTAGGATGGATGTTGGCTGGCAAACACAGGTGTGGCGCACTGATGTGAACTTTCTGGGAATCAGACATATTTCTAGAGCCTGAGATGGAGATAGAAATGTTTGTCATCCACCCATTTTTCTCTTTCTATTGGGTTTTATTTTTGATGGCATAGATCATTGTTTCTCCCTTATACCACAAATCCTCTCCACTCTGACTCTCTTAATGAGTTTTCTGTTGAGTACAAGGGAAATGTCACTCTTCTCTATTCTTCAGCAGCATGAAGAGAATTCCTTCCTAGGTAGGCTATTCAGTCATTTCTTCTCCATTGAATTTGCATTTTTTTGCCTCATGTCAGGTATACACAAAATTTCATGTCATATCTCTACAAGCTGAATTTCCCTCTACAGATTCCACACATTTAATTCACATTTCTGTCATCTTTCCCATCAGAAATTTAGGAGGATCAGGGTTTGAATGTAAAACTCCAGTGTGAAAACACAAAAATTGAACACTTTACTCAGATTTTGTCATGGCAATCCTTCCTTGAAGCCCAGGGAGAGAGAACTCCTAATATGACACGTAGATGGCAGAGGGCTACAACTTAAAAGAACGTAAGTCTTAGTTACTTATATATTTGAAAAAGGTACTAATATTATATTTTATGTCCAAAATATTTAATTGCAGTCTTTTCACATTACTATGCTATTTGCCCCCATATGTATAATATTAAAATTTCATCTTTTTATTATTTTAAGACATTATCGAGATATCATTGACATACCATACAATTCAAACACTTAATATGTATAGTTTAATGTTTTTTACATGTGTAAATAGAGTTGTGCAACCATCATGGCAATCTGATTTTGGAATATTTTCATCAGTCCCAATGAGATCCCAGACTCATTGGCAGTTATTCCTCAATCCCTTCCACACATCACATTCTGCAACAAATTAATCTACTTTCTATATCTATAAATTTGTATATTTAGGATCTTTTATATAAATGAAATCATAAAACATGTGGTCTTTCCTTAGCATAATATTTTCAAGTTTATCAACATAAAATGTATGAGTATGACATTCTTTTTTATTGTCAAATAAAATCTCATGCCTGGATTTACCACATCGCCAGCATTTTTTTCCCTAATAATCTATTTGGTTTATCTTATATCTAGACCCTTATTTGTGCTATAGTCTAGTAAAATGATTCAGATCAAAATTGGTACAATTGTTAAAAATAAGAAATGTAGTAAACAATCTCAGTGTATTTCTGTAGAAGATATGATATGTTCAAAGTGAAGAGAATCAATCAGCACAAATATTCAATTACTTACATATTAAAAAACTTTTAAAAATACTAGCAAACATAAAGAAAATTAGTAAAAATTATCTCTACTTTCTATCAAGACAGTCATCAAAACATTTTTTTTCCTGTCTGGAAGACTTGCAAACAAATAGATAAAAATGGAAAATGGGACCAATAATTGCTGTCTCTAAAATATGAAGCAATAAAAATGATGTGTTACTTTACACTTTGAACTTACAGAACTATATAGTTGTTTTGAGAATGATATTGATAACCTGGAATGCCTGGTTGCATGGGAAACACAGACTGATACTAGAAATGCTAGATATAGCAATAACAACATTTAAGGGATTGTGCATGCCCATGATAGTGGATTTTTTCAAAAAAGTGTACTGATTTACCTATGGTACTATCATTAGTTATGATTTTATTTTAGTGTCATTTTTTTTCATAGGCAAAGCTTTCAGGGGACTCTAAATTGCAGAGACTACAATTAGGATCCATATGTACTAAGGGTTTCTGAATCTGATACTATACATGCAAGGTTTGTTACTGCATGAAGAGATTAATATAGTTTCTATCTTTCGGGTTCAAGAGAAAACATTTTCAATAATATGCACAGTGCCCTAAGATAACAGAAATAATATGGAAGCTAAAGCACTATTTCTTTACTATTTCTTTCATGTACACCTTTGTCTCAAAATACATGAGATAAATTGTTGACTAATATCTTTTTTTTTCAGCTCTGTATTTTAAAGGATTGTTTTTCTCTTCAGTAATTTTTTCAGTAATAATGAAATAACATTGAAATAATTAACCTTTCATTTTGTTCCTTTCATAAGTTAATTCACAATATAGACTGCATTTTATGTTCTCATCCACATAGTCATTTTAAAGGAAACAAGGAAAAAGGTTTCAATTTTCTTAGGTTATTCACGGGAAAAAAAAGAATCAACTAAAACAGCAGTCATCCGTGAAAACAACTGACATTTAGTTTCACATGTAAGTAAATCCGAATGGCAGGAGAACCTTTCTACTCACAGGTATCTAAAGACTCGTCTGAATCATCAGGGCAGTCAGGGTCCCCATCACACAGCCAGCTCTGGGAGACACAAGTCACGTGATCGTGGCAAAGAAATTCACCAGGATCACACGACTGCTGATCTGAAAATGAAAATGTTTCAAAATAAAATATGAATGAGCTGAATATGAACACAGGAGCAGTACAAAGATGAAATGTGAGAAAGCAATACAAAAAAGATACATGAATGTGAGCCAAATTTTCTGTCCTGTAGCAAAGCTAAACCACTTAAGTTTCTTAATTTTAGCCACTCAGCTCAAACACACACTTTTGATAAATTTTGTTATCTCACAACATCTTTCTAGAAATAATTAATAATTTGTTTTGCATTTATTGCTAGATGCTGTGTTATGTTGGACATCCCAGTAAGCTGGTTTATAGATGTTGACCCAAAGCAGAATTTCTTGACCATAGACATTTTAGTTTCTTCTTCTGTTCCAACAGAAAGAAAAATCAGTAATAGAAGTTATATATTGTACTTAACTTTCATCTATTATCCAGTTTTTTAACCCCCTATTCTGATGCCGATAGTCATCTCTGTACATCAGTTAAATATCTAATATTCTACTATTTTCTTCTCTTTTTTTCCTATGACTTTCCAGGTGACAATCTCTGCTACTAGTTAGCAGAACTGGGAGTAGACATACATAGTTTTGCTTGAATTTAGATTTCTACATTTGCTTCTGTCCTGAAATTTCATTATTTTTCTTCCATCATTTCAGAATATTTAGTATCTCTAGCCTGTCCTTGAGTCATAGAAAATCCACTCATAATATACTGCTTTTTTGTTTTGCTTTGTTGTTTTATATTTACTTATAGCCTGCAGACATATTCAATAATATGTGTGAAATAGGAACATGTCATACAGTTGATGAGTTCTGAATGTGAGGGAGTGTAAAGAACATCTTAACCATTTTACATAGCATATAATTCTGTTATGTAATACAGAAATGAGTCAAGATAAAAGAAATTCATCAGTAAATAGTTCTTCTAATATATATTGAATAAAATTTCATACTGCTTTTACTGTTTTGAAAATATTAGACCATAGCTTATTTGGTATTTTTTATCTCATAGCAAATATAGAAAATTGTGACTAAGGTATTGAAAATAGTAAGTTTGTAGAAAGTAAATAAAATCAGTTTATTTATTGGATGGCATCTAATAAACCAAGATAAAACAGATGGAGGGAGGGACAGAAAGAGGGAGAGAGAGAGAGAGAGATTCTTCACATAAGCTTGGTTATGGGGACAGTGGAATAATAATAATAGAAATAGTAGAGAGAATACTTAGTATTTAATATATTGCTTTTAAGCTCAAAAATCTCTTCCTCTCTCTAAATCTGTTAATTCATTTTTTATTGGACAGATACATTGAGGTTCTATTATGTTGTAGGCAAGGCATACTATAATGAAATAAAAAAATTCCTGACATCATGGGCCTTATATTACAGTGGGAAGACAGAAACAAAATCAAAACAAATGAGTTGATTGCATAGCATGTTAGAAGATAAGTTCTATGGAGAAATATAAAACATAGATGGAAATTAAAAGTTGAATACCTGGGGAAGGAAGGTGCAACTTTACTGAAAGTGGTCAGAGAATATGTCACGGACGATGTAAAATTTGAATCAAGGCTTACAGAAGGTGAGAGTGACATCCATTTGAATAAAAGGGCATGAGCTAAAGGTTATATTTTGAGGACCCGAGGCAGGATGGTGCTCAGCAAATTTCAGGAGCATTAAGGAGGTCAGAATGATTGGAGAAAATTTAGGAAGACTTTAAGGTCAGAGAACACAGGGTTGAATAGGACAGATGATGGTTTTGAGTTTTACTGAAAGTCAAACACTGTAAAGTTCTAAAGAGATGGACACAATTTAGCTTACCTTTGAAAAGGGTCCCTCTCATTACTGTGTTGAAAACAGCATAAAACCAAAGCTAGAAGTGGGGACTTCAATTGGGAATTTATTGCAATAATCTAGATGAGATGGGATGATTATGTGGATAAATGTGTTAGCAGAACAGAGTTTTAAATAGTCAAATATTTTGTTCTCCATCTCATTAAATGTCAGAATCTTAAATTCAGACCTCAAAACCCAAAGGCATGGTTTTTCAACTACATTTGGAATATACTGCCTGTGAGGTGCTTAGAAGATATCCAAGAATAAATATATTTAGGCAGTGATATATTGAAGTTTGAAATTTAGGAGAATGATCAAAAATGAAAACATAACAGACAGAAGCTCTAAGAACAGAGCAAAAACTACAGGAATAAGTAAAATTAAAGTGAGGTAGGTTTCGGGAGGTATAGGTGGAAGAGAGAGGGTGGAAGAGAAGGGAGAGAGGAGAGGATAGAGAAGAGAAAAGAGAGAGCAAGAAAAAATAAAACTAGATCAGATAAGGAGACAAAGACAGAAAGTTTAGCCAGAGACACAAGGTCAGCAGGGGAAGGACATGAGGAAGGAGTGAATACATGTTTACTAAAACCATGTGAAATTTTAAGAATCATATTCAGGATGTGGGTCAATAGTGATAAAGTTCAAGTTGATAAATTCTGAAAAAATGGAGTTTACTAGTAGGCTGAGGGAAAGATGGACCTGAAGAAGAAGGGATTGGAGCCCCACAGAGAATACTAAAGAGGCATTGTTAAATAAGAATTGCTCATGGAGCTGGCATAAAACCTATGCAATACTAGGAACACTTGCTCTGGAGAAAAAATGATAGAAAAAATAAAATAGATTAATTATTAGCTGTTAGATAGGAAGAAAGTTAAGATATTCCAAACTGGTTGCATTTTCTCAACGAACTGAAAAGCAAGATTATTTTTTGAAATTTTGTGGAAGGTAGAATTGGAAATGTAGTAAATAGGATAATAGCTGTGAGGGATGTGAAAAGGAATCAACTAGGAACTTGTGAAAATATTTCTAATAGCAATAATGATCCAATGTAGGCTGAAAAATATGTATGTGACAGTTGAGTAATTTGTTAATTTTATTTTTCATTAATGTACAAATGTTCACCTTCATTGAGCCATAGATATGGAATAATCCTCCAGAAAATTCTACTTGGCCCCCAACCACCCTACTCCCATGCCCCAACTCCCAGCCCAGAAAAGAAAACCAACCCTGGGAAATCCCACCGGCTTCAATATCTGTTCATACCTATTTGGACATATTTACACATACATCATGTTTCAAAAATAACTTTTTTCAAGAGTAATATAGATTGAAGGTGATTTACCTAACAAGCCTATATTATCAGCTTGCTAAGTAAGCTCAAGCTTTTAAAGATAATTCACATTGTTGCATGTTGGAGACATATTATCCTCTAGGAAACAGTAGTTAAGAATACCTGGCAATAACCCAACTATCTATTTTGTAACCAGATATTCCATTTCAAGGTCACTTTTTTTTTAGAATCATTGATTGCAAGATTCAAGTGAATGAATTTTTAGTATTTTAAGGTGATTATTTTAAAATACATTCACTGGACTGAATTATTTGACTCAGAAGTTAAATATGTTGTGTATATATGTATTTTCCATTTATCCTATTTAATGCTTCATGCTACACTTCTGAAATAGTGAAACTAATCTTATTTTAAATGTCTTCCTTCTTTCCTATATGAAATGTAATCTTATACACTGTAATTAAAACACGAAGCTTATATGAAAGCTATTTTGCTTACATGCCTAAGGAAGAAAATCAAAGTTAGTACCATGTCTATCTTGTTATAATAAAATACTCTTGCATCAAAAGACTTGAAAGGATTAGACAACATTAGCCTATAGAGTTACCAACTTTGGGATTCATCTTGGCATGAGAAAAGCTCAGTTTGATGTCCCTGCTACATTTATGTGAAAACACCTAATTATTTTAATTTAAAATACTGTTTTTGGATGTTTGCTATAGATGGTCTTAACTGAAATATTTTTTATATGTAAGTTGCCACAAACTAGCTAACTTATATTTTCTCATTTAAATATCATGATGATCTGTTAATGTTGATCTTTCCAGAAAACAACCAAAGTCAAATACTAAAAATTATGTGTCAGTAAGGTCTATTAAATGATGATGTATCTTAACAGCTCAGTATTTCACCACATTTAATTTAAAATAATGTATGACTTTCACCTTAGAAGTTGACTTACTGTTTAAATACCAGTGAGAATGGTGGTCTACCTATAAATTAATAGGCTGCTGCATATAGAGCAGGAGTCTGTATAGGAACATTTGAAGGAGATATGGATAAGCTACTCTGGGAACTAATTACATATTAAAGACAAATGATAAGAAGCATCCATTCAACAGCTGAATTCCTAAAGCATATGATATTGATCCTAAGTAAGTTCTAGGTAAGTGTTAAGACTTAATTTTTTTGGAATTACTTACATCAACAATAGTTATTTGTTCTATTTATATTAGTTGCTTACTTAAATATAGAATGGTTAATAAAATATCAGTTATAATTGCCAAAAGGGAATTATGTCATATTTTCTTTAATCTCATAAAACAATTTATTACCAGAGTAACAGAATTACTACATAGACCTATCAAAAATAATTTTACTTCAAATTTTAATAAAACTCATGTAAAATTAAAGGAACAATGTTAGTTATCAAGTATAGGGACATACATTGGATCTTTTTGTTATGTTTATAATCCTAGAAAAGTTTCATATGCAGAACAT
Organism: Solenodon paradoxus; assembly: GCA_004363575.1. NCBI lineage: Eukaryota > Metazoa > Chordata > Mammalia > Eulipotyphla > Solenodontidae > Solenodon > Solenodon paradoxus. Next base: position 563,558 of record RJWH01000080.1, on the reverse strand, counting down.
ACAGAACAGATTCCTCAAAACTACATTTAAAGTTTTAATATGGGTAAAGAAATTCTTCAATGCTTTATTCTACTATAATTTTCTCATTCAAAATACACTTTAACTGTTAAAATACACAACTGACTGCTTTATTCACTTTCCCTATATGTGTAGTTTTATGTGTCTTTGTTGTTTTATTCCTTTGTTTGGAATACTTTTTTCAATATAAAAAATGTTTTTACCCCTTCTCTAGAGCTCACTGACATTTTATCTCCTTTAATGCAAACAAGCCCAATAAGTATTTCCTTCCTCCATCATTGGTTATATTACATTCCACTCAAATAAGTTGTGGATTTATTTTTCTATCTCTTCACACACACATATGAAAACACTCAATTATTTGAATAAAACAGTATTTTTGGATGTTTGATATAGCTTATCTTATTTGAAATATTACCTAGTATATTAGGTCATGAGCACTGTAAGGCAGTGTTGCTTTATATATCATAGTTGATTTCAATGGGAAATTATACATCTTCTGAGAAGAATTATGTTTTATTTTTGTAAAGAAAGGGGAAGAATAAAAACCAAAGCAAGACCGGTGTTCTTTGCTTTATTATCAGTATGATAAAGAAATTTATTTACTTAATCACCAAAATCAAATGAAATTCTCCCATGGTTAAAATAAAATAGGCTGAATGGTAAAGGTAATATCATATAAAATTAAAGCATCCATGAAAATTAGAAATAAAACTTGAGAGAGACTCAGTGTTACCCCCCAGAGTCTTAAAGATTATCCTGAAAATTACACTTTTACAATAGTTGGTTGAACAATGGTAGCTTAGTCAAAATGTTGATGTTAGTTATTATTAAAAACAATTCCTTTAGGAATATCAGCTGTGTAAGTATAGGACAAAATGCAACTCACAATTAAAGTCCCTTTTAATAAGAATACAATATTTTGATTAAGCATATTTAGGGCAATTGGTGTGAGGAAAGTAGGTCAAACATAATCAAAACTAGCATTCTCATTTTCCCAATAGCTCCTTTACAAAAAGTATGGTTGATTGAAAAATAAACCTATCATACACAATAAGAGTATAGTTCATGGAATCATTTATCTTTTTTCTATTCTCAAAGTGTCTGCTGAGGTTTAAATTAGAGAGATGACTAGTAATTAAGAATATCCACATTTCAATAACAACATAATTTTTAATCAATACTGCACATTGTCATACTGACTCATTCACTGATCTTTGAGAAATGCAATTGTTCTAACTGCAGACATATGTGTGCACTCACACATGTATACATATTTTTGTATACATAGGTATAGATATTTTTGTTACAATTATCTTACAGCTCTTCCTAGAGGTCTGTTAATCCTCAAGATAGAACTGCTTAAGAGAGTCTAATTAAAAGTTTAATTAAGAACCCCATGGTTATCGGATCTATACCCCAAAGATGTCCATATCCTAATTTCCAAGACCTGTGAATATAGTAAAATAGACTGTAGAAATTACTAAACTGAGGATCATGAGATAGGAGCCATCCTTGATTATCCAGCTAAACCAATTGTAATCATGAGAGTTTTTATAGAGGGAAATAGGGAGCAGAGAAGATATGACAACAGAAGCAAAAGTTGGATTAGTCTGCAAACATGACAAGAGCCAAGAAATGTGGCAGGCTAGAACCCCCAAAAAGCAAGGGAAAGTGTTCTTGCAAAGAAATCAGTCTTTAGACTCATTGCATGTTCCTGCCTCACAGAACTGTAAGATGAAGAAAAACAAAACAAAACTTATTTTAAGTCACAAAGTCTATGGCAATTTGTCACAATAACAATAGAAAATGACAACCACTTCTTTGCTTCTTCTCACAGTCCACACATTACTCCTGTAAGCTGAATCTGAGTAGGAAACAAGTAAGCTGAAAACTATTTTATCATTAATTAAAAAGGTTAGTGGCAAAACTATATCCTTCATTTATTTACTTTTTTAAAGAGGAAGAGAGCAGGCAGGAATGAAATAAAGTAGGCAGGTAGACAGGAAGGGAGAGGAGAAAGGAGCATTTATTTATTTAGTTACTTATTCTAATTATTCCTTCTCAGTCCGGGGTCACGATCCCTGGTCCACTGGGTTTGTGTGGACTGCACGGGACCACCTAGACCAATATATACACATGCTCTACTTTGAAGTAAAACGCCTTTTCTTCTTGATTCCAGACAGTCAAAAGGAATCTACACATGACTAAGGCCAGAAATATTTTTAGAAATACCTGGCAGAATTTTATGAAAAACTTGATAAATTCTCAAATAAATGACATTCCTGGGAATGCAAATAACTGGGAAACATAAATTGGGAAGTGTGTGTGTACATACCTTTATACTCCTGAGATGCGAAGATATAAATATGTATTTCAACTCATAGAGAGTGTAATTAATAGTATAGTTTATATTTTTTCTTGACTACCAAATTTGTAATCATTCTATGATTTGTTAAGTTAGGTGTTTTGGGGACTGCAAATGACAATTCATATTTCATATTCATTTTCTCATATAAAACCAAGACAAATAAGAAAATTTTAAAAAGTACACTCTCCCCAGAAATAAACAAATGAACACTATCATATTAAACAAATGAAAACTATCTCTGTAAACATTTCGAATCCAATATAATATTTAACCTTCAAAGAGAGAGCTATAGTTTTTTCTTTCATCATTTTAACATTAGTAGTTTGCTTTTTTTTTTTTTTTCAGTTATCTGCCTGCAAAATTGTTAAGCACTCATTATGTACCTATTTGAAAATATTTCTTTACCAAGAATAAAGTAACAAGTTCTAGAGTAAAACAAACAAAACAATAACAACAACAAAAAAAAACCAGTAAAACAAAAACTGACCTTTATCAAGAGAAAAAGGATATAATTTTCTTTATAATAAAACTGACATTCAACGTGGTTGACTCGAGTTTTTATTATCATTGAACTAATGTTTGCGTTTATGTGTTCCTTTCTGAAAAAACAGTAGAAATGCTCTATTACCTTTATCCTTGCCCTTTCTTAAAAGCCCACTGAAATAGATTATTTTATATACTATATCATTAAGGAAGAGGAAAATTTTGACAGGTCTCCTTCGTAATGTAAAACAGAAAGACTATATTATTGACATTTCTTCACTAGTTCTATTCTGTAAATCCTGCATGATCCACATCCAATCTCCCAGGGGGTACCAACATTCACATCTTTTTTCTCATCTCTAGGCTTAATGAGATATGAAACAGATGGTTAGACTTTGGCTCTTTCAGGGATGATGCAATATCTCATATCCCTTATGCTGTGTTTTAACTATTAGGGGTTCTTTAAATTTTGCAGTTTTATTTATATCAAGTTGAATTTTTATTTCAAAATACATTTTTAAATTATACTTTCTGATTTTCTATTTTAAAAGACTCACATTAGTTTTTTTGAGTATACATTTTCATGAATCAAAATATATGCTGAGAATACAACGATAGAAACGATAGAATTTCTCCCCACAAATTGCTGAGGGTGGGCAAAGATAGAAATATTTCTAATGATGTGAGATAGTTGCTAAGATAGGTGTGTTCAGAGTGTGATAAGAGCACTGAAATTTGAGCAGCTCAGATTGCAGACAGGTTGGGTCAGGGGTTTGAAATAACCATCAACCCAAAAGCTAATTTGCTTCACACTATAAGAGGCAGAGAAGGACAAATGCTTGCTTTCCAAGTCTCTCTTACAATTCAGTATTAAATAATTACAACTAACGTATGGAGTCTCCAGGACTCTCTTGGCAATCATAATTCTCCTGAAAAGAGACTGGGGGTAGGAGACAAAGTCTTTCTTGCATTTTTTTAGGCATCATAAACCATCTAAAAAGCATAGAATAAAAGAATCTAACAATGTAAGTCAACATGGAAAAATGCCAAAGGCAGAAAATGCCCAGCATTCGGATTTGGGGTGGTGTTTTGGGACCACCCTGGGGTGCATCTGCACCAGCCTGCTAATCTCCTGACATTTTGGTCAGTTATACAATAAATATCTTTATTGCTTAGACAATTTTTGTTGAGTAATTTCACTACCAATTAGAAGTAGATGGTACAATTATTAGAAAATTTTCCTGAAAAGTTATTTTTACATAAATTTCTCTAAAACAATACAAGCTTGCCAAAGTGACTAGGTGCTGAAAGGAATGTTTAACAAATTGAGGATCACATAGGGGAACATGGCATGTTAATAGAACCCAAAGTAATTAATACAGACGAAGTTGAGTTTATGTGTCAAAGATAGGCGGCTATATAGTGGAATATTCTCATAGTTAAAATTGAATTTAATCAATAATTTAATATACCATTTGTAACCATAAGACTTACTACTTTTTATTATTTTGAATTGCTAAATTTTGAAAAGACTTGTGAAGATAATAATTCTACAAATAGTAATAGTTAGATTGTTCACTTATGACACGTCAAATTAGACAATTTGTATATTACTTTTAATACTCATAAAAATTTGTGATTTATATTTTATAAATAATAGGAGACTGTTTAGAAACTTAAATGACTTTTTTAATACCACTCAACTAGGAAATGGCAAGACTAGAACAGAAATACACGTGTGATGAACATAAAGTCTGCTCTCATAACCAAGAAAGGAGTTTTTTCTCAGTTCGGTCACGACTGGCATTTTGAGAGCAATGATTCTTGCAGTGGGAGTATATTTAACAACACTAACCTCTAGGCATTAAATGCCAGCAGTGTCTTCAGTCATTGTAACAACACCAAATCATCCAACACATATATGTGCATACATTACAGATGTTTCTCTAAAAAGCCTACTGGGAAATTATATAAAAACTGTTAGTATCCACTCTATTTTAAACTTCTGAGACTGCACCAACCTTATACTTCCAAAATAGACTTGAATCTTCCTTCTCAAATCTTTTCCACCTGCTGGCTGAGAGCCAAACTTCCATGTGTTTGAGTCTCAGTTCTATAAAAGTAGCAACTATCCTGGAAGTGCTGAATCATTGCCTATCATTTAAATATAACTTTGTAATAAGATAAAATAAAGGTATTTGCAGAGATGGGAATGATCATAAAGTTATGCCATAGATGAAACTGCTTAATATTAAAAACACAAGGGGTTGGAAGCGCCACAGGCAAAACACTTTTTATGATATTGTCAAAAATTCCCTCTCCTAGAAGTTTCCAGAATCAAAGGTCTAGAATAATTGAACTTTCTAGTTCCTTTTATCTTATCTGTATGATCAAGTAAATACTTAAATGCATGAAAGTCCTCCAGAAGGAAAAAAAAGTCGATGAGGAAGTGTTTTTCGTAGACTCATTACCCTTTTGTAGACATATCTAAACCCCAAACTATAAAATGAGAATAGTGTCTTTATTAATGTGACAGAAGAACAGAGGTCTTGGCTAGGCAGGTTTAGATTATTTGCGTTATATGAAATATGAATAAAAGTTCAATGGCCTTCCTAAACATAACTATGAGAAACAGATAATTAAGTACTTCTCTATAGAAGACACATGCCATGAGAATTTAAATGAATCCTCATGAAAGTAATTATTACTCTATCAAAAGAAAAGGTCTAATGTAACATTTTTATGCTAATAAGAAATTAGAAAAGGTAGCCATGGGAATATAAATTAAGTCTCAGAATGTTTTAGAAGACATATAAATGCTCACATTTTCACATTATACCAATGCCTGGTCATTTATTCCATAAGTAAGAAATTATTAAGAAACAACAGTTTTAATCTAACAAAACACATATTATGTGAAGTGATCAGATTTTTGTGATCGAAAGAAAATTAATGGAGTTTCAGAGCTGAGATGCTAAGATACTGAAGTCAGTGAAACAGCAGTCTGATAGGAAAACACCAAAGAGCAAACAAAGTTACGGAAGGAATCCATTTATCAACATGCTCCATGGGCTGTCTACGAGTTATTGAAGGAAAGAATACAAGATCAACATCTGATTACTGAATCTGACTCTTCCAGGTTCGTAGAAATAGACTTTAAACAAAATAAAAATAAAAACTTTGTTCTTTGATTTCCTAGATACAGATATTGTCTTTGAGCATTACTAGCCTTATTACCAGTAAAGAATATTAAAAATTAATCAAGTATCTCCCTTGACATGTTTTCTTTGTTGTATAATGATTACACCATTCTAGTGTAGTTAGCCTAGCGAAACGTATATAAACTGGAATTTAAGTTACAATTTATCAGTTTTTCTGATGTCTACTCACTGGGTTTAAATTCTCAGAATTTGGATCCTCAGCAAGATGGAATCTCCCAATAAATTACTCTTTATTAAATTATGACTTTTATTTAAAGTGGTTATTTCTATCAATATAGACATTTTGTGTTATTTACTGTAAATTTTGGAGATATTTTAATTAAAATAGAAGAAGCAGTAGAAAAACAAAAAAGAAAATGTCAAATTTTCAAAAGTTTACCATTTGTTTTCTATAGACAATTACTGCAACTGAATTTCTGAACATTCCAGTAAAATTTTTTATATAGAAACAAATATACAAAATAATCAGGGGATTTTTTATATTAAACTAACATATTGCTCTGTATATTACCTTGGTTACTAAAATGTTTCATTAAGTAAAAACACATTAAATAAAATTTAATATTGTTAAATTTATTTCTATGTAATAAATTTAATAAGGACATGACAAACTATTATAGGCGTTTCCATTATTTGAAAAATTATTGACAGAACATTATATCATAATATATGTTTAAGGTGTGCATCACTGGAATATATTAAATAAAAAATGGAGAACTACCCTAATGTCAAAAAAAAAAAGGTAATAGGTAAAATTAAAAATTACATACATAGCCTTTATTATGTTGAGGTATGTTCCATCTATACCTATGTTCTATATCCAAAGAAAGCTAAATAAATTTCAATTACTGCAACTTAAAAATAAGTATATTGACAAAATCTATCATTATGTCTATAATTATATACCTCATTAATTTTTACTAAAATTACATTTACTAAAATCAATTTTTACTAAAATACATTTTTGCTCATTCCCCAAGGAAGTTTATCATTTTGTTGATCTGGAACTCTAATACAATAACGTAAAATCGCATTATATATCTTGGACATTCTTTAATTAACATGTTTTAATTTATTTTGTTTCAAGTATTACTATTACAATTTTTATCAAGGAAAAGTATTCTCATTATTTAAATAGCAATTAAGTCATTCAGTTTAGAAACTAAAGAAATCTCAGTCCTTGATGGGCAACTAAAAACCATTAATATTAGATCAATTTGTGAAAGTTTACTTACAATAAAAATACAGAAAGAAACTGAAGAGATAGAGAATAGATATTAGGGAAATGGATCTCTTTCTACATTTAAAACATTGAAAAAGTAATATTCTCAAGACATCATGGCTTATGAAAACTGCAAAACTCACGACGTTGTCATGCTATTATCACAAGATCCCTACCTCTGTTTATGGCTGATTGGACTAGGAATAGGCAGATGGCCCAAAATAGCCAACGAAGTAGTCGAAGAACCTTTGTCCAATAAGGATGACAATAATTAGTCTGAACAATTAGTATTATCCTCTTTGGGAGGAAAACGATTAATCAAAATAATAAAAATATTTTGAAAGTTCAAGATTAAAAAATTATATGTAGTTAGGAAAGATTTCAGATACATGGTAAAATATGACTTATTAGTTAGCTGCATCACTTTGGTCTAGTTATTGAACTCTTATTTCTTTTTTCTAACTGAGACTTGGAAAATAAAAATAACTAGCAAATCGAATTTGTAGAAGGCTAAATAGAATAATGTATATAAAACATTTTTAAAAACATTTAAAGCTCAATATATTTCAAAGGAAAATTCCAGTTTTTATTTTGCTTCTTTGATAAGAACACATTTATTTCTAGGAGAAAAAATGTTCCTCTACTTCTGGTTTGAAGATGGAAGCTAATTTGGATTAATTTAAAATTTTTCTCATGACGCTTCTATAAGGATAAAAAAAGTGAACTCAGTGGATTTTTACATTGTTATAGTTTAGAAATCAAGATTCTAATACGTTTTATCCCATAAAAAAAGAAAAGTCAAAAAGAAAGCTGTGAAAGTTAAAAGTGAGGACACTTGGGTCCAAATCCTCTGGATGCTTCTCCTGGGCAAATGACTCCAGGGCATCCTGATTTCCTCATCTAAAAACTAAGTATCAGCTGTGAGCATCTTTAAAACCTTCCTAGGTCTCTTGTGCTTGAATACCGTGCTATGCAGACATACACAATTTACAAATATTAAAGATTAAACTCTTTTCTTTTGAAATTCCCCTTAATGAAAATGTACTGAATTTGTTTGATTTAAATACATTAACTTTACTTCATAATATTCAAATTTTGCTTTTAAGCAAATGACTTCTACTTACTTTATTTCCCAACTTTGTTCTAGTTATTTTTGTTAATCTCTAAAAGTTAATTAACATATTCAATGAGTGAAAAACAGTCATCATTTTTTATATTCAGAATAATCTGACAATATAAATTGTATCTCAGTAAAGTTGATTTAAAAATAGTATGACAGAAGCTTGGTGCAAACATATTTAAAAATCATTTTTAGAAAAAAAGATGCATTCTGAGGTGCCTTTCTCAAATACAATTCACATATATTTGCACATATATATATATATATATATACAAATGTATAAATATACAAACCTATGCTTGTGTGTGTGTGTGTGTGTGTGTGTGTGTGTGTATGATGTATGTATGGATATAATCATTTAAGTTGTATATGATTTGTTGTTTCCTTTTTCAGCACCATAATTGATTTCTGAGAGTTTTAAATCCACTTCTTAATACAGATAACCTTGTTGTTTTTATTATTATATATTGCTTTATATTATTTTATTGCTGAATTTACTTTTCTTTTCACAGAACAACTCCTGATTAGTTATCTAAATCCACTTTACCTACAAATCATTTGCCTCATGGAAATCTACACTGCCTCAAACCAAGTTGACAAAGTTGTTGATGAAATACCTACATTAGAATCATTAGAATGTAAGCTAAACAAAACCAATTCCTATGTGAAGGTTATGATGTAATCCTTTGTTACAATGAAGTTTGAAAACTTTCGAGTTTGTTTCTTTAACCCTTTAAAGTATATTAACTCTGATTAGCTGAAAACTACATCAATGATACACATGGAAACTTAACTCTTCTCACCCTCTCACCCGCCATTCAATGACTTTATATACCAGAAATTTTGACCAATAGTCACTGGTATCTTGAAGAGTAGTAAGTCCCATTCTATATTTACATTGCGATTTTCTTTTTTTGTTATGTTGTTGACCAGGATTTTCTCTTCGTTATTCTTATAAGAAAATGCAGCCTCTGCTGAGGGTGCTTATTATAGTGACTACTACTAAAAAAATTTTTTCTTTGTTTCATTTAGTTTTTCCTTAAGAAACAATCTAATTTTGAAATTATGCTTTTTGAAATCCAATTTTACCAGCTGAAATTGCCTCAGAAAATTGGAATACCTGGTGGGCAATCATTATTCACATACGTACACACACACACACAATCACATACATGCACAATCTGTTAAGTGAACAATACAAATAAGATTTAAAAAAAGTAGGGAGGCACACAAAAGCAGTGGTATATGAATTGAGGCAAATGGACTGCAATATACTATTTCACAAAATACCTATTTTCTGTGATCCAAATTGTCTTTCTTAAAGCTTGAAAAGTTTATTCTGTTTTGTTGAAATAAAATTATGTGGTGTTGACTATTTTGACAATGCAATCACAGTTCAATCATTCTATGACCACTAGATTTCCTGGCAGAATGGCAGTCACAGGAGCATTCAAATGCTTGAAAAATAACTCTCAGTAATTTTCAAAAGATGTATTGGCTTCAAATACTAAATCTCCATGAAACCAAATCAAATACATAGTTAAGATGGTGGAAAGAAAGTTTTAATTATTAATTCAAGGTAATAATCTTTTTCAATTTATCTTATAAAAATAAACTGAATCACATATTTTAAATGAAAAGCATTACCTTTCATTTTACAACTCTGGGAAAAATACAGTATTTTCTTTATCTCAAAGTTCTCCTGCAAATTTATACATTCAACTGTATTATAACTACAATTTTGAACTTCAATTATGTCTTTAAATATAGGCAACAATTAAAATAAATCTGCATTTTGAAGAAAAATAGCAAGATTCATATGCAAAGATACATAAAACAAGTTATAAATTAATAATATTTCTTAATTGTTACTAGACTTGTGCAATTCCAGTAAATCAAATAAGACAGTCACACTAGATAAATTAAGTGATAATAATCTAATACTATATGATTTCTTCTTCTATATTCAGGTCTACAGTGCTAGTTATATAGAGATTTTCCTCTAAAAATACTTTGTTTTGATAAATTTCTAAAAGATAACAATTTGGACACTATCTCTGCCACTTAAAATTATGAGGAAAAAGTTTTCTTAGCGCATGTTACTAGCTTTATCTGTTCATTCTCATAGTATTTTCATCACTAATTCAGGAATGGTGAGACTATGAAAGAATTTTGGGGCCTCCTAGGAAAGTAATTTCAATGCATTATGGATACTATAGGAAAAAGACCCATTAAAATATTGCAAATCAAAACAGTAACAGAGGGAAAGGAACACTATTCATTAATTGATGAAAATGTGTATAATTTTCATAGAGTCAAGTCACACAAACCTGAATATCCTCAAGATAACAACAATTTAGCCATAAGCCAAAATTTAAAAAAGAAAATGCAAAGCAAGTCTCCCAGAATACATCATTAGAATAGAAATGACACTACCATATCTCTAGCTCTCATCAGATAAAAGCTATTTAATAAATATTAGTCAAAAAAAGTAGTTAATGACTGTTTTAGTAGATTAGTAGATTTTAGTAGAAAGGCTAACAGGATAGAACGGAGTGTACCATTTCTTCCCCCAAACCTTTTTTTAGACTAGAAAAAGGCAAGTTGATATAAGGAACGGGTCAAAAGAAAATCTTTGACCTGGTTTTGAAAGATAGATACAAATTTCTGGATATGATTGAAGTGGTAGCATTTACCACTTGGAGAGGATTAGAAAAGTAAGGGGAATTTTGGGGAGAATAAATAATTTAAATAAAAGGCATATAGGTACAAACTGAACATTTTCTCCAGCAAGTTACTCAAAGCAACCTGCTTGTATGGTGCTGGGTAAAAACTTTAAAAATGTGGTCGAATGGTAACGGTGCAATTATGTCCAGGTGAACAGGGCTTACGTTGCTGAAATGTTTTGAACTTTTTACTTCATCAGAAGGAAAAAGACACTGAATTTTTAAAGGGGGTTTTAAATAATATTTTAAAGAAGCATTTTTTATGCTGCAGGAGTAGTGAGTCAGCAGTCTGGAAAATGACTGAGAGAGAGAAATCTTGAAGAAAATAGGCAAAGTAATTAAGAAGTTATTACAGCATTTTCTCAGCCAGATAACAATGAGGTTCTAAACCCAAATAATGAAAATAAAAGAGACGAGGAAACATAGTGGCCATTTCAGAAGTAAAGGCATCATAAATGGGGTCAGTGTTTTCCTGAGTGAATACACTAATGCATAAGATAAATGGGGGCAGAGGAACTGAATTGGAAAGATCTTAAGTTCTGTTATGACTATATGAGGTCAAAAGGGATAATGTCATATTTGGGTAAAGGTGTCCAAGAACAGTTAAAAATGAGATTCTAAGGCAAAGGAGGTTGGAACTATCATGATGATCCATGGTGTCCAATTTCACAGACAGAGCAAGCAAGATTGGAATCAGAGGAGGCTGCACAGTGGAAGAGAAAGTAACTGATAAACATTGACATGACTCTGATGCAGGGAAAAAAAAATCTTATTTTCAGCAGCCTAAGAAGGTTAAGATAAGCAACTACAGAGTGATTTTTCCAGAACAAAACAACAGCAGCACCAACCATAACAACTGCCAGTGAATTAAAAGATCAGAGTTGAGGTTGGATGTGTGAATTTGCTTATTTGTTGTATTTGTTCATTTATGTTCAAGCAAAGTGTGGAAATGGCTGTAGATTGGGGGAAGAAAGCCAAGGATGTATAAATATTAAAGATACTTTTTGGAGGAGGATTATGATGGAGTTAATAGAAATAAGAATATAGAGAAAATATTTAAAATTAATTTGCACAAGACCTTTTCCTCAAAGACAAGGATATCTGGGAAAAAATTAAAGTATGCTTAAAATGATAAATGAGAAATTCAATATTTGATATATTATCTTCTCGATAGACTAAAGATAAACAGGGTGGCAGGGTTTAAAAAGAGCAGTAAAATTTTGAAATTTGCTCAATATATTTCTTGAAAGAGATAGTCATAAAATACCATTAAACAACTTGCTTTCTGATTCGGTGATAGCATTTGTTTGTAGTGTACAATTAATATTTCTCTGAAGAATTTCTGCAAATTTTGACAACTCTGACCCCCAGGTTAAATAATATTGTCATTCTGTTGAACTAACTCTTAACCAAAATATTTATTTTCTTCCTTCAGAAAAGTCCCATGGATTCTCACAGAAATCCTTCACCCAAATCAATGATAAGTCACTATATAAAGGATTTTTGACATTGAAAAAAAGGCAGGGCATGGTGGAATAGTTGTTAGGTCAATCGCCTCAGAAGGAGCCCAAGCCACATATCCCTCGGATAGAGTTCAGGTTGTGACTCTCTCTGCTTGCTTGTCTGCCTTCATTCCTGACTGCACATTTCCTTTAAAAAAAGAAAATAAAGAAAATATATATCATGAAATAGGTAAAAGTTACAAGTAAGTAAAGTGGTTGCACAAAAGCTTTATAATGAGGGTTAAAATTGCTTTCTTTAGTTCTGTAGGTGATCATTTAAGTTATCTTTCTTTTGCTGTCATACTTTAAAGAAACATTTTTTTTTTGTTTTTTTATCTTTTATTTCTCAAATAACTTTTTATTGAAGAACATGCTTATAAAATTATATAGTTTCCAGATGCATAATATTACAATTTAGCATTTTCTATATAATTGTCACCAAAAGTCTCATTTCTATCCTCCACCACATAATCAACCCCATTAATCCAATTTACCAATACGGCTTTCTGACTAGCAACCACCATTCTTTTCTTTTAGACTAAGAGGTTTCTGTGATATGTTTTGTTGTGTTTTACTGTGTAGTTGCTGTCTTTATTTTTCATCAATGAGTGAAATCATATAGTATTTTTTTCCCATCTGACATTTCACTTAGCATAATGTCTTCAAGATCAATCCTTGCTGTTTTGAATGTCAAGTTTTCATCTTTTTTTTTTAATGAGTAGCCTCCCAGTGTATCTATATAGCACATCTTTTTAAAAATTAATTTGTTTTTATTTTTACAAATAAGCTCATAAGTATAGATTTTCCAGTCCTCTTATTTGTGTCAACATACTATCACATCTTTATTCATTTATCCATTGATGGAAGAAACTGATTTTTTTCTAAAAGCAAATTTGGTATAATATTAAAGAAATACTAAGATGTGTTCATTCAAAAAGAAAATTTATTATATGGCTACAAAATGAAGGTAGTGCTGTATACATGCATATTCACATATGCTTGAAATAAACCTGATCGTAACTATAGACAGCATGTGATCATCCCTTAGTTGATAAACTATCATCTAAATGATTCCATTTAGAATAAGAAATTATAAATATGTTATAATAACATATTTCAAGTTTGATTACATAATAGAGAAATCAAAATGACTTGTTAATATGGTTTTCTCCTGGATACTTTAGGCAAATGCTGAGATTTTCCTAATGAATGTGTATATGTTGGAGAAAATAATTATTTTAATTTACCTGTTGGGAAGATATGTTATCTTAAGTCTGAAGGTATCTTAAAGTGAAAGGACTATAAACAAATAAGTTTAAATATTAAAATTATTGTTTCACAAAAGCATGTAATTTATATTAGGATAATTAGGTGTGACATTAAAATTTCATACTTAAAACAATAAATACTTATTTAGATTCATTGTAATTTTATAACGACAATTATTTCTTTTCAGTCAAATTAATTGAATGAGAAAAAGTGAAATGAGTATGATTCATCTATGATAAATTTCTATAAAAATTTTTTCTGACTCTTCTGTGTTTTTCTTCTTTATTCATAGTGTTTTAGTTTTTGAAATCCTTCCTCTAAGCAGAAAGAATCTAGCAGCTGCTGCAGATGAAGTGAGCATCACAGGCAGATATTAAAACTGTCACCTGATGTAAACCCAGGATCACCATTAGACCTTCAAGCAATAAGCTGCAATATAATTTTGTAACTCATATATCAATTAATTTTGTATTACTGTCACACATGACATGTACAGCTAACAATAATTCTTCATGCTGCTATCTTAATTACAATTTATATGAACTGAACATGACTATCTCAAGTTAAAAATATGTCCTATAAGAAAAATTCAAGCTGTTTAGTGAAATCCATTAAAATAAATGTCTAATAGTAGAAAGATTTTGATCTTATTTTTAAATAATCACCAGAATCTATAATGCAGATTTAATATTTATATGATTTAACAAATAAATTGTGTCTAAATTGGGTATATAAGATTATATTTGTGGGCAAATTTATTTATTTATAATGACGCACACCAAGAGCAGTTATTATTGCTGTAATACAGTTACTTTAAAATGTATTTGTGCTTAGAGAATTTTTATGTAGTAATCAAACTAAATATGCAAATGAAATACAAAATAGGGAAACAGTACTCTGGTTTTCAAAATATAACTTTTTACTTGAATGGTAAGGATGGTTGAGGATCATGAAATATGATTTTAATTTATATTAATATTACTCATATCAGTAATTATGCAAGACTGGAAAGATAACCAAGGTTATAATATTTATACCATTTGGAGAATGTCATAAGGAAATTGATTCAGGGAATAATTGCAGAGGTGATGTTTGTACTAAAAGTAATGAGAAATAGAAAAAAAAGAGAATCTTTAAAGGTGAATTGATAGAAGTTGCCATTAGGGGAAAGACATTGAAATAAATAGTGAAGCATTTTGAAAAGATACTTTTTTTATTCATTGACCTTTGATAATTAAAATGAATGGGTTAAGACTAAATTAGAGGATTTTTCTTAATGTTGGCCCTTGAGTAAAATTCCATTTTCCTGTGAAGTCTCTGATACAATATATAAGTTTTTATGTATGTGTAGTATGTAATTTAGATGAGAAAATTTTTCACTATATTTTTAAAGGTAATCTTGATCTTAAAAAGTTATACATGTTCATTGATTATCTTTACATTTCAACCATATACCCTGTAGTAATGTGACTTTTGCAGGTGTAAACCAGACAAGCCTGATGGACTTAAAATTCTTAAAAGAAACACTAATTTTTGATTCATCTTTGCATCTCTCCAAGCATCTAGTACTATATTTTGTACATAATAAATAGAAATCAATGAATGCTATTTGGGTGCATTTATTAAAAATACAAGATCAGTAAAATTAGGATAGTTTTGGAAAATTTGGAATTTTTATTGTGCGAATGTCAAAAATGCATGAGCTTCAGTATTTTTTAATCAAATGCAACTAAAAATTAATTCTTAGATCAAATTCCCAGAGAAATGTCTGCAATGTTTATGAAACCGATATGGTTAAATTTATACATGCAGCTGCAAAATCAATGAAGGAAAATTGAAGCAGAGACCACTAAATAAGGAAATGGTAAATGCTGAATCAAGTAGGTTCCAAATCTTTTAGAACACTCAAGAGGGTTCTTGTGAAACTTGTGAAACCATAATCTTCCATCTTATATTTATTCATTGAACACATTATTCATTGAACACATAGCCCTCACACCCATATCCTTGGCTGGCAGTAGTTGATAAGAAATGAAAGATTATTTTTGGATTAACTTGTGTTTACAACTTACTACGTCTTTTTTACATGCTTAGTGCTTTCATAGTCTGGTGACTGCATAGACACATCAACCAACAGATGAAGTAATTACCATTGGAGGTATGAACAAAATGCAATAGGAACAAATGAGCATCAAAATGACAACCTCCTTCCAGTTCATACATCTGCTGCACTTAACACAGAATTACTAGAAATTGTGATTGCTATGAAGATTTGTTTTCCAAACTCTCCCTGTCCTAGTTACCTATCATTCAACTCTTAATTTAGTCATTTTTTTTATTTCTTCACTTTAGTGAAGTATGATAAATTGAGACTGAAATTTTGAAAGGAAAAATAGGTAATAAGTGATAATCACATTATTAAGTATATCTCCCCTTTATGGACAACATTATTTAGACTTTTGACTTCTCATGTATGTGCTCAATCATCCTCATGTAAAGGACATTTCTCTGTTTTACCGGAATGCTTCAGCATGCTTCAATAACTTGATAATTGAATATTGAGATACAAATTGCAACCTTTCAGGACAAATTTCACGTATTTGCTCTCTCAATATAGAAAGTATCTTTTAAGGTAGGTTATTCAGCCTGGAAATCCATTTATTTTCAGGGCAAGTTTTTCATTTGAGCTGAATTACATATTCTTCTAAAGCACATAGAACATGAGTTTTAACTGGAATGCGAGAAAATTGATTGCAAAATTAAAAATTAAAATTAAAATGTGTATTGAACCATATGAACTGAAATTCCTTAGTAGAATAGAGTGTGTGTGTGTGTGTATATATAGAGAGGTATGTATGATGTATGTGTGCATGTATGAATGTGCATAAAGCATGTATGTATGCACACACATTTAATTAAGTCTGCCCAGCTACAACAATTTTAAGCACTGATCTCTTTTTTTTTTTGACTATTTTTACATAATGCAGGTACCAAAGATTGTATTTCAATTTTAGTATAACCTATGAAAGTAAAGAAAATTTATCTTACATTTTGTGGAAAGGGAAATGAATCTGAATGAGATCCTATAGATATTTAACTAATGAAAAATAATTGTACTGTTTAATCTACTGAACAATTAGCCTAATTTGCAGAAAAAGAAGTCACAGTAGATTTGCCCTAATGTAAAGCACAGATCAATTCTTTACTTGCAACTTCAGCTAATGAAATACAACTAAATGAAAGACCTCAACAATTTACTGTTGTAATAATCTTCATACATGTATCTTACCAGCACAGATTAGAAAGAAATAAAACACAATTATCCCTAGAATAACTTCTTATGTTTTACAGAAAGAACTCTTTATTCTTGAATTATAATTATGTTTAGTTTAGTCATCTCAGAAATATGTAGTCAAATTATTTTTATTTAAAGAATGGATAATTTTAAACCAGTTGATCCACCATATAAATTAATTAAATTAAGATTGATTAAAATTGATTTATATAGTGATTGATTATACAATTATACTGATCCATACAAAGATTATATTTGAAAAGAAAACAAAATAAAAACTTTGAGTCATCTTTTTTAGAACAAATTTTATCTTCCAGGCATTTATTGACCATCTGCTTCTTGTCCTGTGCTATTTTAGGTACTTGACAAGTGAGGAAAAAGTCAGAGATCCCTGGTCTCATGGAGAAAAAAGAAAGATAAAATTACCATAAGAAATAGTCTATATATAGTATGTTAAAAAGCAGCTACATAAGTGTTTACAGATAAAACACAGGAGCCCCAATAAATAAAAATGCATTTCAATTTTAAAAAGAAAGAATACTTAGAGTACATGTATTTCATACTACATGAGACATACCTGTACCAAAAATGTATTTTCTTTTTATAATAATTCAAATATAATTAACTATCTTGGAAATTTATTTGCTAAATCTGGTGACCTATGATAACTTGTAGGAAAAAATATTAAAAAAGTATATTTAAAAAAATACTGGATTACAGGATTGGGCAGTAGGGCTCAGTTTTTGCTAAAACTGAGGATGAATGGGGAAGTAAATTGAAAATTGATAAAGACTTAAAGGAGGTAACTTACTTAGCCAAAGAGGTATCTGAGAAAATAATGTTTTAAGCAGGATTGCTAGAACAAAGCAAGATTGTGTCAGTCAACTGAAAAAAAAAAAAAAATCTATGGCTTTAAATAAAATACAGTTAATGACTTACTAGATACATGGCAGAGGTAATGAAATTTCTGAGAACAATTATTGTATATGGTTGCTATGTCAATCCAGGTATAAGCTATACCTAAACAATCATATTTCAAAATGGCAAGTACTTTGAATTCTTACTTTTTAAAGGCAGGTTGATCCTGTTGCTTCAGGAGGGAAAAGGTGATTGTTTATTTCTTTCAGGATTACATTAGTTTTCCAACCAAAAGTAAAGTATTCCTATTAGTTCTGAGTTACATGACCATAGAGTTAACATACCTCTAGAAAAATTAATTATCTCTCAAGTAAATCCACATTAACGGAGTTTTGCTTCAAATGAGCATCTTCTATTCAAAATTGATTTAAGAATGTCTAGTTGGACAAAGGGTAAGTAACAATGTAATCACATTTCTTAATAAAAATTGGAGAGGATGTGCTGAATGGTATGTTTTACAAATATATATATATATATATATATACATATATACACACACACATATATTAACCTACATTTCAACTACAGAATGATATGCAATTTATTTAATTTTTGAATATGGAAAGGTGACTAACTTAAGGTATTATATTTAGATGTTGATTTATAATGATGCACACCTCACACCTATGTAAGTGATTGACACAGTGTTCCTTCAATAAAATTAAAGACAGATTTCTAAATAATACTTAAATAAGAATTCAGTAGTCCCCCATTGTTACATAAAATATATACTTATCTATATTTTCAACATAGTGTTAAATTGAAAAATACAGAAAGCCAACTTTTTCTTTCAAAGTATGTAAATATTAGAAGAGCTCATTGCTAGGATTTTCTAGATAAATGTTCTCTACCCACTTTTTTAAAGGAGTACAGACATTTTTCAATTCTATTTAGTTGTTATTCCATTTCAATTGTTGACCCCACCTCACCCCCAAAGTCCCCACCCCTAACCTGACCTCCCCACACCTTCCCACTTCCCTGACCCCTGCCTACCCTGGACATGAGCAGGGACCTTGGGATGTTCCAAGTCGTAGGCCAGGGGCTTATTTGCTAAGTTATCAAAGTGCACATCTGCCCCAGTCTTCTCTGTGTAATCACGGCTTCAATACCTTTTTTACTTTCAATGCCTTTCCATGTAATACTCTGCTTTTTATCTTATTGCTTGAAAATAGTCCTGATAAACACTTTACATGGTTTAAGTACCACATTGTTAAACAATCAAGACTTCATCAGTCTTAAATAAAAGTTAGTGATTACTAAGCTGATTCACTTAATGAGTAATATCTAGAAATAATTATGACTTTGCAGAACAAGATGGATTATTGACTTTTAATTTGCTCACATAAGAGTAGCAAAAATATTACCTGTAAAATATTATACCATGTAATAGGTAAAATATATTGTTATGGAGTCACATAATACATATGATTGAGAAATAACCAATCTAAGTGTGATTATTAATTTGAGTTTAAATATAATTATATGGTTATTTTTGATAGACAAGCTAGAACTAATCTCAATATAAAAGTTATGCAGAAAATCTAAGGGTAAGGAATTTGTCTTTCTTAAATAAGATCTTCAAATTATGATTAGGCTTCCATTAGTTGGTTTTTAGCATCTTAAAAGGTGGCTAGTTACTGAATTACTCAATTTTTGTGGATATAATTGCTATTAAATGAAATAGGGGTGTTTTTAGGAGTATAGTAAGTGAACTGTAATTATGTATATATGTGTCTATGCTTCTTGTTAGATTAATTAAGTTCATACTATAATTTATGTAAAGCTTCAGGTATTTTGTTTCATAAATAAATTGGCACTTAATGATTAAAACATTCTTGCCTAAAGTTTTGCTATAGGTATGAATTTTACCACTTACCACATAGGTGAATATGGGCAACTCATTTCATGTCTCTTTCTCTTGATTCCTCACCTCTAATGGGTTTAATAATATTATCTGCCTTAGAGAGTAGTTTTTGGATTGGATGGTTTATGACATATAAAATACTTACATGAGTTCCTGACACTAAGTTTTTAATAACTTAGATCTCATTTTTATCTATTTTATTTATCTCACTGTACATGTTTATTACAAAGTAGGTAGTTAATTAATATTTTGGGATGAATGCTTAGATGAATCGATAAATATAATTTAAAAGAGTATCTTATTATTAAAGATCAAATATTTTACAATGAAATGTTGCACATTGGTTCATTATGTATCTTCTCTTAAGTATCAACCAAATACATTTATAGCATTCTTTGTACACAACTAATTTTGATCAATATATTGATCACATTTTGCTAAAGGGTTAAGTAAATACAAGTAAAATTACAGAAATATTTCATGTCAAATACAAATGATTTGAAAACTAATATCATTAATCAAGAGCAATAATTATTAAAATATTTATACAACAATAATTTGAAATAGGTAATCACTATTAAAATTAAAGAAACAATTTGGCCTATAAGTTTTCTAAGGACTTAGTCTATTTGGATATATAGCTAAAACATTCATGAAAAAGCTTAACTCCTTCGTCAGTTAGATTTTCCTCTGTTCTTCTCTTTTTAATGAATGCTTTGCATATAATATATTTACTATATTTAGATATGTACTTGAAATCTATTTGATAGTAACCTTTGTGGCTAAACTTTAGAAGTGATAGTCAGGCAGTACGAAATTCCAAAATAAAGCAAGTGTTTAGCACATTGGTAAATAGGAATTGTTGATATATAATCCATCACTTTAATAACATGGTGCTGTCCTGAATTTTATTCATTTAAGCAAGTCACTATAATTCCAGTGAAGCTCTTAGAAATTGTTAAACCAGATTGTACACACAATAATGCCAAGGCTAATATCTGTACTTTAATTAAATGCATGATCACAAACTAAGTTGTGTCCTGAGTGAAAATATAACATCATGAGACTACAGCTCATCTATGTTCTATTTAATTGCAAACATTTTGTCTGAATGACTAAAAACAACTTACAGATAAAAATCTATGCCAATTTGAATAAGACAGTTGGAAAATATTTTCTCTATAGATTACTACCTGTTTCATAATTATTAAATAGAATGAGTGATAGAGATAATACAAAGTCAGTTTGCATCAGATATTATTCCCCAGTATAACAGTTTAAAAAAAAAAGGCAAAGTATACCATACTGCAAGTTACTGCACTGAGTCTTTTCAGGATTGGAGGCAGCAAATTTCTATATCCTTTTAATCACTGGCCTCCATGCTGAGGCAGTCAGTATGGGTGGAAAGGCCATAGGCAATGGTGTATGCTGTTCACCTCATTTACTCAGCAAATGTTTTACACAGGGAACAGCATCAGCTGGCAAGGATGACCATTCAAACCTACAAATACAAATGGGGATCCTAAGGTTTTCATTCACTCTTGATTGCAGATTTCATTAGATCCTGTTTAATCACCTTTCCTTCTCATTCATTAATGAGCAACAAAAAACTGGAACCAACAAGTAAAACTAATAACCTACATTAGATTTTGGACTTACTCTAAGAACCACTAAGGGGTATGGGCAAAGAGAGTCAGGAGACTAGAAATTACCTCTTCTTTTGTCCCCTAATCTAAGTTTCGGCTACCTCTCATTCTCGTCCATAAGGTCCAGGTTTAATTGTACTTTTTCTGGGACGATCCTGGCCCTTCTAGGGTTAATTCACTTTCCCCACCCCACCCCCATATTCTTTTGAAGAACTCTAAGTTTTTACATTTTTGTTAGTGTCAAAACTGAAATTAAATTACACTGATGTAATTAATCATGGAATGACTCTCTCGCTAGCTTCCAAGTTCCGTGTCAACAGAGAGACAGTTTCTGTCATTTCACTGATAATAACCCATCACTTAAAACGGTGTCTGATACATGTATGGCAAGTAGGCAACAAGCAGTTTTATAATAAATAAATGAACGAACACACTTCCTCATATCCATTTTAAAAAATGTCTTATTTTTTTCTAATAAATGATAATGGATATGATAAAAAGATAGAAGACAGTAGAAGCTCTTTGCCTTAGAACATTTTGTTTTCTGTTTTATAAGTTCAGATATGGGAGAACATTCTCATTCTGTTAAAATGATTTAATGTTCTATAATTAATACAATATAAATTGGAAACCCATTATTTTGCAAGGTGCTAAATGATAATCATAAACTAGTGATTTGCTTATTCTGCAATCATACATCTAAGATATCATATCTTTAAAGTATTTATAGTCGATGATACAGAGGAATGGATTTTTATTATAATGCAGAATTTCTAAATTTCTTCATGTTTACTTCACAACTATTTCGCAGTTTCTCAACATCTTGAATATTTCTCTTGTCAAGAACCTAATTTCTCTTACTCTATTTAAGTATTTTGTCTTTTATCAGTTTTACAATCGGGTTATTTTAATTAATACTTAGCAAAAATTTCCTGTAAATAATTCAGCACTATTATGGCTATTATTTCCAGGAAAAGTGATAAAACACATTAATGAATACTTTACTAATGTTTCATCTCTAAAGATCATTTTAGATAAAAAGAAACTAATGAATTTATCAATGTGATATCATATTCTCATTTTCCTTAGGATATTCCCTCAGTAATTTATAACAAGCCAATTACTTTTGCTTAAAAACTGAAGGCAAATAGACTAAGGTTGAATAAGAATGCCAAAATATGGAGGTGAAATTAAAGAAAATTCATAGAAAAGAAAAAAATTGATGGTCATTAGGACTGTCATGAGAGCTTCTAAGTTATTTTTTAAAAAGCATTAGATATGTATATTCTACAATATTCCAGTTATTCAATTGCTCAGTTGGATTTTATCTATAAAAATTTCGGTATGAAATTATAGAGCCAATTAAGGAAATGATAGTAGACTGAGTCCAGATTAATATATTTGCAGATCCTATTCCACCTAAATCCACATGAAGAAGATAAAATCAACCATTTTCATCTCTATCCCTCATATAGGTGGAGAAAGACTAGATGAGAATACAAAGAGGAGATTAAGTATTATGCTGGTATACAATTTTTAGACAAAGCAAGCAAATCATCTGGGTATGTCATAGAAAGACATACATGATAACAGTGTTCATGTTAGAATGTGTTGGATACAGCTTAGTTGTCCAATCACTAGGGGAATCTGTAAATTATGTGTATGCATTGTCATATAATGAAATATATTCAGAAACAATACAGCAAAAAATAAGATTTTGAGCATAAAAATATCAAAAATAAGGCAGAATAAATATATGAGCATTAACACTATAGCAATACAATTTCCATGTATTAAAAAATAAATGACCCACATGAACTTTAAGCATTGCTTTGGAAAAAAATATATATAAATAATTTGTGGTAGATTAAAGAATCTATATAAAGAAATTAGAATGGATAACCATGTAGGAAGGGTAATATGAACAGAAGGAAATAAATAGAACAAAATGAAACATGAGAAAATTTGGATCAACAAAACACGGTCTATTTATACCGATGTCATCTACATGTCTAAGGAAATGCCTGGCATATAGTAGGTGATCAATAAATATGATCAAATGAGAATTATAATAAAAAAAGTTTTGAGTGCCAGTGCTTCTATTAAAGAGTAATTAAAAAGTACATAATTTGGCTTTCTTCATTTTATATTAATTTTTAATGCATGGTGATCAAAAAATAACACACCAAAGCATGATATCATGGGGCTAGTCTATAGATTAGATTTCTCATTCTTGTAATAATATCAATTGTTTTAATTATTCAGGCTTATTTTTTCTTTCATCTAATGTGTACATTTTTTTATTAATTCCAAAAGTTTTCAGTGGATTCCCTTAGGTTTTCTTGGTGTATAAGCACATTGCCTACAAACAATAAAATCGTAGCCTCTTAGTCATTTCATGTCTTGTCGCTTTATCAGACTATTCATTATGATAGTTTTTAAAAAAATATTGATGATCAAATTATTACTGTTACATTTTAATCATAATTTTAACTTTGGTTTAACATAAGAGTTAAAAATGTCAAACAAGTATACTAACCTCAATTTCTGTGGACTTAACTATTTAAGTATAAACTCATTTCATTATATTTCTAATTTTATCTCTCAACAGTATAATATCTTTTTGAGGGTATCCATGTTGATAACTTAAAATTATCAATAATCTTTCAGCAATCACTAAGGAACATGTTATTAAATACAAAAAGGAAATGGGAATTTTACAAGAAAAAAATAAAATTGCTGGAACAAACTTAGACGTACCCAAAATATAACTCATAAGTACTTAAAATAAAAGAAATAACATTTTCTATATAGAATTAGTCAATAAACTTTGTTAAATTTCTAATTTTTATTCAAAAGTCAAATTTAATGATTCCATAGCTACATAAAATCTTTATAGCAAGATCTTAATATCTCAAAATTATATTGAAAATCACAGATAAATTACAAGACTTTTATTTAAATCTCTTATTCTAAGAAATAGTCAAATAATTGCTGATGACTGAATTTAGCTGGTGCTAAAGTATATTTAGTGTAAGTATTTTTTTTTTAATTTTTTTTTGAAGAAATATTTGCTAATACTTATCCCAAAGTTGAACTGGGTACTATATGAATTGCCAACAGCAAAAAGCATCAATAGGTCAAATCTTTAGTGTCTGCTTATCTCCTGAGTTTACTTGATGCCCAAAATGGGTGATTCATTAAATGGTCAGTCAAATCAGTTGACTAAACATTTTTTCACTTTAACTAGTTGCTTTCTTTTGCAAGGATTAATTCTCAATAGAGAGGCCCTTTCTAGTAGAGATCATTTTCATGCTTCTTTACATGGTTCTGAGTAAAACAATAAAAATAAATAAATAAATAATGAATGAATGAATGAATAAAAGAATGGAAATTACTAATGCAAACTGATTAGATTCTGGTTGATTTAAAGTCTGTCAGAATAAAGAAAACATTCCAAAATTCTTTTGTAGTCTTGTGCTTTGTGATATGATGATATTCTAGACAAATTTTGTGTTTAGTGGAATAATTATAGAAATATCCATTATCCATAATCCTATATATTTTTGATTCACCTCAATTTATTTCTGACTAAAACTTAAGTTTCAGTTTCAACTGCAATAATTGTTTATTGCTAGCTAATATCTTGTACTGTTATATTGATATGCATGTATACATATGTTTTGCCTTAGTATAAGTTATATGTGTGTATGTGTGCAAAATCAGTCCTCAAAATTCTCATTTCATGAACAGTTTAATAGGCAGAGAAAAAATAGGTTAACCAGAAAACCACTAACAAGCATCTATTGCATATTTGTCCCTGTAGTCCCCAAGCATTCAGCCAGAGTAATAAGAAATTCCTGAAGCATACAGTTATTCTTACATGATTAGTCTGAAATTCTTTAATTTTTTTCCTCCTTAAAAATTAAAGGAAACCTACAGATGCTGACATTAAACATACTGATGGGAATTATGATCATATGTCAGAAAAATATATAACTCCTTTGGGCTCTGTAAGAAGCTGACAGCATTCCCATAAAATATTAACTACTCACAATAAAATCCCTTCACAAGAAGTGAGAGGTTAGTAGAAGAATCTTCAAGCCCTGAACAATGAATTTTGATTAACCAGTCAACTTGAATTCCCTTGTTCTGTTTTCAATCTTCAGCTAGATAGATTAAAATGCATACAATCTATTAGTATGTTTATTTGGAAAATGTTTGAATGACAAAAATTTGAAAGACCTCCTCCCAAAAGAATTGGGGAATAATAAATTGACATTATTATATTTGGCAGGAACAGAGAAGGTATTTCAGTGTCTGTTCCACTAACTCCCAGGAAAATCAAGAGGTCAGGCTGGTCGTCCTGATGATCAAAACTCCTCCAAGTATGTACAGTACACCCACTCCTTTCCCAAACACAGTGTTTAGATCTTTCACAAATGCTATTTTCTATTCTGCTACCTACTTAAATTAGATACACACAGGAATATTCATATTAGGCTTTATTCGACAGCAATTTTTCTAAGTAAGAAATTTACATAGCTCTGTGAAAATTTTCCAGTTTGAGACTTCAAAACACAGTTTGAAAGGCAATGCATTAGCAATGCACAAATAATATTAGATATCCCAGGAAATATGCATACCAAATAAAGGAGTGAAAACTTCAGATGGTCATTTGAGTACCTTATTCAGATACTGTGATAGACAACAAATCAGTTCCAAATTGGATAGGAATTTTATTACTGTTTTTGTTTTCCAGTAAAATAAAAATGTTATCACAATTCTCATTTTTACCTCTCTCCTAAAATATAAGAATAATAAATTAATCTTTCACAATTGGGTCACCAATTGGGTCTTTATGATAAATAAAGAAACCAACAATGTGCCAAGAAGCATTAATTTGCATTAAATTTCACTTCAAAATCTAATAAAACCATTCTATTTTTATTAGATGAATTTTTACATTATCACAAAAACTGATCTTTTGTTAATTACAAAGTACTGATCTTGTCTGGAAAGTTATTAACTTGGCACACCTTGAAATGAATATTCTTCACATTTATTTGCAAGTTTTGTTTGATAGGGAAATTCAAAAGTCAATTTTAAAGTCCTGAATTGATTTTTAAAACTGTAAATATGTGAGTATATAATACATAACTTTTTAAAAATATGCTTGTTATAATTCAGGCAAACAGATAGGAATAGCTAATAAGTGTGTAATAATTATGGAAACTTAGCAACTTATGAATTATTAAAGATAATAATTATCATGAAATAGCAAAATATAAATCATTTCAATAGTGAAGAAAGACAAATAGGTTAATGGAACAAAAGTGAGAAGAGGCTCAAATTCATATATGTAATGGGGCATTCTAGGTCATTTGGAAAAATAAGGAGTATTTCATAGGGAGATGTGGTTCAACCATATAACTTATTATAAATAAAAAATTAAAAAGCTGTACCACACAAAAATAAATTATAATCACTCCATTATGTAAGTAATGCAAACTACTTAATCAAAATATCAAAAATTAAGAACAACTAAAGATAACTGGAGGAAATTATAGATAAGTCAGAACAGAAAGGAAGATGTTGTATTATTTCACTCCTATGTGTTACCTAGAGAAACCAAGTAAATAAGTGAACCAAATTAAACAAAAATAGAATTTTAATCTAATGAATTAAACTAATGGCTACTGGAAGGAAAGGGTTGGGAGCAGGAATCAGGTAAAGGGGGTTAATTATTTAATGAAGGATATAATTGGTCATTTTGCAGTGATCTTACTATGGTATATGCAGATAATGATTCATGATGATGAACACTTTAAACCTAGATAATGAATGATGCAATGTTTTTTCAATACAATTTTTAAAGCACTAGAATGTATTATTTCTAAACATTACACAAGAGAAAAACATTCTAGGTATAACTAAAACAAATTGAGAACAGAGTAAATTTCTATATCGTGAGTTTCAATATATAGCTGTTTAATAACTGGATGTACATAATGCTTTAACTCCAATTAGCTAATATAGAGGGGTTCCATTACAGAATGTTTAAATAAAAATAAGATAAAAAAGACAAATAGTGATTATAAACTTCTCATAGAAACAGCAAACACCAAAAGCATATGGTTTTTATTTTATCAGTATTAACATTTCTGTTTATTGATAATACATATCCAAAAATTGAAGACAATGGAAAAGAAATACTCATAATTTAAAACATATATATTCTACCAGGCTCTGTCATTTATTAGAATTCTTATAATAAGGACTGTAAATATTGACAGAACTGAAAACAATACCTTGTAAAACTGGCAATACCTGGACTGTAAATAACTTGCAAAGTATGTTCTTGAAAGTCTGACTGCCCTCTCCACTTATTAAGACACAGCGCTTCAGTAAGGGAACACGCAATGTAGAAAATAAAATGTATATTAATTTTTAACACTTAAATTTGATTGCACCTATTCTCTTTAGGTTAGTGGCTCCTGTGACAAACATTACTGAGATATATTTCTAGATTTTCAAGTACTCTACAAAGAAAGATATTTTATTTACTATTAGTAAAATTTAAAGTTATATGTAAGCTTCAGTCTCAAAATAGTTATCAAATGCAAAAAGAAAAAAACCCTTAAAGTTGAAAATCAATTGCAAGTCTATCTATATTTATCATTTGTCAAACTACCTATCTGTTCATCTATCTATATTACATATAATCATCAAATTTAAGAGTGTTAATAAAGTTCACATTCAGGTTGAATTTTCTGACTTATTTGAAAAATCACTGTGGAGTTATGCCCTTGTCAAATGAATTGATAAGTATTAATTAGGAAGCTAATGTAAAATGGCATCTCTAGTCATGTAAGTACACAAACTTAATAGTAAAAATGAGTAGAAAATAACATTATCTAACAGTTACAAAGTATACCTTCCTGAGAAAACACTTCATATACTTATTTAATGTTAAACCTAGTATACATTCCAGTTCTCAAATGCATGGAGTTGTACATGTTAGCAAGAGTTAAGACAGCTACTATAATTATCCTAATTAAAAATTTCCAGGTAATTTATAGGATAATGCACAGAAATGAAATTAATTATCTTGAAAAGTATTCAACAAATCATTAAACATAGCAATGAAGTAAATTGGCACAAAAAATGCAATTATGTTATATTCATGTAAACCCCTTCATGAATTAATTTCCAAATATCAATCATGACTGACATTCATCATACAAACATCAAAGTAGCACTTATATTTTAAAATGTATCAACAGGTTTCCTCTATCACACAAGTGGAAAATGTTAAATCAGAAAAGTGTTATTATGTGGCTGATAATCTCTAATCATCCAAATCTCAGTGCCTGATTTTGCATAAGAAAAATAAAGGAAAAAAAAAAACAGTTGCCATTTCATCAGAAAAGAGTATTTTACCTTATCTCTAAAATGTGATGATTTATTCCTAATTAACAACTGATTGGTGACATTTCAAAATTTTTCTAACACCACACATAACTAACTCATAAGCAATCAAGGCATTAGATGAAAATTAAAAGCAGGCATATCATAAAGGGTTGATGATCTACACCTGCATTATACATCTGTTGAAGCTCAAGTTTCAGGAAAGATAAACTAATCCATTGTCCTTAATTTTGGATATTACTACAATATTCACTTTATCCTTAGTTTTGTTTTGTTTTTAAATGTGACTGTCACAATACTGTAAGTATGACACTGGAGAAAGAAAGACTTACAAAACAGAAAAATAGGGGAAAAACTATAAGTGAATTGTATATTAATAAAATGAATTATAAATAATGACAATAATGTGGATTTATTTCCCCCTTAATGATAGTCTTGAAATATATAACCCTACGCAAATTGTGTGTCAATTTAAATAGTTAGAAAATTATTCAACCATATATTTTTATTTTAAAATATCTGTTTTGTTTATATTTTTTCATGGATAGAGGTAGAAAGGATCTAAAAGTAATTGGGCCCAATCTTTGTAATTGGGGAAGACAGACCTCTTCAAGAAAGACATATGTAAATTTATATAAGCATAATTTATGTAATAAGTAATAGAACAGATTAAGGAAGAATGCCAATTCCATATTCAAACAATAGAGTGACTTAAGTTTTAGTTTTCCTTATTGCAAAGACGATAGTGAGTGTATGTAGAGCTATTCTACAAGTTTGGGAAAACATAGAAAAATCACTTTTAAATATGTCTGTCACTTGAAACTTCCAATAACTACTCAAGCATAGAAAATTCATTAATAATTTGAATTTTGATAGAAACAGCTATAACAGATTTTCTTTGTTTTCTAAAGTTTATAAACAAAATTACCTTCACACTGAATCATTTGTCAAATGCCTTGATGGAATAGCAAATACGGAAAATGAAATAGATGACTGATAATAAGGTTGACTTAACAGAATTAAGAGAGTTCAGCACAATGAGTCTCATCCTGGATTCTAGAAGGACTCTAGTAAGAGCCTAAGAATGAAGAAAGCAATGGATAAAATGTACTGTGATTCTAATACTTGCCAATAAAATCTGCTAAATTCATAAATCCTTTGTATGACGATGGCATACATTTTAAAAGGAAATTGACATTGTGTGATGTGAAAATGAAGCAACACCCTAACAATAAACCTCTACTTCATATCTATCCTCTTCTTAGGACTTACAAAGATTGTTTACTCTGGCCATGGTTTCAAGGAGTTCAGATGAAAATCAAAAGGACATACAAAAGTAAGCAGAAGACTGTTTTCGGATGATGACTTGGTAGGACGCACTTTCAGTCACTCCACACAGACACCAAAAAAAAAAAAAAAAAAAATCACTTATTTTCCTGAGACAAACGCCAAGAAATAACTGTCACTTCAGTTGTAGACAGAACATCTGACGGTGGATGGCGGCACCCAGTGCTCACCAGCATTCAGCTAAAGCGCTGATTTGGATTTGGGATGGAACTCAGGAGTCTCCGGACACATGGTGGGGTGGAAACTAAGGTTTGGGACCAGCTGTGGAGGCAGTCAAAGACGGGCCCAGTGGGTCTGAGACACTGAGCCACGCAAGACTGACTTGGGAGGGGATGAAAGGAGAGTCAGGACACCAGGACTTGAGCTGGAGCATGCGTGGTGAAATTGTGCTGGGTCCAGTCATAACTGGAAAACAGCCAATCAAACCCTTCCCACACCATTTCACACCAGAACCTGGGGTCTACTGAGTAGAAATCCCGCCCACCGGAGAGCTGCTGATCAGTAATCCCCGCCCATCAATACCCTGGATTACAGTGAGAAGGCTGTCCCAAATCTTAACACTATCCATTAATGCCACCTTGTGGGTAGAGGAGAAACTGCATCCTGATTACCAATCTTGGGCAAGTCAAACCTATGCAATGCCAGGGAAAACGAACCCACAGAAATGTAAACAGAATGCTGAACAGAGCAAAGGCACAGAGAAATATACATGAAATGATGATTCCAATTAAAAAAACAAAAAAAAACAAACGGGAAAATCCAAATAAGCAGATGTATGTAAATTACCTTAAGAGGACTTTAGGGTAATAGTGATTAACATACTCATGGGAATCCAGAAATTGATAGAAGTTTTGTAAACGAGACTGCCAGGAAGCAAAGACAAGAATTAAAACAAGACCACAAACAGGTAAGAGACAGGATGTTGGAATTAAATAACTCAATAGATGGACTCAATAATTGGATGGATGAAGATTCCAATGGAATCAGTGATCTGTAAGCTAGGACAGAGGAACTCAATCAAGTAAATAAGCAAAGAGATTTTTAAAAAATCAAAGAATTGAAGATACCATTTGAGACCTCTAGGATAACATCAAAAGGAGCAACATTTGCATCAAAGGGGTCCCAGAGGAAGAGAGAGAAAAGGGGGCAGAAACCATATTTGAAGAAATAATAGATGAGAACTTCCTCGATTTCAAGAATGAAGCAAGCTTCCAGATCCAGGAAACTCAGTGTTCCTAATAAAATACACCCAAACAGAAATACACCAAGACACGTCATCATAAAAATGTCAAAAATACAAAATAAGAAAGACTATCAAAAGCAGCCAGCGAAAAACATGTCACATCCAGAGGAGCCCCATATGATTGTCAGCGTACTTCTCAAATGAAACTCACCAGGTCAGAAGGGAATGGCATAATATATTCAAAGTGCTGAAAGAAAAGGAGTTTCAACCTGAGATACTATATCTGGCAAGATTATCATTCAGAATTAACAGACTGATAAAAACCTTCTCTGACATGGAAAAGTAAAAGGAGTTTATCTTCACAAAGACAGCTTTGCAAAAAATATTAATGGATTCTCTATAAAGCATAAAGAATCCACACAGAAAAACAGTAAGACAGCAAACATCAAAAGTGGGGAGGAAAAGGAGAGAACAAAAATGTGGAATCCAATTAGAACAAGGGGAAGAGTAACATGCTACAAAATTAGGTAGTGAAAACATAACTGTGAATGCTAACTTCAAGGTACATCAAAATACATTCCCTGGGAGAAAGCGAAGAAGAAAACAAAAGGCAAAATCAATCTAAACATAACTGCACCCATCCAAACTAAAAAGAGAAAGAGAATACAAATACAGTCATCATCTGGAGAAAGATACAAAAGACAAATTATAAAATGACACTAAACAGCTATAGATCAATAATCACCCTAAAGATTAATGGACTGAACTCACCAGTCAAATGATGCAGAGTGACTGAATGGATTAGAACATAATCAAAACTTCTGCTGCATTCAGGAAAACTACCTTTTTCCAAAAGGTAAACAAAGACTCAAAGTGCATGACTGGAAGACAATCCTACAACTGAATGGCAAACAAAAAAGAACAGGAACAGCTGTACGCATATCAAATAAAACAGACTGTCATCCAAAAAGTGTAACAGAAAACAGAGATGGCCACTATATAATGATTAAAGCATCAATCCATCAGGAAGATAAAATGCTTGTTAACATATATACACCAAATGAGGAGCTTCACAATATGGCAGGCAAGTATTATTAGACCTGAAGAAAGACATTGACAGCAACACAATAATACTGGGGTACTTCAATACCCTATTTAAAACAATGCACAGATCAACCAGGCAGAAAATTAACAGGGAAACACATACACATAATGATCATTTCACCCAAACGACTACAGATTTCACTTTCTTCTCAAGTGCTCATGGAACGTTTTCAAAGATAGATCATATACTGGGACACAAAATGTCTCTCAACAAATTTAAAAAGATTGAAGTCATACCAAGATTCTTCTCTGACCACAATGACCTAAAACTGGAATTCAAAAAAAAAAAAAAAGGGAAAGACACCAAACCAATGAGAAACTCAACAATATGCTCCTGAAGGCCTCTTCAGAAGTTAGCAGAAGAAAATATTCAAAAATTGAGGAGAAATAAACAAAATAGAAAACAAAATAACAATTCAGAGGATCAATGAAACTGAAAGTTAGTTCTTTGAAAAAATAAGCAAAATTGACAAGCCATTGGCTAGACTCGGAAAGAAAATAAGGGAGAAAACTCTCATAACTGAAATCATAAATGAACGGGGGAAGTTACAACAGATACCACAGAAATTGAAAACATCATTATGCCACCCAAATGGACAACCTTGAGGACATGGACAGATTTCTTGAAAGGCTGAAAAAGATGTCACCAAGATAGAAAATTATAGACCAATATCTCTAATAAACATAGATACAAAAATTCTCAACAAAATATTAACAAACCAAATTCAACAATACATCAAAAAGACCATCCATCATGATCACATGAATTTCATCACAGAGATGCAAGGATGGTTCAACATACATACATCTGTTATTGTCCTACATCATATCAATAAGAGCAAAGAGAAAAACCACATGATCATATCAATAGATGCAGAGAAAGCTTTTGACAAGATCCAACATCCATTTATGACAAAAAGCCTCCATAAAATGGGAATAGAAGGTTCACACTTCAACATAATAAAAGCCATATATGAAAAACCCACAGCCAACATCATAACCAGTCTTGAAAAATTGAAAGCATTTACTCTTAGGTCAGGAATAAGGCAAGATGGTCCACTCTTACCACTGCTATTTAATATTGTACTGGAGGTCTTAACTCGAGCAATTAGACAAGAAAAGGAAATAAAAGGAATCCGAATTGGAAAGGAGGAAGGAAAACTCTCATTGTTTGCAGATGACATGATCATATACATTGAAAATTCCAAAAACTCTATAAAAATCTTCTAGAACTCATCAATGAATACAATAAAGTGGCAGCCTATAAAATTAATGCACAAAAATCTGCTGCATTTTTATATGCAAACAACATGCTAGAAGAAAACAAAATCATGAAAATCCCACTATTTAAAGTAGAAATTAAATGAATGAAATACCTGGGCATACCCAACAAAGGAAGTAAGAGATCTGTACCATGAAAACTACATGTCTTTCTTAAAAGAAATAGAGGACACAAAGAAATGGGAAGACATCCCCTGCTTGTGGCTGGGAAGAATCAATATCATCAAAATGGCCTTTTTACCAAAAGCAACGTATAGGTTTAATGCAATCCGCATTAATATTCCACGGGTTTATTTCCAGGAAATAGATCAAAAAAGCTTAAAATTTGTATGGAATTGGATAGACACTTTTCTGAAGAGGATATACAGATGGCCAACAGGCACATGGTATTATGTTCCTACTCTCTGGCTACCAGGGAAATGCAAATTAAAACAACAATGAGATATCACTTTACACCTGAAAGACTGGCTACTATCCTAAAGTATGGAAACAACGAACGCTGTTGAGGATGTGGAGAAAAGGGAACACTTTTGCACTGTTGATGGGAGGACAAATTGGTGCAATCCCTATGGAGAACAGCTGAAGAGTCCTCAAAAAAATGAAGTTTGAAATCCCACATGATCCCTTCATTCCACTTCTGGGCATCTACCCAAAAGCTACAAAAGCACCCATCCACATCAATGAAGTATCCCCATGTTTATTGCAGCCCTATTCACAATGGCTAAGAACTGGATATTGCCTAAGTACCCAACATCAGATGAATGGATAAAGAAGATGTGGTATATAAACACAATGGAATACTATAAAGCCTTTAGAAGAGATGAAACCCTGTCAGTTGGATCAACATGGATGGAACTGGAGGGGATTATGCTAAATGAAACAAATCAAATCAAAAGAAGAAACATAGATATCAGATGACCTCACTTATGCGTGGAATGTGACTAGACAAAACAAAGGAACAGATGAAACATAACCAACCCTGAAACATTTGCAACAGAACCGAGATTATCAAAAGGTAATGGGGTGGGTGGGCCAAATGGTCGTGGACAATGGGGAAGAATACTTGGCAATTTGGTGGAGGGCAAGGTGTTCTGAAATATATCTAAGAAATGGAGAACTTATACATAGGAAAGTATTTTAATGTGTAGAATAATTACTATAATAAAAAATAAATTTAAAAATAAATAAGCAATTTGTCACTCTTCCCCATTCCCATCTGATGCCTGGGTTTACAAAATACACTCATTTGTAATATCAGTGTTTGGTCATACAAGTATTCCATAAGTGGTTGTAGAGTTAAGACTAAAGGAAATACATGCAGATTTCACATTCCTAATGATTGGTGAGATAAAGGATATTTTCATAATAGTATATCTATTTTGAAAGCAAAAGCTACTACTGATAATATTTTATAATATAGATTGAAATCAGTGTAGCAATAGCATGAAATACTGAGGTGATTTAGACTTAAGGTGCTAGGTAAATGCAAAGACAATTACCTTAACAGCTTTCCTTTCTCATTCAAAAGAAAATATTTAAACGATATAGGAGCAAATACCATATAAGTAAAACGCTTCCTAGTAATAGATGTTTTGTTCATTTTATGCAACCTTCTTGAATTACATTTGGTATTGTGTACAAATTTCCACCGAAGAACCTTAGATATTGGCAAAAGAAAAGTGTAGCCTATCCAAAAATCTTCCATCTATGTAAAGTACACAAATTATTGTTAAGAAATGAAATAATTTTATTGTAGCAATTTCAGTCTAAAATTTCAAAGTATAACTGAAAGAGATCGCAAAGGGATCATCTGATCCAGTATTAAGTAAAGAGTTTGTAAAACTGTGCTTGGCAGTAGGAAATGCATTTATTCCTCAGTATTTGTGCTTTTTCTGATGTGGAGCACCACCATTAAACATATTTCAACTTGAAGCCATCAAAGTGCTTGAAATCAATAAAAAGATCATCGCTTCCCAGCTGCTACTTCTCAAAGGTGAACACAAATGCTTTTTAGTCTTTCCTCAACGAAAAAAGTATCCAAACATTAACTGTTATTGTTTATCCTGTAGAGAATGGAGATTTATTTTCTTAAAGTTTTTAATGTGAATCCCCCAAATACACAACACACATCAAAAGAACAAGGTGATGTAAATTAGAATAGAAAGTATATCTTATTACTAGATGGGCTTGACTTCTTTCACAATAACACCCATAATTCAGACTTGAGTACATCTTTACGGTCATGCTGAAAATCAGATCTTGTTCTCCATTTCTAAGATCTGCAGTTAGTTATTGTTAACCTAGCATTTTGTTTAGGTTTATAATTATAGTGTTTTAATTGTAGTAAGTGTTTTAATTTCCTTAGTGTGATATAATATAAGAAGACCTTGAAGACAGTGACTCAATTGGAATATCTGTTAATTATCTGACTTCCATTACAATTTTCACAATTTTGCAATGAGAAAATAATTCTCTGCATTTGCAGATTATTCATGGGGCTTAGAAGTTATATATAAATCATCTACAACAGGGTTATGCAATAACTATTCAATTAGAGTTATTTTCTATCCTAAATTTCTCTTCTCACCATAGTTGCTGACTCATCTAATAAATGTTAGAAATACAAAATTCAACTTTCACTAATTCCTCTTTCTCAGCTCCCACTTCAAGTTATTTACCCATTATCCCCAAAATATCATCTCAAGATTAGAATTTGGCAGTAGATTTATATCTAGTTTTCTTCCTTCAATTTTTTCTTCCCCAATCTAGAAAATGAAAATATCACATCACATCCATGCTTAAAAAAGAAAATGTAACAAAGCAACCTTGCAATATAGTCTTATTTTCTATCAAGCATAGTTTACATTCCTTGAAATCATACAAGACTAAACAAATTAGTCGGTTAGCCCATACATACATCTCCAGACATATCTAGTAATGATCATCCCCTCTGTACCCTTTGGTAGGAAAATACTTTCCACCTTCACCTTTACCTCCTTTTGCTTTGCCCCAGAGGAAAATACATCATATACCATTTTGCAAATCTGTATTACTACATGTAGCTCTAAGTTATTATTTGTACAGAAACTTTAATGCTATACTTGAGACACTTGTATAATAAACCAGATCATTTTAGATCACTTATTCCTGAAACTAATATCTGGTCCATGGAATTAAATATTGGTTGACTTTTGGGACAAGACATCATTTTGACAACTAATTATGAAGCATGGTTAGACATGTCCAAAATAAGTAAATTAAAACCAGTCTTTAAATTTTTGTTGTACCCTTGTCATTTCATGGGATCATGTAATTCAAATAATCAGGAAAAAATGTGTACCATGTTTTGACTGACAACTTTTAGTTACTCAAATACTTTGGGTAGCTCTTTTAGTTGCCTTTTACTCATTTAGGTATAATTAATCATTTTTGTGTGCTTGTTTGATTCACACTGTAGTGTCATTTTTTAAATCCCCAAATTTACTGCATCTGTTTATATTATCTATCTTTTTTCTATATTGGAAATAACTTACAAACCACTTTGAAATTTTTAATGATTAGTGCTCTGACACAAGTAACTGAATAAATGCAAGCTGAATGAATGAATTCAAGCCAAACAATTACCATCTATGAAGATTTATCTAGATATAGAATTAGATGTAACTGTAGAAGCTGATATCACAGAAACAAACTTAAGGATAAATTATACATTTTGTTTTCTGCCTGTAAGAGTTTACTACCAGAGAGCATTGCTGTTATAGGAGCCTAATAAATGCTGACTTTTAGGGAGTATTGCTGTTTTTTAATTTGGATGTTGGCTTAATATACTCTACAAAAATATTAATAACATTGATAATCAGTATACATCAGGTCACAACACAATAAAATTATGCACCAGTAAGTACAGCAGGCAGTGGAATATATACTCTCTTTATTGTTACCAATAAATGTTAATGTTTGTCATCCACTTACGTGGATCAAGAAGAGGTTAAGAAATTATCTTCTTGTGATATAACTATAAAAATTTAAGACAATAAATTTTACCAAAATAATAAGAGAGTAGGAAGTGGAAAAATAATGAGAGTAGTGTTCAGATGCAGACAATGGAGGAGGCATAATAAGTGAAGGTAGAAAAGGAGAGAAAATCAGAAAAAAAAAAAACTCCAAAATAATTTCTAGAATAAAAATCAGTGATTCGAGATTGTCTCTGCTTTTCCTCTATTTCTGGGTTAATTTAATCTATCTTGCTACCATTGACATTTTTTGTTTGTTATCCAAACCCTTTCACAACCTTGAGCCTACTATAAAACAAAACAAAAAAATTGTCCTGAAATAAATGTTTTCTCACATAATTGTGGGTTTTTTTTAGATATTCTTACCACCTCTCATGCTGTTTTGTTCAATTTTCCTTGTTCAACAAATTTTTTTAAGCACCGCATGACTTTCAGGGGTCAGGTAGGAACCAGTAACCTCAACATTACTCCCTCTTCACATCTCTGCCTTCTAAATGTATTCCAGGAGCTGAATGAAAATAAAATACTATTGCATTGACATTTTATACCCACAAAATCAGTCAATATAGTCATATTAAAAAAATCACAGGAACTATATTATCTCTGATTTCATCATAAATTTGACAAATAATAATAGGAAAAGAAAATGATAATTTTGTCCTCAAATAATTTTGCATGTTAGGAGAAATCATGAATCAGGGGGTAGAACTAATTGTGCAGGATTTTTAAAGTTTATTTACAGTAGAGATATTACTTTTAAATGTGCTAGAAAAACTGGTAGTTGATCTGAGTGAGATTTCTTCTTTTTCCTACATTCCCCTCACTTGCATACCTGCTTAGAGTCTTAGTGACAAATCCATGTGTGCCTTTTGGTATGGGAGAAGAAAACTGTAAAACTTAAAGAGGAACTTAGATGATATTTGAAAAATAAAATACAAGGTCCTTGTTTCAAGACCTGAGATCTGGGGAGCAATCAAGATACACAACTGAATAAAATAAAGTGACTCTTACTCTCTCTTCCTGCACGACTGCCTCTGTTTGCTTTCCTTCCTAGCTAGGTTTTTCCTTTAAAAAAATGAACAATAAAAAGAAATACATGATGACTGTCCCCATCCCCCCAATTTCTCCCTAGATGCATTTTTCATTAAAGATCTGTCCCTGGCTTTCTTTAACTAGTTCATTTACACTATGACCTCAGTGACCTCAGCTACTTCTAATAAATACTCCCTGAAGCATCTTTTTTTAATCCTAATTTCTCTCTATTGAGTGTTAGTTCTATAGGACTCTGCTGGAAATCTGTTAGGATCTCATATTAATATGCACCTATATATAAATATCTCACACACACATTTTGGTAGATGATCTGACAGTTCCCACAGCCTCAAGTGGAAACCACTGTAGACCAGGCAACAAAGACTTAACTACTTTTCTGCCTAGCTCATTTCCCTTGCTACTGCCAAAAACAGAATTTTCAACACCAACATGCAAGCACTCAAAGTTGTAACAGAAGAAATCAAGAAAAGTTCAAATTAGAGATGCCTACCATTATTTCTCAAATGTTTACCTATATTAAGTATTCAGAGTGTAAAAACCGAAATTTAAATATTTGAAAACCTAGATATAAAATCTTTATGTTGATAGCTACATAGTCATAACCAAAAAAAATATGAAAATGAACCTTGTTTGGACTTGATTTGACCAACGTGCATGGTTTATACATTTCTCCCTCATATACCAATGACATTAATTACTAAAGCTGGAGGCCCATGTTATCATAAATACAAATAAAATTTCAATCACAGAAATCATTTGGAAACACTTGCTTATAACAGGGCCTAACCAATAACTTGGAAAAATGTATATTAATTTTAAAATGCTAATAGAAATGAAAACACAATTGAAGCATTTTCTTAGAGACTATCTTTACTTCCTCCTTGATAGTCTGCAGAGCAAAGATGGAGAAACACAACATATATTCCTGCAAAAGCTCCCTGGCATTTCTCATCACCACCACAACAAACAGGAAGAGATGGTTCTGCATTTACTCATACATTTTCCTATTCTTGTGCTCTCTCCTATGTATCAAGATCTAGCATTCTTTGCACCTTAACAATTGTGGTGAGCTTAATTTCTTAGTATTCTGCTTGATTTGTCCTATCCTGCCTACTGGATTAGAAGTTATTTTTAACCCTAGTTAAATATTTATATATTTGGTTTAAATATTCATATTTAAGTTCCTATCACCAAACATAGTGCTTTGTATCAGGTATTCAACGATACATATATTCATTCACTCAGCAAAGATTTATTGATCTTCTACAAGATGCCCAGCAGCTGTAGACACTGAACATGGCGCTAGACAAATTACATACTCTTTGCCCTCAAGAAGTTTGTATTCTGGTGGGGAAAAAATTACAAAGAAAATGTCCGACATAAATTCTGGTGGCTGTAAGCAATAAGACAAAAGTAAAGGCTAATAAGGAGAGTACCAAAAAGGCTGCTTTAGTTGGAAAGCTCAAGGAAAGTCTAGGTTATATTGGGGCATATGAACTGAGCTAAATTGAATCTACATTCAACTTTAGATTTGATTTATATTAATCATGTGTCAGCTTTGTCATCCAATAGATTAATAAATCTTGATCTATAGCTGTATCTTTTCTACTTATTTTTGATATAGAACATCAAACAATATTTATATAGGAGTCTATTATGTCATTAAAGTATTATATACGTAGTATAGTGGGTCACTTTCCTTCATTTAACAGGTGAAAAGAATATTCAGAATAGTACCTTAAGGCATCAATAGGAGGATACTTCCTAAAGAACTGTCAAACAAATCTAAACCTATCTGACATCATATTTCATTTTCTTATCACATAATTATGCCACCTTCTAGTATACTGAAAGTTCTTCAAACACTGTTATGGCATGTACTTCAGTACAACTAATAAATAAGAGAAGGAATAATAGATATCAAAAGAGTCCAACGCAATACATCATCTTCATTTAAAGTAGCAAAGTAGTGGATATAATTTAATGTGAGCCTATATTCTTAGTTTCAGTAACTTTCAAGATTTCCAAATCTAAAAATCTGTCAATAAAGAGAAAACTTCGAGTATCAGTAATGAGCGAGCTAATATATGCTATGGCATTTCAAGATGTTCATTGAACATCAACTACAAGAACTTAAAAATAATTTTGAGGGAAGCAATCAAGTGTAAGAAAACTCTGTCTAACCAATCCCAAGTACAAGTGATGAGTCATGTAATTACTGTGAATGACTAAAGAGTTAGCTAGATTCTATGTGCTGAAGATACAAACTGAATTTTAATTCATTTCAAATAGGCTTTTGAGATTAAAACTAATTATCAAATTCCCAAGTTCATGGAACAATAGAAACTACTTTTAATTTTGTAGGATTAGGAATGTGTATCCTATTTATCATAAAATACACCTGCTTTGATAAAACTTGTTCATAATTATCATAGCACTAATGTTTATGCTACTGGCTCATTAAATCTGGAGATCTGAAACAAGACCCAAAACAAGCTACAAAGAAGTCTACACCATGCACTCTACAACTATGTTCAAACATTATTAAAATAAAGTTGCATTCTTCTTTCTACCCAACCTCATTTGTTTTGTGTTAAAATTATGAGAAACGTTATTAAAAAGGAGGCATGTGGTATTGTAATATAACACATGTCAAAACAAAGTTTCTCATTGCTCTATAGTTGCAATATTTGTAGGTCACTTTCTTAATGCTAATTAAAATCTGATCTTCAAAATAATGCAAAAATCTCCATTTTACATATGCTACCTTTCTACCACATTGAAGAAACACCTGAGGAAAAGATTCTTAATATTTCCTTTGCTCGACTTTGACTCCCATTTTTTAACCCTCTGTATAATGATTGTGTTTTCCTTCTTTACCATTCTGTTTTTTAAATTAACGTTAAGTCAATACTATTTATCTTCCAAGAACTCTATGAAGGGCCTATTAGAAATTATCAAGGATGTATAATCCAATAGAATTCAGTGCAGGAAGAATAGTGGAAGAGAGTGACAAAGGAACTACACTGTCAAATGTCTACTAAAGTGCAGTGCTTAGAATTTTATATATAAACTCCTCCATTTAATATGAAATTTATCCTGTAAGACAGATACCATTTTCATTTCTGAGATGATAACCTGATACTCAAAGTAGTTAAATGAGTATATCCCAGTTTATACTAGGAGGATATGGTAGATCTGGGATATAAACTCTGAGATCTCTTTCTCAGAAATCAATTTTTTCCATCTCCACCAAGTTGACATCCAACAAAATATATTGGGTATTGTGTTCTTTTGGATTTTATTGAACTCAAATATTCTGGTAAGTGAATTTAAATGGAAAAAAAATCCCATTTTGGGTCTAGCCCTTCTGAGAATCAAGAATGATTCTTTGTTAAATTCTCATGGGCAGGGTTAGAGAACAATGACAGACAAATACTTATATCCCTAAATATTTTAGTGGCCACCTTGTAAGTAGACCATGGCCATATTTCCATATACAGAGACAGTTCTATGAATAATCGCAACACATTTACTGTTAAATATGAATATGAATCCTTGTCTCATGGCATTTCTGAAGATTGTGCTTCCAATATTTAAGTTCTCTGCCAAAAAAATTCCAAAAATCACTATAGAAATAGAATTTCTTCCCATTTCTGAGTTTTTAATGTTTCTCTAAGCTTATACTTTCTTGATTAATTTCTAGTTAATATGGTCCTATGCACAAAGGTAATGTAATGTATTTATGAAGAATAATAAACTATAGAAGCAAATAATAATTACCAAATTCAATTGACCATAAGATGTATCAATTAATTACAATGTGAATGTTCCATAATTTTCATAATAATTTGTATATAATAAAACTGATATGTAGAGAGAAGATATAACTTGCACAAGAAATTTTAAAAAAAAGTAACAACAACTAGAAAATTACAGGTCAGCAATATCCCTGAAAGAGCTTTAAAACATGTAAAAAACCTATGTCTCCATCAACAGATAAATGTATAATAAGGACTGGATATCTGTACATATTGGAATATTATTCAATCATGAAAAAGATGAAAATACGTCATTTGCAATAACAAGTATGAAACATGAGGGCGTAATTCTTGGTGAAATAATTCAGAGAACAAAAAGTGCTGCATGGTATTATTTATATGTGGAATACATAAAAAAATAAAAGTCAAACTTATTGAAATAGAGACTTGAAAGGTATTTGCCAGGAAATGAAGGTAAGGAGGGAAACAGGAAGTCTGTTAAAAGAGTACACATTTTAAGCTAGAAGATGAACACAATCTGAGGGTCAAACA
Organism: Solenodon paradoxus; assembly: GCA_004363575.1. Taxonomy (NCBI): domain Eukaryota; kingdom Metazoa; phylum Chordata; class Mammalia; order Eulipotyphla; family Solenodontidae; genus Solenodon; species Solenodon paradoxus. Next base: position 520,178 of record RJWH01000080.1, on the reverse strand, counting down.
TAAATATGGTATCAATAGTTGAAGGCATAGTAGTGTATAACTGAAATTTGATAAGAGCAAAACTTAAATGTTTAAGACCAAAAAATTATAAATATGCAAGGTGAAAGATGGATGTGCTAATTAACTAGATGAGAGCAGAAAATTATCTCTCCCTCTCCCTCTCTCCATATATATTCATATATATATGCATGCATGTATATAATCAGCATAATACACATTTTAATATTTTACCATTTTAAACGTTAATTATACCTCAATAAAGCTGGAAAATAAAAAAAATTTCATACATAATAAAAATAAAGTACTACATTATTAGTGCTATTTGATAAACAGTTATTTTGTCAACAAAACTTCCAGGAGATATTAATTTCATTGAAATAGAGAACATGTTTTGACTTCTTCATATTTTTGTAACTAATATAAATCTAATTGGTAACTGATGGAAAAGAGTTAAAAGAAAAGAAAGAGAAATTAAAAAAGCAGTGGTAACTTTACAAAAAATGTAAAGAAAGAGCAGATGAATGAAAAGGAAGGCAAACAAAGAAAAGGGGGAGAAAGAAGGAAGGAAGGAAGAAGAAAGAAGGAAGGAAGAAGGAAGGAAGGAAGAAGGAAGGAAGGAAGGCAGAATATGAAGCATTTTATTTAGTCATTTATTTTGTTTTTCCTCCCAGCCCCCAGTTGTGAACACAAGTGGCAATCCTGGATCCTTGGGCTTTATATGGTTGATACCAGCCAACAGAGATGATCCACAGTTCTCAGCCACCTGAGCCACACAGGTACACCAGATTTCATTTTTTTTATCTTCATGGAAAAACTGGTAGTATATATATATATATATTTATATCTATATCTACTGTAGTATATATATTTTCAAATGTAAGTTATAAACATATAAAACTCAAGATTCTTGAATCTGTCAGAATCACTCACTTTTTGAGAATTTGCAAGTCAGAGACTCAAGGGAAATAAGATTATGCAGCCATTTACTATTCAGTTTGAACGTGTCAACATTATACTTACAGTGAGATTTATGATGTATTGCCTCCAAGTCTTGTCATATGACTAATATTAAAATATAATAGAAAAAACCCAAACCTTTCTGTATTTACAATACTCTTCTCATATTTTATACAGGCATAAGCAGCAGTATAGTATATCCCTGTTGTTTCAATTCCAGAACCTAACTTGTCTCCATTCACATGAGTAAGGTTGATTAATTTGGTGAGTAAAACTAAGAGTAGCCTCATGAAGTAAGGTTTAATTATGGAGGATAAGAAAGCAAGGTTTATTTGAACACACTAGGGCATGCCAATGAATAAGTAGCAGCAGGTTTTGGAATAGTTAAAATATTAACCCACAGAATTTCTCTTACTATCATTTCCAAGTAGATAGTAATGTAATATGGCAGAATTATATTCTGCCAACAACCAACATGACTGTTCACTATTTAATGAATACTGTGGAGATGTCTTCTTCCAAACTCTACTACTTAAATATCCCAGTTTCTTTTTTATTTATTTCATGATCATAAGCAGAAACGTTGGTAAACATAGAATAAGAGTTGCCTGGGAAGTGTCTTGATATCAGTAAACAAATCAGTTGCTCTATTCACTCTAGAACACGCTACAGAGAGCTCCACAGGTGAGAAGCAGAACAATTGATGATACCATTTTTGCAATTTCAACCATCTGTAGTTGAGAATTATGATTTGAATTTCAAGTTTGAAATTGCTATTTGTTTTCTGTGGTCAAAGCATTGAAATTCATATAGCATGTCTCTCCAATATTAGTATTCATGTGAATTTCTTGTTGTACCTCAGTTCCAGCTGTTCCAAATTTGGTAAAGTCTACCCTGTCATTTTCACACAATGCAGTCACAGACAACAGAAAAGTAATGATTTATTCACAATATTAGAGAGTCAGTATGAGGTTGTTGGATATTGTTCATAAACAGAATAGTAGTGAAGAAAGTAATGAACTGATCTTCATCTACTTCTATTATTGAATTAAGACTTGGGAAATATGATTTTGTTAAATTAAAACTGGATTTGTCAAATCATGCAAAGCAAAGATTGATATCAAGTGCTTTTTTTCTCATTTCTTAATGCATCAGTGAAGATTATGCAACACTTAATTGCAAATATCTATAAAAAGTTGATGAAATCCATGGACACCTTTAGATGTATATAAGAAGCAAAATTTCAACAGAATTAGCATCATTTAATGACAGCTTAAGGCCTATCTTTAAAAGTATCACTGATTTACTAGAATCTATTACTTAGAGGTGGTAGAAATGTACTAAAAACTTTAAATGGGAAAACAGAAAATTTAAAATGCAGTCAATCCTTAATTAAAAGGACATATCAGTTGGATTTTGCTATTGTGCTCGTCTTTGAAGAAAGTAAGACATAAAGTATGGTTGGACAGATAATCATATATAGATGAACTAAATATCAATCTGAGTTTGGACCACATGGCATTTATCTAATTTTTTATATCAACATTGCTCAGTAGAATTTTCTGCAATAATGGAAATTGTCAGTATCACTCATCTTCAGTAGGCACTAGTTCTGTATAGGTATCAAGCAATGGTAATATGGTTAATACGACTGAGAAACTGATTTTTTCCCCTGATCATGGAGGTATAACTGATAAATAAAATTATACTATGTTTAAAATATACATTGTTATGATTTTAAGTGCACTGTGCAATAATTACCAAAATCACATTAATACATTCATCACCTATAGTGTTACATTCTATAAGCAAATTTCCAGTTTATAATACAGTATTATTATCCATAGTCATCACTCTGTATCTCTTCATTTTCCTTATGTCCCAATACCTGACAATCACGTTTCACTACCAACTCTAGTTCTTTTCTTTTTTGTAGGTTCCACATATAAATTATACCATAAATATTTATTGTTTTCTCTGACTTACCTCACTTAGGATAATGTGTCCTTCAGATCCACGAATAGGATCCAAACATGTTGTAACAAGTGTATAATCTTCTTTCTATCTTATGGATAAATAATATTCCATTGTCTGTTTACACTGCATTGTCTTTATCCACTAATTTTTTGATGGAAATATAGGATTCTATCAAAATTTGAATACTGGGAATAAATCAGCAATAAATATAGGAGTGTAGATATTACTTCAAGAGAAAAATTTAATTTCCTTTACACACACATATATACATATATGCAGATACATATATATGTACATATATATGTAGAATTGGCTTTGCTGTATTATATGGTAGTACTATTTAAAATTTTTGATGATGTTTCATGCAATTTTCAACAATGACTGTTTCAATTAACATTCTCCACTACTGATATTTAAGATTTTTCTTTACTTCACATTTTCACCAAAATTTCTAATTTCTAATATTTTTGATAATACACCAAGAGTTGTGAGATCTTAACTCATTATGGTCTTGTATTCTCTCAGTGATTAGTGATACTGAGCATCTTCCATATGTCTGTTAATCATTTCATTCCTTCTTTGATAAGCTATCTATTCAGGTCATGTAGCATTTTTAATCAAGTTATTTAATTTTTACTAATATGCTGTAGGAATTCCTTATTTTTCATATTAACTCTTTACCAAATATGTAGTTTACAAGTATTTTCTCCCATTTGGCAAATTGCCTTTTGTATCCATTGCTCTGCAGCAACATTTTAGTTTGTGTTAGTACCAGTTATTTATGTTTTCTTTTCTTATCTTTTAAATTTTTTTGGTGTCATATAAAATAATTCTTGCCAAGAACGATTCCAAGAAGAATTTAACCTATATTTTCATCTAGAAGTTTTATGGTTTGAAGTCTTCTAAGTTTTTAATCGCTATTGAGTTGATTATTGCATATAAGGATCCAATTTCATTCTTTGGCTGGTAGATATCCAGTTTTCCCAACATCATTTTTTGAAGAGATTACCTTTTCCCCATAGTGTATTTTTGGAGCCTACTTGACCACATATTCATGAGACTTCTAGGTTTGCTACATTGCTCAATTTATGTGTACCTGTGTCTGTTTTTATGTCAAAATCATCTTGTTTTTATTTAATAGAGTTTTTGCAATAACTTGAATTCAAAAAAGTGATTTCCCACATCCAGCCTTATTATTATTCAAGATTGTTATATTGGGATCTTTGTAATTACATATGAATTTTACTTTTTAATATGAAAATATTAATTTAACAATGATAAAAACTTCACTGGATCTCCACATTACTTTAAGTAATATGGTTGATTTTGATAAAAGTATAGATTTCAACTGTGAACACAAGGAAGCTTTCTATATACTAGTGTCTTCAATATTTTTCTCAATTTTTAAAAATAATTTTCAGTTTACAGTTCTTACATGTCTTTTGTTGACTTTATCATTAATTATTTTGCTGTTTTAGTGTTGTAGATTTTTTTAAATTTTGTTGTTTACAATGCTATCATAACTGGGTTTATTGTTTAAATTTATTTTCTCTATAGTTCCATATTAGTGTAATGTAACTGATTTCTACATGATTGAATCTGTATCTGAAAACTGAGTTATTTATTAGTTCTAAGAGTTTTTCATGGAGAATTTAAATTTTCCTATATGTAACATCATATCAACGAGACAATTTTATGATTTTTTTTAAAGTTTTGCAAAATTTTTCAATTTTCTACCTCTCTGATTTTGAAATCTGTTATTTCCATTTCTTGTTTAATTTCTCTGGCTAGGACTTCTAATGCTATTTTTTATAGAAGCTGTGAGGGTGACACCTTATTTTATTGACGATCTTAGAGGGACAGATTCCAGTTTTCCCTTACTAATTATGAGTTTAGCTAGACACATATAATATTTTACCTTTGTTATGTTGAAGTACATTCCTTTTATATAAACTTTGTTGAGAATTATTATGCAGTGATGTTGAATTTTGCTCAGTACTTTTTCCTCTACATATGTTGAAATAATTATGGTTTTACATTTACTTTGTTTATCAGGTGTATCACTTTTATTGATTTGCCCTTGCATCCTAAGAGACAAATCCCACTTAATCGTGGCATTTGATTTTTGGATGTTGTATTTCCATCTTCGTTTGTCTCAAAATACTTCTGTGATTTCTTTGACCATTACTTGTTTGGGTGAGCTTTGTTTAATCTCCACATATTTCTGTATTTTATAGGTTTCCTTCTGTTACTGATTTCTAGTTTCATATCATTGTGTTTAGAAAAGATGTTTCATGTAGTTTTAATAGTCTTTAACTCTTAAAACTTGACATTTGACTTACAATTCTGTTCTGAAGGATATTTCAGATATTCTTGAGAATGTATATTATGCCACTATGGGTAGTTCATTAATGTGATGTTCATTTGGTCTAAAGCACAGTTCAAGTTCAATGTTCCCTTATTAAATTCCTTCTTGGATGATCTATTTTTGAAAGTGGGTATTGAAGCCCCCTGCTATTATTGTCTAGTCATCTCTTCAGATTGGTTAATATTTACTTGATATGTCTGGCAATCTAAAGTAGGGTGTAAAATATTTACATTATATTGTCTTTATAATGAATTGATAATTATGACCTGTTTTTTGTTTTATTTTATAAAGTTTATATTATCTGGTATAACTATCTCTGTTCTCTTTTGATTTATATTTTATGAAATATGTTTTCATTCCCTTCATTTTAAAGCTATATGCATCTCAAAGCTGAAATGAATTTCCTGTAAGCAGCATATATTTGGGTCTTATATTTCCATATATTATCTCACTGAACACTTATTTAAAAAATTATTGAAGGAACATTGCATCATTATACTATGTATGCTTAAGGTATGAAATATTTTAAGTCAACATCTGCATATAATACATTAAGTTTGCCACCAACTGTCCTTCACTTTATCATTGACCCTTATACTTTATTTTGACAGGTGAATTTACTGCACTTATATTTAAAGTTATAGATAGACAGGGCATTATTGTCATTTTGCTAGTTGGTTATTTTGTGTTTTATTCTTTATTCCTTTATTTCCTTTATTTCTGTTTTGCTTTTTGTTATTGATGGTTTTATTAGTATCTGTTACTACTCGTATTTATTTGGAACATATTCTGTTTCTCCATTTTCCTTGAGTCTTTGTAGGTTTTTGTTTTGTGCATTAATATAACGTTTAACTCTCCCAGTGTTAACAGGGTGGCTTCGTGCAGGAGATGTGCTTCACCAATCAACCTGCTCCTAGTATCCAGATCTTTGCAAAAATATTGTTTTTTTCCAAATATTCAGCTTCATTCTTAGCAGCCTCCAGAATAGTAGGGTGTGCCAAGCCTCACCACTGCTCTAAGGAAAGAGAAATGTCCCCACACCCATTCATTTGCCAGAGGACTATAAATTGTCTGCCCTACTAGCTATCATAACAGGGTAATTGGAAGTCCAATCTTTGAGCAGCAGTTCAAAATTTCAGGATGTTAGATATGCAGGATAGCAACTGTCAGGGAGAAACTGGGCACTTGGTTTTAATCTACTCCTTCAGAGCCTAGAGTAAAAAGCTGCTGAGGGTGTGCCTATGAACCTATATAGAATCTTTTTCTTTTTTCCCTGTTGCCCTGGAGGATTTGCAAATGCTAAGCCTGAGCTCCCAGAGATAGATCCCTTATGACCCAATCCTTTGGTTGACAGTCATAGAAGACGAGGAATTAAATGTGTGGACACACACTTTCAAGGAGAAGCTGGAGAGTTGGTTTTATCACTGTGGGGAAAGAGGAATTGAGCCAGAAGTGCCACATGTTAATTCAGGCTCCCCCAAAACAAAAAATCATATGCCATGACAGCTACCAGATACAGGAAAATTAGAAGCCTGACCATTGGACAGTTTCTGGAAAGGTCTGCAGTCAAACATTTCCTGAAAGTAACTGTGAATCTTGAGCTTTTGCCTGATTTTATCATTCTGATAAGGTGTGGAGTTGAGGGATTAGCAGTAACTGTTTCAAAATTACCTCATTGCTGAATGACAGTCCCACTGGTGCTTTGAGTTTGGTGATTTAGGAGCCAGTTTCTCAGGTGGCAGTCATAAAAGTTGGGGCGCTAGTCAAATGGTCTAAATCTGTCACTCATCAGATAGAAACTAAGAGTTGTGTACTTCCTTCTTGATTATAAGGAGTGATGCTGGACAGAATTTTGCTGTACAAGTGTGTCCCTACACATTTAGATGTGGTCTGATATAAAGGATCACTCAACTAGGTTTTGGATATCTCCTGGAGGGAATACACCCATGTAAATTTTTATATTCAGTATGTTCATGAGAGGAGAGAAAGCAGTAGATACTATTCTGCCATCTTGTACCTGTTATCTGAGTTTTTAATATTTATTATTGTAAATTTAAATAACCAGTAGTGGCTACTTCTTTGGACAGTTCATCTGTTAGGTATGATAAACACACAAGGTCAAGTACAGATTTGAATATTTCTTAAACTTTTGAATAAAAATGTATATTGAACTAAAATCATGTTATTAATTTAAAACAAACACAGACATACATTTTTTAAAAGATTTATAATGACATAGATTCAAACAGGGAAATTTGTCTAGGTAGTTTTTTGGTATGCACCTGTTATTCAAGTGTTCACATTCTAGCTGAGTGGAAAGTCCTGTCTAGCAGGTAGTCCAAGGAAATCATGAGAAGACACAGGTAGAAAGGACATGACCATCATTATACTAAGGACAGGGGGTTCAGATGGTGGCGTATCAGACATAGTTCTACCTCCCTGATGGCAGTGGGTCCAGCATGCTTCCAGAAAGCTACCAAACCACTGGTGGGCAGAGAAGCTCTTTGATAGGGAGTATAAACAGAGGCCAAGAACAGCCAAGTGGGCATGAACAAAGACCAGTCAAGTAGGCAAGGGTAGCAAAATTCCAGGGCAGGACATTGTGGGTACAGTCAGTGCAGGCAAAGACAGTTATCAGTCCAGAAATTCCATCTGTTACATTCATGCCCATGTTCAGCATTGGTCAGCCACAAAACTCACTTTCCAGTTTGGAATTATGTCATGTTCTCACACTACCATACAGCACTTACTGTTAAAACCTAGTTTAGTAGAAAATAAATGGAATTGTTTAGTTCTGTTTTCCAATTCTCATTTATTTACTTGCTATGTGCCATTTATTCAAAGGTACATTTTCACTATCTGTCAAAGATAAAATGAATCTAACATTACAATAATATTATAAGGATTATAAAAATAATATATATCTAGAAGACATTTGGTAGAATGTCAGACATAATGATTATTAAATAAATTTCTCATTTCTCAAATTTCCAAAATATATCAGTTAAACAACATTTTATCTCACATGACAAGTTTTTCTTTTACCTCCTCTCCAATGAAAGTTTTTAATCAAAGAGGGGAGGAAGAAAAATTTAACATACTATCACTTTTTCATTATCACCTGTCAAATAAGTTATAGATAATAAATTAAATGTAAATTATTAAATTAGACAATATGGAAAAGTCTTACACATTGATACTCAAATTCTGCTGCTTAGAAGAGTGACACTCTACTTCATACTAATCATTCAATAACATTTCTTGACTAAAGAAGACATAATCAAAAATGTATTTAAAGTCCTTGAGGTTCTCTAAAGAACCTTCATTTCTTCATTTCTTCATTTCACAATTTTCATAACTTGAAGTTCAGAATACAGTTTTAAAGTATTCTTCCTTGTGCATATCTAGTCTTTTTCGTATTGTAACTTTTCCCTTCAATGTCTTTAAATTTTATTCTTGCTGTCCACTATTAATGTATTTTTCTCTACACTATAAGCCATTCAAATTAACTCATAAACCTCTACTTGCCAGCATAAACTCTAGGGTCTCAGAATTGACCAGCAAGGTACACCCAAGAGGTTGTCATAAGGTCAGGGGTAAAGGGTCTTTAGAAATCATTATTAGTAATGAGAGATGAATGTTAATACATAATTTAAACACATATATATTTTGAAAAAATTCATAGCTGAAGGTAAGTGAATGAATGATGCATTTGCTCTTTAAGTAAAAACTAATGTATAGATTTATAAATGTAGAGCAGAGGTTTCACTCTTAAATGCTTGCATTTTCATTTTCTTTCAAGAGAAAGAGAAAAAAGGAATCGTTACTGTCAGAGTAACAAGAATAAAGCACACATTCAATTTCTCTTATCTCTACAACTGGAGTTGTAGGTGGAAATGTACCTCTCTTGGAAATATTTTTTGACATAGTTGTCACAAGAGAAAAAACATTAAAGATTTGCTGTTGTAAAAGACTCCATATTGTCTTATGTGTGTTGCTTTCATCATAACATTCTCTGGTATGAAAAGTAAATTATTTTTATATTTTTCAATGTATTGACCTCAAATATCTCACTTTGGTAATCAAGGTTGTCAGAAAAAGAAGTACGATTCTGACCTTTACAGTCATACTTCCTAACAACCTCACAAAAGTCATCATTCAAACCATAGAAACTCCTCCCTCCATGAATAATAAATAAGACTAATAATTTTGGATTTTAAAATGTGAATAGCTGGGCACCTAAATTTAATCCCTCTAACAATTTAAAACCTATGAGACAAAGTCCTTCTACTACAAATTTATAAATTTAATCCTCCCTCTACTTGACATCTGCTGGGGTTTACTAAACGCTCAATTAAAATCTTGTACTTTTCACTCGTACTTCAGATATTTCAGTTCTATCATCCTTAGTAAAATAGAAGATGATTGACATCTAGACTGTGAAATTATACATTTTATGTACGATTCCTCTTCTATAAGTTTTCAAATTTGTTCAATTTATAAGGATTATTTTAAATTTAATTTCCCTTATTCATTTTTCCTTTACCGAGTGAATGTTACTCAGTTCCTAATTTTTTCCCTAAAACGTAATAGGCAAAAGTTATTTTTCTAATGATATGCTTTTTCAAAACACTTTAGGAACAGCAATACATTAATTATTCTAGCAATAATTGATAACAATCACTTTTATTCCTTAGTTCTAAGCTTAAGAAAGATGTTCATCAAAAGATTTCAGATGTTCTATTAAACTGAAATGACCCACGTGCTTGGCATATAATAAAGCCTCAGTGTATGATTGTTGAATATTAAATCATGCAAAACTATATATAAGCAACATAGCATGCTCACTAAACATCATAATTAAAATTAGACAAAACTATATTTTTAATCCTCTTAATAGAGATTTAGTCAGCATGCCTTGGTGCCTGATGCATTGAGTCTGTGGCTCCAGCATACTCCATATAAAGACCAGGGGCCCAGGTTTGTCAGTCAGTATAAACAACTAAGTGCTTTTTCTTCCTCTCTCATTGTTCTTTCCTGCTCACCTGCCTTCATTCTTGCCTGCTTCCTTCTTCTAAAAACAAACATAACAACAACAACAACAACAAAAACACTCAAAAATAATCCCAAATTTAGTCTCTGAATCTCTTCCTTCATACACCAAAAGGTATACAGGTCAAAAACAAGACAAAAATAAAAATGCTATTAAAATGAAGTTACATATAAATAGGAACTTGAAATTACTAAACCCCCCAACTAATGTGCAGCATTTGTGGAGGAATAAAACCCTCAATTGTATCATCAGCTCCTGTACTTAAAAAAATAAAATCTGAGAATTAAAGGACAGATTTGACTTAAGCTATGATATAGAGTAGCATATAGTAACTTTAATAGACACAACACAAAAAGCAACAGAGTCAACAAACACTACATATAAAGAGTCAAAATGACTAGAGAAAAAAGGTAGACATCTGTGATTCAACACGTGCATGAACAAAAAATTGAGAACTAATATTCAGAATCTAAGAAATCTTTCCAAAAGTATAAGAAGTTCTAATTTAACATCTTTAAGTAGTCTATTATATGAGAAAATTCACTCTGAAAGATCAACTCCATTCTACAGAACAGACATAGTCTAAGAGAACAATTAGATTATAAGCATTAAAAAATACAATATTATATATGTTAAAAAATATATGTTTCTCCAAAGAAGACATACAAATGGCTAACAAACACATGAAAAGATGTTCATTATCTCTTACTATTAGAAAAATGCAAATTATAATAATGATGAGATATCTTCTCATATCTGTGGCAATAGCTATAATTCAAAGCCTGAATAATACATGTTGACAAAAAATGGAGAGAAGGGAACCTTTGTAGATTGCTGGTAGGAATGTAAATTGTTACAGCTATCATAAAAAGAAGTATGGAGATTCCTGAAAAAATTAGTAACAGAAATTGCATATGATTCCGTTATTCCTAATCTGGTTATTTGCTTTAAGAATACAAAACCAAGAAATTGAAGCGATAATATTTACTCCATTTTTATTGCAGCAGTGTTTACAAGAGCCAAGAGTTGGAAACCACATAAGTGCCTACTGACAGATGAGTGGATAAAGAAGATGTGGAATATATACACAGTGGGATACTGCCCTGCTATTAAAAAAGATGAAATCTTGCTAGTTGCAACAACAAAGATGGAACTAGAGGGTACAATACTTGGTACTCTTTGGAAAAATTCTTATTTCAGGGCTGTGGAGTAAAAATACAATCTGAAAATGCAATATATTTGGCACCTGAAGTTCAAACTTAGTCATTAGTGGGCACATAAAAAGAAATCATAGGAGATGATTTTGCCTAATTGAGCAAATTTGGTCAATTTTTTTTTTTAATTTTTATAGATGTAAGATACACTGACAGAAAAGAACCAATTTATTAAGTGTGATCCTTGGCAAATTTTCATTATCAAAACACACTCTTAACTAGGCACAAATCAACAAACAGAACATTCTAATATAACATTCACACACTATCAAGATTAGTCATTTCCAACAGTACAGAATTTTTATTTTACAGACTATGTTATTTTGTGTCAGACATTTCAATCAGTATTATTTTTGTGAGATATGTTCATATTTTTGCATACTTCATTCAGATTGCTGTAGAATATTTTACCAGTGTATATCATGATTTACATTTTAGATGATTGGTATATAAAAAATAATTTAGGTCATTGATTTTTTTTTGCTCCTAAGTCTACAATGACACTTTTTAAAGGTACATATGGGAGAAATAGCTTATCTTGAAAAACTATGCAAGAAAATACATGTTAAACTAATGCTAGAATGAGAAAGTGATCATACTATAGATCTCATGGTCATAATTTATTCAATCAAGGATCATTAGTGTATTAAAGATATTGGTTCAAACACTGCTATGGAAAAGGTTCTCATATAAATTTCAAAGTATTAACTCTAGTATCATTTATAAATAACAAAGGAAAATCAGAAATCTTACAATTCTTGCAAGTGTCTAAATCAGAATTGTCCATATTGTGTTACAATTCAATACACTATTATGCGGGCAGCATTTTTGCCAAAACGTATTTAACTACAAATTTCCATAACATTATATTGACTTCAAAAATTATTTTCATTTTTATCTTGGAGACATGAAGGCAATTATTTTTAGAGTAGCAGTGGTATCAGAATAAGATAGTAAGTGAGAATAGTTAATAATTTTAGGATTGAAGAAAGAGTGCCTACTGTTGAAATAAGGAGAGAAAAAAATTAGCAAATGAGAGGTACATAAGGTGTTCTATATACCAACTCAGTCTATTTCCATTAGGAGAAAGAATATATGACAGATTGTGTAGTCCACCTCCCTCAAAGTTCAGTTCATCAGGGTTGGTGCTATTTCATTCATTATAGGCATTTCATTAATTTTCTAGTCTTCTTAACCTGTAATATTATAATTATCCTCTGATACCACAGTAGTTGGCACTCTGATTTAATTCAAGTATGAGCTTAGAAAAATATGACAAATAAAAAGATATTGTTTGTATGACATGTAAGAATTCCTTACTTTTGTTCTACATATGCATTTGTCATTATTCAAAAATAATTAGGAAATTATGCACCCTGGTGGTTTAGTGGTTAAGTCTACAGCCTCCAGTAAGCATAGTCTGCATACATCCCAAATATCTGTCTGAGGCGGGGGGGATAAGGAGTAACCAAGATCAACAACTGAATTAAAATAACTGAAAGTTTCTTCCTCTCTCTCTTCCTGTTGGCCTACCTGCCTATTTATTCATCTTCATTCCCGCCTACATCTTTTTATGAAAAAAGAAAAAGAAAATTCTGACTAGTATCAAATTTATAAACATCTATACATCAATACTTTTCAAATTCAATCAAAATCAAAATTAGTCTATTAAAGTTGAGTTTTACTATAGTCATTAATATTAAGTTAAAACTTCCCTGTGTCTTTTAGAAAGTAAATCTTTTACTCTAAATCCTACATAAATATTAAATTAGATATAAGAAAGACTTGTGTCTTTAATGAAGACTATTAAAAATAAATTTAACTATTTAAGTGTAATTCAAAATTGCACGAGTATTAAATTTTACTATCTACAGTACCACCAAAATTGAAAGAAATTAACATGAAGCTTTCTCTAATATGCTTTATTAATATTTTATACAATGAAAACATAACATATTTTTCACTATGAAGAATTTCCCTATGTTGATAAACAGATAAGAGTATTTGTTTTCGTTCTGAGATAGCAAATACAGTTAGTTGATTTAATTATTTTTTTTTCAGCTGATGGATAGAATTGTTGCTGGGAAGAGGCAATGCAGGAAGGGAAACTTTCTGAACCATACCTTTTTCTCTTTGGAGCATTTCACTAGTTTTTGCAACAAGGATATAAGTGTAAGTGATATCTATCAAAGAAAGCATAACTTCTCTGTTTGTCTCTCATATTCAGGATAGATACAAGATTTGAGACCCCATAAATGTTAAATACTTTGGACAGAAGTTACTGGTGTCATTCAATCACTATGTAGATTGTAGTAACCAACTGGCTAGGAAATCCACATTTACTGTGGAAAACTTCTAATTTGTAAATCCTTTGAAATTGAAAGTCATCATTGTTAAAGCCATTAAAGCTACCCAGACAAATATATATGGTTTCAACAGGGTGCAGAGGTAGATTCTCAGGTGGGAAACTTCTTCTGATTTCAGTGGAAACCTCATGTATACACTGAAAAATGCCCTTGAAACTCTCCATAAAAGGGTACAGGTTTAGGTAAAGGAAATATAGAAAATCCTGTTAACCAGTTACTCCTAAAATAAATATTTAACTCTGGAGTCATGAACCTGCATTTATATTAAAACTTATTTAGGTATATTTATAGCCCAAATAAGGAGAGAAGAGGCACACAGTCTTTGGCATATGTCAAAATTTGTTTTGACTTTCTCTCAAATGTTTGTAGTCTTAAAAATAAACTTTACAGCAAACAACTCAGTTTAGAGCACTGGAGAAAAAATATAAAAATAAAATGCCCACTTAAGTGTCTTCACAAATCGACTTCTTAGAAAATGAAAAATATATTTCCCCCATTACCTCTTTAGAATGTTCTTCTAGGCTATAACTGGAGATCACAATATAACTGTAGCCAGACTCCTTAGCACAGTCATTGAGTGAGTTAAGAAGACACCCAATCCAAAGAGTTGGGTTAAGAGATTTGAGATGTAAAAGAATTTAAATAACAGACTATTTCTGGGAAATATAACTGCAAAGGGCTATTTTTTCTCTCAAATAATAAGCAGATTCTAAGGTACTGGCAAAGAAACCCTAGAACAATTGACACATTTTATAAAGTAAAAAATAAATAGAGTAATCTTTTAACAGAACCACATTAAATTACAAAAGTAGAAAGAGAGATGATAGATAGACATAAGATGGGAGGAATAAATACAGGAAGAAAAGAAAGAAAATAAAAGACTACTCAGCATATTTCAAAAAAAACCCATTTTTCATGTTTTGAAGATTGGACAGAGATATACATGCAGAATAAAATAATTTTGGCTTATAGTTTTACTTTCACAGTACCATTTTCATTAATTAATGATTTAAATAGAAAGGATAAATATAATATACGTGAGTGCTAAATTTTAAGTAATAGTCAAATTACACAAACACAAATATTAATTCATCTTTGGAATACTTCTTTCAAGTTTATGGGACAGAAGGAAACTATATTTTCCCTTCCTCCAGTCTTGCCACACCTTCTAAATCATTATCATGAACACCAACCCCTTTATAAACCTTTATTCTGGGGAAGAATAGTATTTACCTCAATGTTTGTAACTAAGAAATTACTTTGTTTCTGATTTACCTCTAAAGAGCATTATATAATAAAATCATAAAAATATATTCATTTCTTTCAATGTTAATACAATATATCAGTGATTGAATTTATTTACATATGCACTGTAGGAAAATTTACTTTTAGTAAGAAATATCATTACTTTGTAAGCATTCTTATATTAATTAGTAAGACCTGAATATCATAAAGTGTTTATGACCAAGTTCTCTATTGCCATATAAGGGATGAGTTGATACGTGAGAAACAGGCTATTAATATAAATATTTATAAAATAAATGAACTAGGAAAATGTGGCCCTAATACAGACAAAAATACTTCCATTTTGGTGATTTTCAAAGATTTTTTAATGAAACTTATTTTATAGTTCAAATAAGATAAACATATTTATTTTAAATTATAAGTATAGTTTAAATATATAAATTCATGTTTAAAGTTTATTAGATTTAAGCAATTTTTGAGACGTCAATATCAAGCAAGATTGATTTAATAATGAATAAAATATAAATGGAGAAATCAAGGAAGATAAAATACATTAATTTTTCAAGAACATTATTTAACTGCTAAATTGCATTATAAAGTTCAAGTAACGTAAGTCACAAATATTGCCAACTACATAGTTTTAGGATCAACATAAAGTAAAAGTTGTGAGAATTCAGTTTGGTGAGGATAAGTTCTTTTCCTCTCCCATTAACACTCTACTCCATTCCAAGAAGACAGTTGACCCCTAAGGGATTACAAACTCCGTGTTGAGATGCTCTCAGTATGGGGGAAGTCTCTGCTAAATCATTCACCACAAGTGTGATATTGCTACCAACACAGGGTAGCTATTCGTGTCAATTTGCCTTTTTCCAAGACATTGTAAGAAGGAGACTAACTCTCTCTGCATTTTCAGAGTCCCATTTCTACACCTTCATAATGGATGGAGTTCAATAGCAGAATGCAGGCTTCTTTCAAACTTCATCACTGGTTAGAGGTCGGGCAAAGATGGTCAGTAGGATCTAGATGCCAGGAAGTAGAGAGCAGACACTGACAAATCCACTGGGATACACTGTGCTTATGGGTTGAGGTAAATATTCTACAGTCCCAGAAGTGAACTGCACTCACAAAATACAATTCATATATAGAGATTTCAAGATTGTGACACAAAATATTAAACACTAAGTATGTGGTCCCTACACATATTGGTTCCTGTGTGGCAACATTGGTCAGAAGTCCACAAATCTTGCTCAATTTTTATAGATTGATTTCACTGAATAATTACTGGACCTGTGTCAGAACAGTTTTTCTAATTTTGCAGTACCAGAATCTCAGAATTAAGATCACATTCACAGAATAAGACCCTAATCTATTTTTGTCATATAAAAATTTAAGAATGTATTCAACACATAATAAACTTCAAATTCTATTGGGTGGCAGAAAATCACGTGACTGAACAAAGGTATTGGTGAATATGGACTTTCAACTGATTCTGAAGTGGTTTCTATTAATAAGTAATACCTTAGATTTTGATACTGAATGAAACATAAATTCAAGTCTGTAATTTGTTCTTGCCTACTCATGATACAAGTCAACCAGTTGAGGAGCCAAATAAGCTTTAAAATTATGAATAACAAAAGTGTCAACTGCTCACTTAGGCAACTTAGTAAGAGTCTGATCAGAGGCACCGTGACTAATATACAAAGCTACAAAAAACTCAGGTTTCGTGTGGCTGTTAGTTGGACAAAAGGTTATATGATACCAAAAGAGGATACTGGTTCACCTCTCTATCGAACGAATTTATAACAACCTATGTGGCATGTCAAATAGTTGCAAAATCAAATAGTTTCACTAAGTGTCATATGATGACCCAGTCTCAAACTTAAGAGATCTTCAAGGAGAATTATCTGTTCCAAGGATTTCAGAAATACATATTTGTAGATTACCAGCATGCAACTATTTGCTCCAATGCTCTTTGTGCTTTTAATAGCACAAGAAAACAAAGAAGGAAAAGAGAATGATAAGAATACATTTTCTCGTTATCTTTAGATTAGATGAGAAAAATGAAAGATTTAAAGTAGAAGATTCAATTAAAGAGCTTGATAAAGATAAGAAAATTTTAGCAATATTTCAAAATTCTGTCAAGCTTTTAAAAAGAAAGTAGTCAACACTGTCCTCAAGGGACTTATTTGTACAATTATTGGAAAACATTAAATATTTAAAGAAATGTATCATCATACACTTAGATGGAATATTTTAATATCAAAATTATCATAGCCCATAGTTATTCAGAATTGACCAAAGGGAAATAAAAAAACAGTACCCATAGAGTCTTTTCTTATTAAATCTAAATTGATAGGCAAGCCTACCTACATGGACATGTAATTTTACATAGTAGGAACAAAAGTGACCACTCATAATTCCAAAGAACCAATTTGCTTTTAATTTCGTGATCCAGAAACTGAACCTTAAAAATGCTGAAGATTTGAGGAAACTGTAATAAGACACATTAGAAACTTATAGCCCATGCAAAAATGTTTGCTTCAGCAATATTACGCTCACCTTTCCATATTTTTCCTTTATCTTTATCCTTTCTTACCAACCTTCAGAACATTATTAAAAAGACAGAATTTCCCTATATGTCATTAACTTGCTATGAGATGAATCTATTAAACCAATTCATTCTAAAATGATACCAAGTAATAATATTTAGAGAGGGTATTTATCATTTGTTTGGATTATCATAACCTTAACGCTTCATGAGTAAAAAAAAATTATAAAATGTTTATGTCTTCAAATTGTCTTGATTAGGCAGAGATTAGAGTTGTTAACTCCACTCCCAGACTCATGCTTCATAATTATTAATTAATTAATTACTTTAAAGGAAAGGTGAAGACAGTTATGAAGGTGAGAAACAGTAGGCAGACAGGCAATCAAGGAGAGGAGGGAGAAGCATTTATTTATTTTTATTTAGATGTTCATCTTGGCTTTTCCCCATGGCCCAGCATCAGTAACCTGAGTCCTTGAGACATATGTGGACAATGCCTAGTGGACTTAACCACTATGCCACTTGGGCACACCAAATTATTTAATTTATAAGAGAAGTACATCATTTTTGAGGTCATGTAGAAATAGGAAGCTGAAAAACCATTTATCAGTAAATGAAATTACTTGAAAATTTATTCAGATTGATTGGCTGAGAGGAAGCAGTAGCTAAATTTTACAAGGACAATGCATTAAACAGTAATAGGTTACTCATTATAAACTCATATTAATATGAATATTTAATATTAAATATTCAAATTGTTACATGCTTATGAAATGATATTAAGGTTAATATTAAATATTCATGTTGCTGTGTGCTTATGAAATAAAATATTATGAAGCATATCAGAATATTGCTTTTAAATTGACACCAATAGCAGCCTAGTTCATTTTGTTATTAGTGAATTTTTGAATAGAATATGAATAGAGAGGAGATAACAGAAAATTACAAAGAAGAATAATAAGAAATGATGACAAGATTTTTCTCTTACTAGAGATGGGCTACTACTGTTGGAATTGTTGATATTAGGGCCTGGATAATACAGAGTATAGAAGGGAAATTAAAACTTGTTTAAACAGGGAGAGGGGTATGTGCTTGAAATAGAATTGAAAGCATAAAAACAAATGTAAGCTCCTTGCTCTCAGTACTGATGATCTCTTCTTTCAAATACAATGCTGTGACTGGAGCTGGCAATGGAGAAATGTTTGTATTTTAATGTGCAGTTTTGATGGAAAAGGTATTGCTGTTGAATAATGACCAGTAACGGTAGGAGAATCCTCAAGTGTGGGTCACCCAGCATCACTGGAGTCAAGAGAGAGGTTATGACCAGTTAAGTACTTTCAAGAACAGTAGGTGATTTTTAATTTGAGATAGAATTTGAAGACTGTAGAATAAGAGAAAATTGTCATTTTTCTTTATACCAGTAGTGTTTGTATCATGATGAAGTAATTTAGAATCAGTCTAGGTCAAAGAGAGACTTAATAACTCATGATAAAACAAAGTAAGGATATGATTATATGCAGCATGCTTGGTGGAGTAGCTTAGCATATGGTCAGCTATCTATTCCAAGAGCTCAGGTATGCATACCAGGACTGAGGCAACAACAAAGATGTATGACTAAATTTAAAAAAAAAAAAAAATGTTTCTTCTTCTTTCCTCTTCTCTCTTCCTGGTTTCCTCTGATTGCTTTCACTCCTGCCTGAAGCTTTCATTAAAAAAAGTACTATATATACTAGGTATCTAGTAAAGAAGAGTACTCTGCAAGAACCATTGTTGATAACAGTATGTCTGTCTAGGTTAATGGATTCCTAACACCAGCACAAGATCAACAAGTAAGTTATAAATCAATGAAAAAATTAAAGATGATAAACTGTGGGCATTGTCTCAAAGATGTGAAAAAAGTCTCTAAAAATTCTCTAAAGAATTTGTAAAAGGACGTTCTATAACATATTTAGAAGGTCATAATATATAGAAATGGCAATCATAAAGCCTAAATATAGTATATTTTATACATCACCCTACTTTTAGGATTATCATAGCTAAGTATGTAGTGCATCAATTTTATTAAGTTATTGTTAGCATTTTTCTTAGGAAAAGCATTCCTCATATTTTTCTTTAGAAATAAACATGTTAATGGCATATAAAATAAGTTCACCAGTTTAAGAATTATACTTACAACATGATTTTCTGATCTACTACACTATAAATAGCTGAGTATATTATTTTTGACCTGAATAAAGGAAATACATCCCTTCTAATCCTAAACCTTAGGTAACAGCTATCTTCCTAGATTTTTCATACTCATAAATTACCTAGATATGATAAGACTCCATTCAACAACAGATGATCAATGATTTCTGTGTCTCTCATTATCAGTAGAGTAGATGCTCAATTCATTACATAGTAATATGTGTTGATAAAAAGATATACATTCTGTTAATTGAATTGGTATCTGATTCCACCATACTGTTACATTTTGCCTGCATCTTACAAGATATATATCTATTTATATCTCTCTCTATATATTATATAGCTTATGCTATGATAACCCATTCATGGAATAATGCACCCATTTTCCCATAAGCCCAGTCATCCCAGTTGTGATTTTTTAGCTAGCACATCATTACATAACAATGGCTATGGGATTTCCATGTCAAGTAGTCATACATACCTTTTTCTTTTCTTTTTTCTCTTTAAATCATTTCTCTTTAGATCTCAAAACAAAGTTTACTGCTCTTGAAATCTAACATTCTACACTCCACAATATGCTACTGGATGACATATTCACATAATCTCTCTTTTTTCTTTTATTTATTATTTTATTTTTAAAACATTTTTCAGATGGAAAAACAGAGGCCAAAATCATGAAGGAATATTGGGTGGAAATGATTTGGAAAATGATACATTAATTCATCAGTGTAAAGTATTTCACTGTAAATATTTAAGGGAGTTGATTGCTTAAGAAAAAATGTACATTTAGTGAAGGCTTCATGTGAGGAAAAAAATATTTTTATCTCATTATTTATAGATCCAGAATACCAATAGGATTGTCCCTAAGTTGAATTATTATTCACCACTCAGGCATGCCTCCATCTTCCATCTTCCCATACCTGCCAGGTTCCTAACCTGTGTCCTTGAGTAAAAGTAACTTGTACATCCTCCTAAAATTCAATAAAAGTGATAGTTAATATTTTATGTTTATATCTTCTAGAATACTAAGATAATTTAAACTGATATAAAATACTTTATCTGTACTCTTTTTAGTAACTTCACAAATATTTATTAACTTCAGAATGTTCTATTATAAAGTATAATAGATAGGGTAATGTCAATGTTCATATTTTCAGTGGAAAGCCTAAAGCATTCTACGAATCTAAACTATCAATATTTTGTGAAAGATTGCTTTCTGTCTTTGTGGTTACAGAAACACATGTTCTACTCCCTTATATCAATAAGCATGAGAATGAAAAGCTCTGAATGAGCCTTACAGAAAATTTCAATTTCTTTCTTGTCATCTCATAATGCTTTCTTGATATATTTCCTGTGTTTTTAACAGAAACATCATGACATGATTATAATTTCTAAGAATACCTCTAAGAACAAAGGAATAAGATCTACCAAGGAAGAATATCACTCTTCGTGGTATGTCTGAATATATTTGCAAGTATTTAATCTTCATCATAGATCTCATAAATGGTAAAACCAGAGACGGTCTTTATATCAATATCCCCAGTACTTAAAAGTATGCATCCAATATATGTTTGATCAATGAATGTATTTAAGATTGTTCCATACAGACAACTACAATATAAAATATTTATGTTCATTGTTTATATGTATATACACATATGCAAGTAGATGCATATATTCCATATATATGTATATATGCATATTTGTTTGTATGTATAGAATAACTTAACCTTTTTTCTGTCACAAGAAACATAAATGGATTGCAAGTTGGAAGGAGACACAAAAGAGATATGATTTATTAATGTTAGAACCAAAGAAGACTAGAGGGTTTACACTGCTGAACAGTAAGTTAATTGAGAAGATCATTATTTATTTATTTATTTATTTATTTATTTATTTTAATTGTTTTGTTTTAAGGTAAGTTTCAGGGAAAACAGAGGCAAGTAGGCAGTCAGGAAGGAGGAAAAAGGAGAAAGAAGCATTTTTGTTTTATTCATTTGTTTTATTCATTCTCGGTCGCCCCCATGTCCCGACCCTGGGATGTGAAGCCAAGTCCCTGGTCTATGTGGCTTCTGACTGTCAAGAGGAGGAGAACTTACCTGCCAGACCACTAAGGTACATGGAGAGATTTTTGAAATAATATGCTTTGAATTGAGATTTGAAGGAGAAGTAATATTTGGAAAATATTCAAGAAGGTATATCATACAAAAACTGTGAATAAATTAATTGGGCATTTGTATATAAACCAATAAAGAGAAGTGAAAAATTTATAACAGGTCATAGATAGTAAGTGGTGACTTAGCTATTAGAATGAAGAATTATTGAATGCTTTTTTCAAAATTTGCTTTATTTGTCAGTTGTTATTATTGCTTCCAAGTCCGTAATTGTATTCAGTATTTGCAATGTTACATTAGGTGAAATGTGTTTTGCATAAGACTGGATATTTAAAACATTCACATATCTCCACCAAGATCAACACTCAGAAAAAAATTTTAACATTCACTGAAAAATATTGGTCTGGAAAGCAACTTGTTAAACAAATATTTAGGAAAGATCATCAAAATAAACAGTTATCAGGATAAACTTAGATCTCTACAAAATGTACTTTAAATTTATAAATATTCCAAATGAAGGAAACATAACAAAGAATAGGGGATCAGATATCAAACATAAAATAAGCCAAGTAAAATATATGCACATACTAAAAAATATGTGTAATAATAGAAGTTAAATATGAAGAAAGTTATACTAAAGTTATATATTTGTCCAACAATTTACCTGAGGAGTTAAACTGATGATTTCACTTAATTGATTATAATAATAGTGAAATAATATAAAATTTAAAAAATGTGAATAAGGAGTTTCTTCTCTATATTAAGTGGAAATTTATAATTAAATAAGTCATAGAACTCTAGTGAAATTTATATTTAGAAAGTTATTATATACATTTTGATCTCGAATTGAAACTGCAAATCTTATCTCTAAAGGAAATAACTTGAAAAATAAAATTTTCTGCAATTTGTGCATTTTACAATTTGAAATTATTTTTACATTCATTAACTTGTTCAACATCCATATTAATCCTGGAGGGAAACCTGTTTTACAGATGAGTAAACAATTGGTGAACTAAAAATGACTTGGAAAAAAATTACTGGGCTAAAATTGTCTTCATCTCCAAATTCTGCATTCTTTAGTTCCAAGTTGCTAAAAAAAGCTACACACTGAGACTTTATAATCATGTGAAAGCTTTGAGGAAGTTAATCATACATGAAATTTACATATAAACTGGAAAAATGTACCACCACTTTAAAATTACGATCTGAAACTCACCGTCATCTGATAAATTTGAGCTAGTTTCATATTTCATTTGTTTTAATAATTGAAAGAGACTTTTTAACCTTAAATGTATTAATGTCACCATTTTTATTATTGAAAATATCTTGCTATACTGAAATAACATACAGACCTTTCCTTTCATTTTCCAACTGGGTTTATTTAAATTTGCAACTCACTATCAGTAGTCCCTAAATAAGAAAATTGAAAAATATGTCAATAATTTTTAAGTCAAACTTAACATTATCTATTAGTCTTCCCACTCACCAGGATGTCAGTTTGAACAAGTGGTTTTGACAGTCTTGCTTATCATTTTCTAATTTGTAAACCAAATTTTTAATTAACATGTCATTTTTTTTAGAAAAAGAGAAGGCCTGTTCTAAGAAGACACTCTTTTTGAAGTTACTGCAAAGTGGATGAATTGATAGAAGCCAGGAAGCAGATCAGTCATGAAGTCATGCTTGCAGTTTTTCCACTGGTAAATCATTTTGATGTGGTTGATTCTCTAATTCTCTGTTTATAAAAGTGTGTGGGTTTTTAAAAATGCAGCCGTTTTAATTATTATTTCTATTTTCTGTTACTTGGAATGAACTAATAATAGTTTGGGTATTTCTGCAATAAAACTGAAAAGGAAAAATGACTTCTCACAAGAACTAATGAGCAGGTGCACCCTAGAGAAGTAGTGGTTTGATCAGCCACCTTGAAGCATCACAGACCATGTACATTCCAAGGACCTGGGTTTGAGTCATGGGTCCAGAGGAAACAACCAGTGTGAACAACTGAATAAAAATAAAGTGTTTCTTCTTCCTCTCTCTCTCTCTTTTTTTTTTTTACCTGCCTACTTGTCTTCATTCTTGCCTTCACCTTTCCTTAAAAAAAATTATAAAAGAAAGATTGCTCAGTGAATGGATACTTGGATTCTTTGTCAGCTGCTTAATTTTCATAATTAAAGTCCTATTAAAACCTCTGCTTCAAAATCTGAATAACTGGTATTATTAGCCTTAGTAATTATGGATGTAACTGAGATAAAATGCATCTTACTTAAGGAGTTTGTGTGATTTAGCAAAAAGAACATTCACAAAACAAATTTATTAATAAATGTTAGGATTACGGCTTGTATTTGTACTTCCTCAGCAAGCACATTAAAGAAAAATATTTTTTAAGTTTTAAAACACTCTCCAAATTATGAAAATTTAGTTTCATTTTTCCTCTCTTTCCTCCATCCCTCTGTTCCTTCCTTCCCTTTCTCCTTTCTTCCTGGGAATTAAATTGATAGTTCTTGAGAGTGCTGCTACAAGGCTGTGTACTAGTAACAATGAATTCATTGTAATTGGTACCTACTATGTCCCTGAGAGTGAGAATTGTGATCACTACCAGTGCTCCACTTACATCCTTGGACTACTCCATGAGTGTCCAATTTCCATTTTTAGGCATCTGCAGCTCCACGTCTAAGGGCTCGTTTGCAGGAACCATAAAGAAACATCTGTCCACATAGGAAATTTGGAAGTACCAGGAAATTAGCACCTTCCTCTTAATAGCCCTCAACCAATGACAGAAGTTGGTGTGAAGCACCCCCACTCTGTGAGTGGGATAATTTTAAACTTGTTATTATGCTTTCCCAAGGTAATATGCTCTTGACAGTAAATTCCTTCTCTTCACTGTGATAGCAGAGTTAATATTGTGCACTTTATTGGTGACCTTACTGTCCCAATATTTCCACTTAGCCTGTTTCCTGGGATCACCTTGAAAATAAACTACTTGCACATGAACTTTGTGATAGTTTGTTTCCAGAAGAACCCACACTAACACACCTTGACAGAGCTTTTTAAAATAAACGTATTTAATCATCACTAATCAGCAATGAGTAACTTTTTACCAACCACCTCATATGAGTGTATTTACAGCTGTACAGATAGAGTACTTGGATGATAGCAAAAACATGAGTGAAGCTTCCACTGGTAGCCAAAAAGGCCATTTCAAATACAACTAATTTATATCTACTCTAGATGGTCAATATGGTAGCAATCAAAACTTTATAACAACCTATGTACCCATATAACAAGTCTAACTAGTACATAATACTTTCATTCATGTAACTTGAGGAAGCACACATAGACTCGATTTATTAAGAAAAGTTAAAATTTAATATTTATCAAAAAATACAAACACTTGCAAGCTTGGTAATAGAAACATTCTAGTTGGATAAGAGCTGAAGCTAATATGATGTGCGGGGTATTCTGAGATTGTAAAATACCTTCTCCCCATTTCTTAGTAGTCAGCCAGCAAATGGCCACTCAGCAATCACAGGATTACAGCTATGTGTACAGAAACCTGACCCTCACTTAAAATGCAGATTATCATGGGAGAGAAAAGCAATAAACATGCAAACAAATAAACTTCCCTCTAGATTACCCGACTCATGTTAGTGATGATTAAGGATAAAATAATAGTTATTTAAATTAGAGACTTGCCAATGTAAATGGTTACTCCTTTATTCTCCAATAAGTGTCATTTGCTACACAATAGCCAAATTAGACTTTTACCTCATGACTCAGTTTATACTTCTAAGCAAGAAAATACTCCCCCTCCCCCCGCATTCTGCCATTAGGGATTGTATTATTTTGTTTAGTTAGCAGTTAGCAGATCTCACAGGGACAGGCACATCCTCTCCTATGATATTGATGAGGAGGATGAGGATGACCATGATATCGTTGTTGTTCCATTAGTTTATAATACTATATAAGTTTCAGGAGAATATTCACACCTCATTTACTGTGTGTATCCCAAGTTGTAGTGCGAGTCACTACTACAACTACTGTAATTTTCAATCTTTCAATTCCAGATTCAATTCCCACTCCCCTCTCCCCTCTGCCCTTCCCTCTCCCTCCTCTCTCCCCTCCTCTCTTAATCATATTCTTGCATCGGTGTCCTGAGTTTTGTTTTGTTTTCTTAGTTTGCTCATTTACTTTTTCTATACCACACCTGAGTGAAACCATCTGGTAATTTTCTTTGCATTTTTATGTATTTCTTTTTCTTTTGTGATTTCTTAAATATTTCAGATTGGATAAAACCAAACCAAAAATGTGGGCATTTTGTTTCTTTTAGGAACAGCACAAAAGTTTAAATATTTTCAAGTAGCATTCAGTGTTTAAAACATCGGCACAGCTCTCAAATGCCTATATACACCAAAAGTTGTTTGAAGGCTCTTATTCCATATATATCATCTATAATAGCACTTCTCAAAATGCAGTGATGTATTAAAGTTTAAAAATATATAATTTTAATTTAATTTTTGAATAATTTTATGGAAGGAAGCATTGCATTATTACATGATATAAAGTGTTCTTGGCTTGTTTGTTTTAAGGAAAGGTGCAGGCAGGAATGAAGACTATTAGAACAGGCAGACAGTAAGAGAGGAGAAAGAAGCAGCTTGTTTATTTTATTCAGTTCATCTTGGCTACTCCCCCTGGCCCTAAAAGGGAACTGGGATCCTTAGGATGTATGCAGGCCTCATCAGCAGAAAGCAGCTGACCAAACTGCTACTCCACCAGGGAACTCGCTTTACACAGATTTTAAGTGTCCATCATTGTATATCACATCTGAATATACTACATACATTTACCAGTTTTTGCCAGTCCAGTTCTTCTTTCACCATATCATTGATCCTTCTGCTCAGTTTTCTTACCTCTTTCACCCTTCCCTCCTTGCAAACACTAATTCGATTTTATGGACTAGAAGTCTGTTTTTTCCTGATTTATTTCATTTGCTTGGTTACTTTCTCTATACACCACATATGGGCAAAATACTACGTCTGTGAAAATTTTAAAGAAAGTTTCCAACTCCCAGTATTGACTTAAAATATTTTTTACATTTTAATTAACCACATATAAATTTAAAACCAGTATAAACTCAACATAGTATAGTTCTTCTAAAATTTTAAAAGCACGAATTAAATAATAATGAAACGACAATAAAAATTCAAAGTAGCAAATGATGTGTTTAGCTGAAACTATATCGCCCCTCTAACATGAGTTAACTGAGTGAGTAGTGCTGCTACACTGCATGTGTACCCTCTGTTTCATTGTGCAAATATTTCCCTGCCATCTTCTCTTTGCAAACATTTAAATTCTGATTAACACAGAGGACATTGAAATTATTTAGTTTCCATTAAATGTAGATGGAACATATTGAGATCAAACTATTTAAGATATGAGGCATGATACCAACATCATCACAAATGCAAGCATAAATGTAGACACTGGAAATACTGGCCATATTTCATTGCAATATTTTAAAGTCATTATTAACTTAAAGCAAAAAACAAAAGCTATTATAGTTAATTATTGCACTCTCAATTTCTAGATCAGTTTTTTGAACCTAATGTTAAACTATGATAATACACACTTAAAACTATGAATGAACCATTACTTCTATGAAACTTAAAAAAATGTACACAAGACAAAAACAAACTCTTAGACTATAAAAACAAAATAGTGGTTACCAGGAGAGAAAGGGAAAGATGATGGATCAGTGGGGTAAAAAGAGTCAAGTATATGGTGAAGGATGGGAAGCAGACTTTTTATGAACATAATACTATATACCCATGTTACTTCAATTTAAAACAAATAATAAAATAAATAAAATATCATTTATGTGGAAAAATTCATCCCAAATCTAAAAATACATGATTGCCCCACAATGGTATCTCAGAAGTGGAACTGGGCATAGTCGTAATGCTGGACTCTGTCCCTTAGTAAGCTGGTATAGCTGCAGAACCCAGGAGTCCTCTCTAACAAACTTTTCTAGTTGATGCATTACAAAGGGAACACGCTCCAACATGCTAGTTCATTTTACTATTGCATATGAAGTCAGCCCAAAATTACTTGCTTATAGGTTTGCATTTCCAATCTGGAATAAATAATTGTAGATATTTATAGAGAGAATTAATAGTAAACTATAATCTTAGTCCTCTGATGTTTAGTTCAGTAGAAGTTCTAACTATTCAATATAAATTGTCTATTCTCATTAAATAAAGACAAACAGAAGAGATCATTCAGGGAAAACATAAAATAAAAAGCAAAGGAAATATCAATAAAAGTTTAAGAGATAATGAAATAAGATAAAATAAACAGGTACTAATGAAAACACTCAATTGTACAGATTTATAGGCTTACCAACTGATTACACTCCTAAAAACTGGCATGGTTGTATACCCGTGTGGCTCAGGAGACTTGGGTGGCTAAGATGTAGGCTATGTTAAAACCCAAGGAATAAGTTTGAAGAACCCAGGCCAGGGAGTAAATTAAATATATAAATATATAAAAAAATATATAAAACATATATATATATATATATATATCAGCATGGGGCACATTACTTAGGGTTGCTGTCTCCTCATCAAGTAAAGCAAATTAGCAATATCTAATCAGGGAAAGGTAGAACAATGTGCAAGCAGAATATTTGTTAGAAGTTAAAAATGAATAGAAGTATATAACCTAACAAGTTCACGTTTCCTTCTGGTGCCATCTCTAAACTAACGGGGGGGGGGGCAAGTCTAGCTAAATAATTAGATCACTATCTATCAATCTATCTATCTATCTATCTATTTATATCTACCTACCTATCTCAATCTATATCTATCTATGAAATCACCTATCATCTATCTACCTATTACTATCTATGTGAGAGAAACAGAATGAGAGACAAAGAAATTCAGCTTTTTGAATAAAATCAAAAACGACACGCATGTCCAAGCACCCTCAGGAAGTCTGACTGGTGTTTCTTGAGCACCACTAGATAACCTATAGAAATCTGTGCAAGCACAATAGCATAAAGAAACTCATCATCTGTTTAAAATGTCCAGTCTTGTTTGGTAAATACGATAATTTTCATGTCAGCTTGTCCAATAATTTCCAATGTATCCAAGACAAATTTGCACATATTTCAAAACTTTTGCCAAAACAAGTTTTTTCTCCCACTAGCTAGCTATAGGTACAAAAAAGGATAACTCACATATGTAGATATATGTGAATGACAGTCTGTGAATACAGTGACAAGTTGGGAGGGATATCATAGATGACTTATGATTCAGATGACTGTCTTACTGGACCTTAATGTCATACACTCTATCTAATCTCAAACTAACTCAATAGAAATTTACAGTTGATACAGGCATTTGGAGTTAAGCTCTTAACTTGTTCTGTTTGATTTTTTCCCTTTTCCTTTCCATATGAAACAAGTCACATGCCTTCCCTTCTGAGATTTTCTGATGAAACTCTGGCTTTTGTCTGGTTCAAACAAAACCTTGATATGCAGTCTATCCCATCCATAGCCTCTGGCATTTATCTCTCTCTCCCTCAAAGATTATCAGGAAATGATGGAAGCTGGTTTTAGGCAGGGATTCCTCCTCTGGAAAGATGCCCAGAGCTACAAAGTCTCCCAGGGGTAGTAAAAACAGCACAGAGTCACTTTAATATTATGAAAGTATTTCTGTGATCTTTTAAATAGGCTTAAACTCATCGAAGTCAAGTCTTTGACTCATGGGTTAAAAAAAACAAATCTAATGTTTTTTTAAAGTAGCAGATTCCCCTGATGAAAAGTCAATGCTCAGTCTGACACACTGCTAATTGTAGAAGATTCATTACACCAGGAATAAGAAAATGAGAATGAAACCAGTCCAAGTTCACATATGATACATGATATACTCTTCACATCAACAGAGCTTCACAGGATATCTCTGTCCACCCATCAGACCACATAAGAAAACCTCCTGCTTCAGAGGGCAATGTGCAAAACGGGAGGCAACATCACATAAAAAAAAAAATATCAGCAGGAAGTACATTTGTTGTGGCAGCAAGTGTTACATCCTTATTATCAGGAGATATTACCTGAATGTCATCGCAATAAAGCCCTTTCCATTTGCTATAATTTGCTACAGAATAAAGGGGTTTGTGATAACAACAGCCAGGTGAGGCACAGCATGGAAGATGTGCAACCCTGTCATTCCAAAATGAAAATAATGTCTTGCCTTCATGTAGTCTATTCAAATAATTGTGGAAGCCCACTGTCCGACTGCATTATCATCAGGCCATATCCTTCTACACAGAAATGCATTAGCCAAATTGCTCTCAGTCACTAAAATGTGTGTACCTGATTTATGAGAGCTGGATGAATTACTCAAAGAGAGTCACCTTCTCAAAAATATTGATATTAAGTTGAAACTGAAATTATTTAATGCTAATATATGTGAAAGTGGTGGTAGAGATACTATTTCTTTGAAATCTAAAGAGACAAGCTAATAAAAAGCTTTCATCTAGCTTTAATTGAGACTTGCTTGCACACTGACGAAAACTGCTAGTTAAACCACAGCTTTAATGAAGATTTAGTTCCCAAAGTCTGTCTTCCCCCACAAACATAACAGTCTCTAAGGCATCAAAAGTGCCCTGTCATGTGGCATATGCTGTGGTAAATACCTTTTATTACACTCAACACAAAAGTAAATAGACTATTGAAATAAACTCTAGGCAATAGGAATCATACACCTGCCTCTTTGCCTACTTTTCTGTTAGAAGAAATTGCCAAGTTTATAAATGAGAGCCAGGCAAGCAGCACTTTATATAAACACTCTGTGCCTCTGGGATTCAGGTGAGGCTAGCTTTTGAAACATTTCCAATTACAACACTCTTTTACAGGTATAAATTGAACTTGTCTCCATACTTCTGGAAAATACAAGCAAATAATCCACTTCCAAGACCTAGGTTTCATTAAGTTTCTTTTCTTTTCCTTTTTCTTGTGTTCACGTTCTTTTATTTTTATTTTTTGGAAAATCACAGACAAACAGAACAAAAGGGAAGCGCTCCTTCTTGATAATAAAAATAGAGAATTATATCAAAACATGACACTGCACCTCAGAAATGGATTTCATTTCCAAGAACATTTCAGCTTTGCCCTGATACACTGTTGGTATCTGGCCACCCCCTGAGTTTTCATTGACAGCTCCCTGCATTTTAAGTGAAATCCCTACCCCCTGTTTAGGCAATCGTGTACTGACTGTGCAGTCAAATGTCTTACGGGGATATGAGGTACAAAGTACAACCTGGATGTCTCCCTGATAATATGTGAGCAGATGAACATGCTCTCTAGAATTACATGGGGTAATTTGTATGACATATATTTTTCTGTCTCAAGCGCCAGAGCATTTATTTGTAACTTATGTTGCTGATCAACTGATGTTGTTTAGTTCAGCCTCAATTGATCTCTATAATTATCTCCATTAATAAACTGGTGCTTCAAAGTCTTATCAAGAAAATGTAGTCCAAAGCTACATATACAACACACAAGTAAAGTAAATAGAAATAATATGGAACAATGAATATAATTGTATAATTATACATTATAATTATTCTGCCAAAATAATGAAGAAATGTACTCTCTGTACAAATGCTCTGTACAAACATAATCAAACTTCTAAAATGCTTATGACTCTTTTTTGTAGATGAAAATTGATAATCTTGCTATATTTCTAGTTATATATATATATTCCTCAAAAGTTATGTGTGTGAACCAATGTTTTTCTAAATAAACACCTATCTTTAAAATAATAATAATAATATGTCACATTATCATCTTCACCTTGAACATAAATCTTTAGATTTAAAAAAAATTCATAGATGGGTTACCTCATTTATTTAAACCTACAAAGTTCAAAAATAAAAATCTGCATTTCTTTAAAGAGCATTTTATAAAACATTTCCTGAAGTCAAATCAATTTATAAATTAAAGATTCTGGATTTTATATTTTCTTTATATAAAAATAACACAATTATAATATACCTAGTTTAATTGAAATTAATTTAAATGATTATATTACATTTCATATTTTAAAATAATTCATTTTTCAATAATTTATTACATAATATTCTCAAATTATCTAAATTTGGATTTTAATCTATATTTTGAAGGGAAACACACAGGCCCCCAAACCCTAATTTATTCTTAAAGTATGTGAATATGGGCAGGAGAAGTGAGTGGAATTGCAGAAGCATGGTTTTTGGAAGCCACCTTTGGCTTCAGGTAATCATCCTAGAGAACACATCCGAAAGGTACTATGGTGGTCAGGAAGAGTGAGCCAGACACTTAATATGAACAGCTTTCCTTTCCTTCTTTCTCTTTTACATAACAAAAATGCATAATAGATATTTCCACTGCATCAATACAGTCAAAACACAGTATTATAGGGCTAACTCAACACACAGTGGTGGGAAGGAACAGGGAAATCTAACCATTTGAAAAGAGAAAAATGTTCCCCTTGCAAGAATATGATAGGAAAAAAGGAAACATTTTTATAGTGTCTTGCACAATCAGATGATATCATCTAATGAAACAAATAGCATTTCTGGAAGTATAAGTAATTTTAGATGACAATCTGGAAACCATGATAATTTATCATGGGTAAGTTTAATAATGATGGTATCTATTTCTATTGTTTTAATATATGTGTTGCATATAATATTTATTCTAAAATAGCAATTTAACAATTTGTTTGTACATATTAAAATTATATATAAATTTCAGAGCATAAATATGACTGAATCAAACCAATTCAAGTGATTCAAACACTTGCAGATTCACCATTTTAATAGAAAATTATTGTGAATGAAGAGGTAAGCAAGAGAATATTAGAAATTATTCATGCAGTCATCATATGCATGCATAAAATCACTATTTATTCACTTATGAAGTAAAGAAAAAATGGAATGAGCTCCAAATTGTACAGATAAGCTTTTATTTTAAACTTAATACATGTGAAATATTGGTTAATTATAATAATCTAAAAGTTTTCAGATTTTCTCTAGATTTGAAAACTTAAAAAATTGTCATTATAAAGAAGACAAATGCATATACAATTGGGAAAATTTCAAAGAAAGAGTGCTAGTAAATATATGTTCATGTGTGTGTGTCTGTATGTATTGATGTTTGTCAATGGTAAACCTGGAATAACAGATATTAAAAGTGGATTATTTTTTGCTTCCTCTTTCTCTTTAATAAAATTATATTTAATAAGAATTATAAATAAAATGAATAATAGTATTGGTTAAAATGAAACATAGATAGTAACCATGTACTCGCTGAATTTTTTATATAAAAATAATCTCAACAATTGAAAATATATATCACAGTACAAAAATTAATTCCTAACATATTTCAGTTGGATAATATATTTTTGAACAGGGAAAATGTATTTTTCTATTATAGCAATTAATAATAGCATTACAGTTTCTCTTTTCTTTCCTTAACTTCTGCAAAATAGTCAATTACTTTGCATATTCATGTTCAATTGGCAGCTAACTAGAATTGTCAATCTTTTACATCTCATACATTTTTATTGATTTTGATTACTATTAATTTAATTCTCCAGGAGCCGCACATATACAAATAGTCATAAAAAGACTTAAATGTGAACATAACTTTGGCAAAGATTAGTAAAAATCTACTTTACACTAAACTCCAGCAATTACAATGCTGTCCATGATTTTGTTCCCTCAAGATTTATTCTACTGCTTTTTCAAATTTCCTTATAGCTGAATATTTGCAAGCATTAAAAAGTCCAAGTAGTTACAGAGAATAGATTTTTAAGAAATTCATTATTTTCTTTTATACTGATGATTCTATATTATTGTTTGTTTCAAATTTACTACTTAAATATAAGCATATTAACTTCATATTTCATATTCAAACTAAGGAACTTGAATGATTCTGAGATTATATGATCTTACTATTAAAATGAATATATTTAGTAATACATAATAAGGATTTTTCCATGTTAACTTCCATGTAGATTAGTATACTTATAAAGTATAATGTGCAAAATACTCTACTTTGGAGATCATATTTATATTATAAAAATAGTATAGTAATGGCAAAGATTATTTAGAACTTAGAATTAAGAAAAATTTTTAAAAGAATGTATTGTCACTCACATTGTTTAGAACTGCTACACAAATTATTAATAAAAAAATAAGCTAACTTTTAGCTATTTTATTTTCTGACATTTCTTTTAGAAATGCCTTTCCTTGTTGTCTGCTCCTGAAAGTGACTGCTCCATCTCTCCACCCTCTGTATGACGATGGTGTTGTTTGGTTTTTTTTTCAATATTGATAGTGTAAATTAGCTAGTAAGAGATTAAAAAATGTTCCTAATTATAGTAATGTGTGAATCATGTTGTTTTTACCAATTTAAATACATATTTTAAAGCAAAATCAAAGAATCTTATAGATACTATCTAATTAATCTTCAAACATCCTTTTCTGTGAGGTTAGGAACTGGGTGATATTGAATCTATATTATTGATTAGAGGAGCAGCAGTTACAGAAGGTAAAGTAACTTCTCTCTGCTGCTAAACAAGTAATTGTTAAGTTTGTATTGACTTTTTGGGTTGCTTGCTCTGAGATCTATATCTAACTATAGGTCTCCCTCTTCATGAAATTCTATTTTAAAGCATTTAATTTTGCCACTAAACTGGCATTCCAAGTATAACATTCACACACAAAAGAAATTCTTAGAGCCCTCATTAGTGCATGGAAAATTAAATAAACATAGATAAGGGAAGACAATATGTTACTACATGACAACAAGAAAAGATGGAATTTTTCATAAAATATTCCAGTAATAATCTAATTTAATTTAAGCAATTAAATTTTTTGAGTATTTACTATGTGCTAGGTAATGTACCAAGCAATTAGTGAAACAGGGTTGAACAAGAACGAGAGTTCTTATCTTCAGAGAGCTTACAAATTTGGGAGTGTAGAGGCTATAAACACACAAAAATATGATAAATAACTACTAAATGATGTTATAATTAAATCAAGGAATGCAGTTGATGTAATTAGTGGACTAGTCACATGCTTGACTGTAGTAGGGGGCTAGCATCTGAGTTTTCTCTTGAAGGATGAAAAGGTGTAGTTACTAAAATATCTGTGCAATGAATATTCCAAGTAGGCACAAGATCAATAGCAGAGCCTCAGGAATGAATAATTAATTGACAGAGTAGAAGAAGGATAAGGGAAGGAAATGATATTAGAGCTATAGGAAGACCAACAGAACTTTACATTAAGTTTGGATTTCATTCTGTGTGAAATAAAACACAATTGGTTGTAGTGGGATCAAGAGAGAAGGTATGGAAATCAGTTAGGACATTGTTTATGTCACGCAGACAATGCATAGTGCTGACTTTGTCTATAATAGTAGCACTGGGAATGTTGAGAAGTGGTTAATCAGGAATATACTTAGAGACACAGTCAGTAATACCTGTTTTTAGCAATAAAGTTGGACAAGAAGGAAAGGAAAAATCAATTAATATATTTTAGGCCTTACCAATAAAGTTGAAAGATATTTGTACCAATTGTTAAAATGAGAGGACTCGTGGAGGAGAAAATATTTGGGGCTTGGGTATCTAAGCTCACGGGGGGCATGTTAGGTTTGAAATTATGTTCTTCATTCAAATGGAGAGCTGTGGATGAATGATGTCAATTTATGGTAATAATGAAGCAAAAGAGATGACTAGAGCTTTGGGAAGTGGAGTCCAGTTTAATGCAATGTATAAAATTCACAAAAATCTAGGAAATATTAGATAAACTAAAGAGAGAACTGTGACTGCAACTGATCAAATAACCAGGACAGTGTATATCATGGAAATGGAAAATGGGGAGAATTTCAGAAAGAGTGAAAGTCACCTCTTCTAATTGCTGCTGGAAAGTCTAGTAGGACAAGGCTACAGACCTGATCAGCAACTTCTGAAAATTTGGGTATTTTCATTAGGAGAGTTTATAGTTAAGTTGAGAGAACTGGAACCCAAGTAGATTGCATTAAGAAGATAACAGGAAATAAGGAAGAAAATCCATGGAGTATAGATAACTTTTTTTTAATACAACTAAGTAGGATAACAGAGAAATGAGTCATGAGGAAAAGCTTGAGTAGCTTTTACCTTTAAGAGGGCTGATAACACACTAAGTTTTTGTGCTGAAACAAAGAATCCTACAGAATTATCAGTAGATGTTCCCAAGATAAGTAGGATAATTGCTGGAATGAAATCCTTAAGAACAAAGAGAAAATAAAATTCAGGGTATCAGGATTGTGCTCAGTGGAAACTTTTTCAACTGCAATGGTTAGAAAGGCTGAGCAGGTAAGTGTAGAGGATATAGAAACATAAGGAATATGTGATATAGTTAGCATAAAAAGTGCTAACTAAATTTATTAAGAGACTATAGTGAATCTCACAATATTGAGGGCTCATTTGTAGTTTGTGGACATAAATATAGAATGAGTCCCATTTTCTGAAGCAACAGCTACTTGCTGTGGGGAAAATTTAAGACAATTGTCAGGTGAAGGGTTTAATAGATCAGGAGACAGAAGAGGAAAGTAAAAGGTATTTGCAATTAATATGGATAATGATCCACAAAAATATCTGAGGCTTGAGAGGCAGAAAGTAAGATATGAGGAAGAAAGAGGATGAAAGCAGGGAGGGAAGTTAAAAGAGAAATGGATTTATTTGAAGGAGATATCTAACCAATTGCGGAAATACAAGAGCAGTAATTAAACATGCCAAGCTTCCAACTAAACTACTACTTAATGCAAATTATCAGGTAAAAGATAAATACTACATAATTACCTTGCTGTACTGAAAAATCTATGCGTTCTATAAAATCTAGTAGTAAATACCCACCAGATAATCAAATACAGTTCTGTGTAGTAATATGCAGTTTATTCTCTTTCTAGCATAAAATGTTTTCTAAATATTATTTTCCTAATAAAAAAATAAATAAATACAGTCAAAGTGTTAATGAAATTAATTTCCCAATTATGCAAATGTTGATGAGTATGTTTATTAGATTATCATTCATTATGAACACAATTGGAAATGACATATATATATGATTATACTGAATATTGTTATATTCAAGAAGCTTATAGTGGCTTCCAGTTTAAAGGTTGGGAGTACAGCCCTTCAAACATTATCAGTTTTCCATCAAACCCACTATAAATGTGGGGGGGGGGTCATAGCTACAATGATGGTAAATGAAATAAATTGCAAAAATATACAAATTAAAGCATGGAGCTGGTTCTAGATCAGGCCAACCTGGCTCTGAATTTCTTCTCTTTCACATCCTAACTGTATCATTATTTTAAAGTCTGAGTTTCTCCACTTGTAATACTAGTATTGTACTTTCCCAGTGCTCATAGGATTGTGGAAAAAACAAACTAGATTCTGTCTAATGATCAGATATCCTAAAATACCAGTTAGTGGTAACCATTCTCACTGCATCAGACATGACTTCAAAGATGACTATTGCTTTTAGTCTTTTCCTGATTGCAAAAGGAACACATCAAAAATAAGAAATAAAACAGGATATGTGGCTCTAGAAAATTCTGAGAGAAGTTTCAGGGCAAACAAAATAATTATCACCTCAAATGTATTGGTATAATGTCATTACCAATGACATAGTGCTGAAACTATCTTTCCATTGACAGAGGTTTTTCTTAATTACTTTTCCTTTTAAAAGAACTTAGAGATTTTTTTCTATTTCTCAAAATCAAATGATCATTATTCAATAATTATACTGAACTATTTGGTTAGCTATTACAAGAAAAAAAGTCAAATTAATGATATAGAGAAAATCCATTGTTAAATGTTAATGTTTCCATAACACAGATAAGTTCATAGAAACATTTAAAGAAATTGTATCTTAACATGATTACATTTATTTAATGTAATAAGCTGGACAAAATTCATGAAAACTGCTATGTAGGATAACAATCATCTTTGTTTGGGGTAATGTTTGGAAAGGGGAATTAGGCAATTGCTGGAGTGTGAATAATATGCTGTTTATGAGGGTGATGTTGCATGGGGTAGTTTAGTTTGTAGTAGTGTACTTTTAGGTCTGTATTCTGAGATAACTTTTTAATAGTCTTCAAAAGATTCTACCTCATGTTTTTTATTGAAAAACAAAAGAAAATGTATAGTACAGACACTAAATTACAGAAAATCCATGATGAAAATTTACTTTATTATTATAGTCTCTTCATATATCAAATCCATTATATTGAATATTTACACAAGGAAGCAAAATACTTCTCTCATACAAACGGCTCTTCAAACTTCGATAAATATGTTTTCCTGGACAGTTTTGATTACTCGATGCATAAGTATAAAAATTTAAATCAGCATATAATCACACTGAAGTTTTTTCTTATATCAATTTTTATAAATTTTTAAGCTGCAAATTTTCATATCTTTGAAAAAGGATGAAATATCAATTGAATAGATTACTAGCATAAATTGACTTTTACCCATATTCCTATTGATGATTTTATGATTAATATATTATCATCAGAGACATATACAATGTTTTATAATAAAAGAATGTCTCATTTAAGCCTCACAATTTTCATTTTACATGGTTTTACATGTATATGTGTACAAGTCTGTACTGTGTGTTTCACTGTCTGCCTTTATGGATCTACAAATAACACATAAATTCAGCAAGTTCATTTCTATAAGAATACAAATAATTGAGAACACTTGTATCTTATAAAACTAGATAAGGCATTTTAAATGTTTATAGTTAGAACATGCCCAGTGGCAGATGGTGGCATGCCATTTTAAAGCCACCTAGAGGCACAAAAATTGTCCCAAGTTTTTCATTTTGGCAGATGCACTGCCCTCTTTGGCAAACTTTAGAAAATAACTAAAAGACTTACACTTTCAAAACAGATTGTATTTATAGAGAGATGTGTGCAATTCAACAGGGGTAGTGTTACAGAGGCATTTCAGAATCAATACAATCAAATGTATAGTGCAATTGGCATAAAACTTTGGATATGAAATGAACTGCTTTGCAAATGTTCTTACTCCATGTTAATGAATCTAAGCAATTTTTTCTACAGCAGTAATAAAATATTTTTAATATATTTATGTATTCCAACTAGCTTACCTTAAATATATATTAAAAGTCAACTCTCATACAGAATTCAATTCTCAGTGATGGCACTATTCTTTAAAACTTACGTTTTAATTTGGCATATTGATACTTAGAGACTCTTAAAACCACTCAATTTAAAATTTGAATGTGAACACAATTGTTAAAAATCTGAGTCATCAAATTTCCACATAACTTTCTAAATTTATACCTATGCTTTATGCATTTTTTAAAGTAATGTCACCCTATCATTTAATTGCATTTTTCTTTCTAGTTCTCTTATTTTCACACATACTTACATCACAGTAACAGTTTCAAGTTTTTGGGACTTGAAATTATCTTTATTATAAGAGAGAAGAGGGAAGCTGTATTTGGTTAGATAATATTATCTAATATGTTTAAAAAAAAAATCCAGGTGGCCTGGATAAGGAAGTATAAACTTTTTCTGTAAAAAATAGATAAATACTTTAGAATTTGGGGGACCATAAAGTGATGCTGGCAGCTACTCAGTTCTGCCCACTGTGGTGGAAAAGCAGACATAGATAACACATAAATGAGCTAGGTTCTAATAAAACTTTGTTTACACAACCAAAAGAAAAAACAAATTTGGTATGCGATCAGTAGTTTGCAGATAACTCACCAATGTTATCTCAGGAGTGCTGCTGATTTGAGGGATATATTGGAAAGGTTAAACACATTAAAGGTATTAGTATGTGAACTGAGAGCCAGAGAAAAATTTGGTTGTGGGGTAGGGGACTAACCGGAGGGTTATAATCTTACAAATCAGGTAGTTTGAGAGACAGATTTCCAAAAATATAGAATTCAGGATAATGAAGAGGTAGCATTGGGGATGGGGGTCTGCAAAGGACATCTCATTGGAACTCACATACATTACTGAGTGTCAATCACTGACATTTAAGAGCCTCTGGAAAGGAACAACAATCCCATCTCAATGGAGGCAAGATATAAAGGTAATCAGTTTATAAGTTAAAACTCTCCACATTACCCAAACTGCAAGCCTGTGATTTTTCTTTGCACCTCTCTTTCTTCGTGCTACTCACTCTATTTAGCAAAACCACTATATTTTCTTACTCAGTTCAAAATGTACTTCAGTTACTAACCCTCCCAACCAGTGTGATTTATTAAAGTAGGCACACTCTCTTCTTTGTTTATATATAAATATCTTTACTGAATAAACATTACATTATGAAATTGTATAGTCTTCTGCTGTGTATCATTTTTATATGTATCCATATATGTCAACATCTATATATACCACAATAAGATCACCACTAAAATTCACATTCTATCCTTCACCATAGTTTTGACTGAGTTTAACCAATTCTCCCATCTTCCTACCTCTTTCCCTTCCACTAAACACTAATTTGAGAACTTTCTTCTTTATTTCATGCCCCCTTAGGGTTTATGACAATGTCTTGCCCAGAGTCAGTGATTAGTAAATAAATGAATCATATAATCTAATTATATTAAATGATATACTACTGTCTTTAATTGAAATAATAGCCCAAGGAGAGGGGATGGATATGTTAACTTATACTTTAATGTTATTTACTTCCTGTTTTCCCTTTAACCTATAAAAGCCAGTGATTTTCTATTCATTCCTTGCCTCTTGGATCCATAAATGACTTGGCTTCACCCAGGCCTCCCCTAAGTATTGCTTTCCTAGGTAAGCATTAGATTTTTCTAACCTCTAATTAAAACTTGCACCTCCTCTGACTTCTTTCTTTTAGGCCTATTAGGTGCCTAATTGGCTAAAATGTTGGGTTTAGCTGAGGGAGAAATAGAAAAAAAAGGAAAGAATTTGTAACTTGAATTTCAATCACTCTCTATTACAAAAGTAATAAAGTGGCACTACAGTAAATCTGGAAACTATGGAAACATGAAAACGAGAAAGTAAAATCTTCTGAAGCAAAGATTGTTAATATTTACAAATTATCTGAGAAATAAAAATTATAGCTTGCTACCATTTCATGTTATTTATGTCATATTTGTTCATCGAGCATTGCAGTTTTCTCATGCCAAATACTCATTTACAACCTTATTAAATGTCCACCTAGTGTGCCTTTATTATAAAATTGAATTTATTGGCTATTTTACTAAAGGGCTATTTCTGTTCTGAACATTGAGGATATAACAACAAATAAGACAGATGGATCCTTTCTCTCATGGATCTTACGCTGCATTTGGAGAGATAACAAAGAGGAGCACATATAAATAAGATGAATTTGGCTTATAAAAATGTTATGCTCATAGTTAAACTGGTCAATATGAGAGTGACTAAAGGATGGGAAAGGGTATGTATTATTTTATCTTTAATCTCTTAAAATTAAAGAAAATGAGCTTATATAAAATGCAATAAGCATCTAGTTACATAAATATTTGTGTACATTTCTAATTGTGTTATTCAAATAAATTCCTAATAATGGAAAGGTTGGGTTAAAGCATATGCACATTATTAGACTTAGTGTATCATCCCGAGTGTCAGCAGAAATACTTTAATAATTAAGGCTTCCACCAGCAGATTACAAGAGTCTCACAATCCTGAACTTCCATGTAGCAGGCTATGTGCTTCCACATTATAATGTGAATTTCAAAATTCCATTGAGCTTCATAGTATTATTTTCAATATGTCAATGAAAAACATGAGGTTAGTGAGACTGAGCAACACATTTCAATCAATGTAGAAGCTAAGGAAGCCTCAGAGTGCAACAACCTGTGTGATCTCCCCTCAACTGTTTATGTTAACATTTTGGGAGAATATCAGATTATTTATTATAGAGGCCTACCAAACCAACAGGCATGTCAGAAAAACACTAATTCAGGGCAAATATAGAGGTCACTTTCTGAAAAGGTATGCTAAGGAATACGCAAAACATGGAGAAGAAATTCCTCTTCCATAATTAGGTAATACTAATGGTCAACAATAAAGACACATTCTTGTTTCTATATTTCTCAAATTTGAGCCAGAACAACTGAAATTTATGGAATAAATATCTTCATAATATTTAATTAAAACAACAAATTGTAGCCAAAGAGGCTAAAATTTAGTACTTAGAGATATTAATGAAAATTGTATTTACCCTGAATGATGCTGAATGGTAAATTTGTGACCATAATTTGCCCAATCCTATCAAGATTGGGCTCAAACTCTTCTAATATCATAATCTCATTCCTTACACA
Source organism: Solenodon paradoxus (assembly GCA_004363575.1). Taxonomy (NCBI): domain Eukaryota; kingdom Metazoa; phylum Chordata; class Mammalia; order Eulipotyphla; family Solenodontidae; genus Solenodon; species Solenodon paradoxus. The sequence goes on along the minus strand of RJWH01000080.1, from coordinate 477,758 downwards.
GAGTAACTAGTTCCAGCATTGCAACTGAAACAGAGTGAGACCTTGGGTTTGAGTTCCCCCTCAGGAGGTTGACCATTTTCTCTCTGTGTGAAAATGGAAGACTGTTCCTAGTCATTGTGTGCCCTCAAGTGGCACCGTACTTAGGATAACACTAGACCATCAAAGTGGTAAATCAGGAAAAGCAATTACAGTTACAAGTGGATCTTTAAAATCATATGCCAACTGGCAGGTTGTATTAGTTAATACAAAGTCCCTAAAGCTCAGTTATCTGATAACTGAAACATAAGAAATTCTAACTGGTAGACCTACAGTGTGTCTAACACTGTTCATCTTTATACATAAAATTATTATGGGTAAAATTCTAAAAATCAATTAACAACTGAGTAAAAATGCAGATATTTACCATTCCTTTAATGATGCTTTAAATTTTAGGTATACATTTTCTAGCTAGAGATTAACATAATTCTCTCACTAACTTCACTCAAGTAGATGTCAAGAAATGGAAGAAAGATGCTTGCTTCTTAAGATTTCTTTTTCTTTAGTAAGAAACCATCCTTGGATATTTACTGGTTTTCTTTGGGAAAACTGAAAAGTATGTACCAATTTATATTTATAAATTTATAAAAATCTAAATATATACATATGAATATTTAAATATGTGTATATGTATATATTTTTATGAAAAAAATTTGCTTCAGTTTAAAGTAAGATATCTAAAGTAAGATATCAAATTTTCTTCTGTAGTTAGCCATACTTACAAAATATGTTGTCATTAGTGAAAGAAGGCGTGAGCCTTAGCTAATACACAATCAAATTGACAGTCATTAAAACCATTCACTGTGCTATACAATGTTTATGTCAAATCCATGATGAAACTATCTTTTACAACTAAGTGGAGAACCAAGGAATAGAGTCTGTTACTACTAGGACTACTGAACTCTCAGATACATTTTTTTTTTAACATCCGTACTAAGACACAGATTTTGCAGTATTTTTTAAATTTGACAAATTTTGATAAGGTAGATGTTAGTGCCAATTAATTACACAATTGCTAAGTAAAAAGGAAGTGACTAGATTTACTTTACAAATAAGATGTGATGTGACTGAAAATATATTCAAGAATGTAGTTTCAGTCACATCACATCCTATTCACATACTCTGCTTTCTGTATCATTTTAATGACAAATAAACCTAATCAATGTATCCACATGCTACTTTCATATTATATTTAAATGAAAAGTAGGAGACATCAGGGATTGTTACATGTCTGAGGTGATAAAATAACAAAAATATGGAAGAGAACCCATAAGTAAACTTCGTATATTAAAAAATTATTTTTAGATTTTTATCAGAAATAGGTGAAATTAAAACTTGAAAAATATCCCAAGATTTTGGTCAAAATATTTGAATAACAGCAATTTGGTAGAATTTACTACAAATATACATACAAACACATCTCTGTAGAACTAAGAATTACTAACATCTTGATCCAAAAGACAATATTATTACAGATATTTAATGATAAAATATATTTTTTAATGAAATAGTCTTTATAAATGTTTACATCTTCTTATAAGGATAGTTTGGCTTAGAGACGTATGCTATGACATGTCAAATTTGGTCAGAAAGTGATCTAAAGAGTTTTAGATTACATATAGTCTACTTATCCTCTTTTATAATACCTTAAAATAAATTTATTCATTTTAGAGAAACTATAGTTCTAATTTTGCAATGAAAACAATTTTCTTGAAACTAAATGAATATATAGCTAAATTAGAGACTTTAATCACTGTTGAAGAAACTAGTCAAAGAAGGCTTCTGCATATCAGCTCATAGGTTGCTTACTTCTTTACAGTAGGCTGAGACCCATTAGCTCAACAGTCTACTAGTGCCAAATTCAATTCTTTCAGAGATCCAATTGTTTTAAAGTCCAAATCAGCAGAATTTTGACATTTACATTCTGCCTGTTTTGCATACCCCATAATACTTCATCCAACACCTGCTAAGCATAAGACAGACACTAAAAAGTCTCCAACCTCCTAATGTCCCTGGGAGCTATCTGATCTGGAGACGGCTCACCGTGCATCTGAGTGACATGGTCTGATCATATAAGCACCCTTTTATTCTGCCCTTCCTTTCCCTGGGATTCTCTTGCTTCCCATTTGAATGGTAACTGGATGCCTTGAGTTTCTGGACAGTCTCATGCCATGAGGAACTTGCCCCTGTGCACATCTGTCAAATCTTGTTTGTAGGTCTGTAATCTGGTCTTCCAATCTTTTTTCTTGACCAGTCCCTAAATCTCCTCAAACCCCCATAATCATTTGTCACACACATAAATTTACTCCACAATTACCAATATTCTAACAGTTGTTACCTTTCCTCTGCTGCCCTCTGAAATGTTTTTCCTTTTGTGACGAGTCTTCATATATTTCAGGATATGGACATTACATTTCCTTTGAGTCTTATTTCCACAACAAACAACATAATTATTTCAACTCTTTCACTTATGGTAGAGTTTTGTGCATTTTATCCTTCTGGTTGCCTTTTCTGCATAAATTTCCCTTTGTCAAAATTGCTCTCAGAATGATGGCAAATATTGAACACTCATCTGCAGTGTAGGTTTCCTGGCACTGTGAATGCTGGGAATTTTATGTGTGATTGTACTAATCATTATGCATCATGCCAAAACTAACAGATATTAATCTTAAAATTAACTACTAGAAAATATGCCTTATTGTACATTTGGTTAGTAAAACCTGTTAGTACTTAGGAAATTCAGAGTTGAGTTCATCAGTAAAGATCAACATTATCACAGAAGGACTTATAGATGAGAGAGCAACTGAAACAGACTTTATAAATCCTAATAACATATAGGCACAAACAGGAGGATGATGAATTCAAGACACTTCTATGACTGAAAAATTCACAGAAATTTCCTGGATTGAAATTTGGGGAGATAGTAAATAGCAGTTAAAAAATACTTATATGTCTGGAAATGGCCTGGAATAATAAAAATGAATGTATATATCTTCTTTTCTCAGTTTTAAAATCTGCAGGTAGATTATTGTCAATCCCAGGACACAGCAAGGCTGAAAAATGTCTGACCCAGGTCAGCCCTATCAATTGCCTGAAGTTCTGAATACTGGAATGTCTTCTGATTGAGAACAGATATTTTGTAACTAAGGAAGACTCATCCGAGAAATATATATGCCAGTCATAGAGGTAAAGGAAGTTTCTAGTAACAGTAGGGTATACTACTAAGAAAGAAGTGCTAATAAGTGGTTATTAAGCCAAATGTATATTGCTTAGAACCAATAACCCTTCCTTTCTAAATTTATCAAGAAGACCACAATGTTGCGCTTTTTCCCATTACCTCTAGATCCACATTAAATGTCTAGGAATATGAGGTCAAAAATTAATCTTCGAGTAGGCCAGTGCTATAAAAAGAAATATATTTTAAAAAAACCATCAACACCTATAACATGAAAATTTAAATTAATGGATCAAAGTTAAATTAATGGATCAAATTAATGGATCAAATGGTAACTAAGTGTAACATACCTTCAAAAATATAAAGAAGGTTCTGGCAATAAAAGGTTATGTCATGTAGTCATAAAGCAGAAACAATTTGAGTTATTTTATGAGTATAAAAAATAAAATAGCTAAAAAGTCAAATGTGTTATAGCTTGATTAATACAGATTCAACTAACAGATGAATTGAATTCAAGTGTCAAACAAGATTAGGAACAAAAAAATGAAAAACATATATTTAGATGAATAAAGTTAATATACTTAAATTTAAAAGTTGATGCATACATTTTCTGATATAGACATTTATTACAAATAGTAATCTATGTATTGTACTAAAATAATTTATATAACATAATATTCATACCTAATTTTACAATGAAGCAAGACAAAAGGGAATTGAGAAATGAAGTTGAAAGAAAAATTAAAATTAAGAGACAACTTAAATTAAATAATAATAATAACGTCATGAACTGAAGTTTTTTGTTCCATGGTTGACAATAGTGCAAAAGTGATGAAATTCAGCTCATGGAGACAATCATGAACTAATTTTCTTTTAAATCCAATGAATAGTATGAAAATCAACGAAATTTGAAACACAGATGCAGTGTATTTTCAGCACACTCCAAATATCCTTTGGCTCTTGCTTTACTGAAATGCATACTCATTGTGAATATGCTGAAAATAAAATTTCTTATGTGCCTAGTAAAATGTGGACATTGGTTTTTCTTGGCGCATAGTTCTACAAACCATGTAGAAACTGATATAAAGGATAGCATCTCTCTTATTTTGAGATACTGAGTCTTTTAGTTAAAGACTTTTGTTAGCTCAGCAGGATTCCTTTCTTTAACAAAAATCACCATCGATAGCAAATTAGTCCAAAACCCAATTAAAACAACAATTGTGCCTACTAGTACATTAACTACTATCTTTTACCTTCACATTTTAAGAATCTGAAAAGTTTACAGTTATTCACATTTATTATTCACTCAATTGTAAGTTACAATTCATTTTCTTAATCAATCTTTTTCTAATAAAATTTCAATAAAATTTAGCACAGTTAGCATTTTAAATCCCAAAACATAAACTAGTGCACTTGAAAGTATGTGTCTTCAATAGAAAAACAAGTGATTTTTGTATCATTATTTGAACTAACAAGAAAACAATATACGAACATATGTCTAACACTAGCTGAATAACCAAACGAAAGCATGATTCTACTTAAGTATTAGAAACAAATATATGATACAGCGCATGAATTAATATACAGGGATTCCCATATTATTTTATTATAAAAAGAGTAAGAAAAGTAAATTATATAGAGTATCACTTAGTTTTATTTTTTCCAAATGTAACAAGATAAGAAAACCTTAATTTTTTAAATGTATTTAAAGCCAGAATATAAAATATGGTATAATACACACATATATTATTAGAATTTTGGGAAAGGTAGTATAAATTATAATTATCTTCTTATTTTAAACTCTACTTTTAAATCTTTAATTTTTATTGAAGGAACATTGCAATGTAATATTATATATGCTTCTCCAAAATAACTGCATTTGTTGATAGGCTATAATGAAAAAACTTTATAATTAACAGCTTTATAACATGCAAATAATGTACATAGTTTTGTATTATCTAAAAAGTAATTCAAATATATAAAAAACTATTGGCACTAGTGAGAAAAAGAAAGCTATGTTTTTTTCATCCTGATCTTTTTTGTGTATGTATTCAGTATTGAGTGATATTTTTGGTTGTTTTGAAAGGCAAGGGCAGAGAAAAGAAAGAAAAGGAAACTAGATAACCTTCAAATATTTGGGAGCTGCTACAAGGGCATACTCTAAAAAATTCAGTCTTTGTGGAATTTAATAACATCCATTTCACAAAACACAGAGTTTCCCCATCTCACAAATCAATTTCATTCTATTATATTGGTGAATTAGTTTCTTTTTTGTGAATTGGTTGTTCTACTTTAACTGTTGGCCTTCTGGTAACAGGGAATGACATGTATTAGTACAGAAAATAGTCAAGATAATAGCCCAATAATACTTTTTACTTATCACTTAACCTCTTCTTTTCAAATTTCCCCATGCTTCAGTGACCACAAGCAGTCACCACTGAATTAACTATGACAATCCTATACACTGTCCCTGTTCTTTCAAAGAGGCATTTACTGGGAGTACAATCATGAGAATTTCTAGTGATATTGCCACCTATTTGCCTCATGCAAACACTCTGAAATACAAACCATGAATCGTAACTCTTATTATATTTAAGACAGAGGGGAATTGATTCTGATATACATTATTTTTTTCCTTCTTTAAAAACAGTGATCATTACTAAGAAAACAAATGAAAATTCAAAATAAATGCTCTCTATGAACCTTTGTGTATTTGTATAAGTAAAAGTGAACAAAATTGTGTACTTGTATATTAGGATAGATCATATATATATAAATGATAGATAATTAGTATGAGAAAGAGACAGATGCTTTGAATTAAAAATATTTCGTTTTTCAAAATTGGAATGTTATATTTTCACAATGCAGTTTGTGAACTTATATATATATATATATAATTATTTGTGAAAAACAATTCTTAGGTTTCAGTTCTGATAGCAATATAGCGTATGTATAATTTACTGCACTTTAACACGTTTTGAAGCAGTGTACAACCAATATGTATTTCTAAACCAGATAAAATGTAAACAAGCTTAAAAAATAGATAAACATTTGCCTACTTCAAGAAGTTTATTAAGTTATACTTGATATATAACACTGTGTAATCTTTAGGTATACAGTATGATTATTTGATATAGATTTATGTTGCTAAATAATTACCATAATGAAGATTAGTTAACATAACCATCACACCACATAATTACATAATTTTTTTCTTTTGGGTGAGAATATATATTATTTACACTCAGCAAGTTTCAATACTTAACACAGTATTCTTAACTATTGTCATCGTGCTGAATATCAGGCTCCCAGAAGATATCTATTTTATAACTGGAAGTTTATACCTTTTGATCATTAGTCATCCCTGAGACCCTAACAATCATCATTCTACTTTCTGTTTCCATGAGTTCAACTTTTCAAAATTCCACCTATAAATGAGATCATACAGTATTTGTTTTGCTCTGGCTTATTTTATTTAGTATAATCCTCTCAAGGTCCATCTCTATGGTCACATATAGCAAGATTTTCTTCCTCATTATGGCTGAATAATATTCTGATAAATATTTATACCACATTTTCTTTATCCTTTTATTCATCAATGGACATATAAGCTTCTTTAAAGTTTGACTCTTGCGAATAATGTTGAAATGACATGGCAGTACAGATATAGCTTTAAGATAGTGATTTCATTTCTTCTGGGTATATACTCAGGAGCAACATCAGTATATGGTATATGATAGTATGTGGTATGATATGATAGTTATGTTTTTAATTTTTATAAGTTTGTAATACTATTTTTCATAATGATTATATTATTGGCTTCATTCCCACCAACAATGGGCAAGTGGTTCTCTTTTCTCTATATTTTATCAATGTTTGTCACTTGTCTTTTTTATAATAGCCATTCTGACAATTGTGAGATATTTCTTTTCAATTTGCATTTCCATGATGGTAAATGATATTGAACATATTTTCAATTATAGTTCATTTGCATTTTTAGAAAATAAGTCTATTCTAGCCCTCAGCCCATTTTAAAATCCAATGAATAGGGTTTGTTGTTATTGTACTAGATGAGCTCTTCATATAGTTTGAATATATATATTATATATATAAATATATATAAATAATACATTATATAAATATATATAAAATACTTTATCTGATAATCTGATATATGAGCAGAACTTAGTCTTTCAGTTCATACGTTGCTTCTTTATTATACTTATTGCTTCATTTTCTTTGCAAAAGCATGTTAGTTTGATGTAACTTTACTTTTTATTTTTGCTTTTATTGCTTTTGCTTTTGGAATCATATCCAAAATATCTTTACTGGAGCAATGTCAAGAATAATTGATACCTGTGTTTTCTTCTATGACTCTCATAGTTTCAAGTCTTTATTTTAATTTTTTTAAATCCATTTCAAGTTAACTTCTGTGAATCATATTTAGAGGGGTCCAATTTCATTTTTCTGCATGTGGTAATCCAGTTTTACCAACACCATTTGTTGAAGAGACTAATATTTCCCAATTGAGTGTTCTTGGCTCTCTTTTCAGATAATAGCAGACCACATATCAGGGTTGTTCCTGGGCTCTCTATTACGTTTTAATGGTCTATGTGTCTATTTTTATGTAGCACCACATGATTTAATTTATTCTAGCCTTCTTTGTAGTATAATTTTAAATAGGGAAGTGTGATGCTTCTGACTTTCTTCTTCTCTTGGGACTGCTTTGTCTATTTGAGGTTTTTTGCAGTAAAGTAAAAATTATAGAACTGTATTTTCTTGTGTGAAAAGTATCATCAAAATTTTGCTAAGGACTGCAGTGAATCTATATTACTTTGGGCAGTATGATCATTTAATAATATAAATTCTTCCAATTAATGAATGCACATACTTTTCTATTTATTTGTGTCTTCTTCAAATTTTTTTCATGAATGTGCTAAAGTTTTCAGTGCACAGATCTTCCACCTCTTCATTAAATTTATTTTTAGGTATTTTATTGTTTTTGATATATTTTAAATTCAACTCTTATTTATCTTTTAGCTATTTTAATGTTAGAATATAGAAATGCAACTGATTTTTATATGCTCATTTGTATTCTTCTATATCAGTGAATTCATTTATTAGTTTTAACAACTTCGTGCACTTTGGTTTATTCGTCTCCTGTCTTTAAAATGTCTGTATGTGGAAAGTATTTAAACATTGGTGCAAAAGTAATAAAATGATCATTTTGGCAATTAAAATATTCTATATCTTTAAATCCAAAACTGTAAAGATATTGATGGCAGTTCAATAGAGTTAAAAATGTGCCCTGTAGGGTTTAGAGTTACTTGGATGAAATTTTGGTCTCTTGTGGCTCTGTTTTTTAAACTGTAAATTATAATTATCAAAAATAATATGAATACCTTGTCTGATTGTGAGAAGTGAATGAGAAAGTGCTTGCAAAATTAGTAAGAGATAGTATGACACATTCTTGGCAATAGCAAAGAACATTACTACTCTTTGCTTATTACTATTAATTTAATTTTATGTTTAATAATTGCAAGTTCTACAAGTTTTAGAGGAAATTAGAGATAGGTCAGACGAATGAAGGGAGAAAGGACATTTTTAAAGCTCTGAAAAAATAATCCAAGATAGGCAATAATTTACATCTTTATTTCTGTTAATCTTTATTTTCTATAAAAATCGTTATTAATGTTGAGAATGTGGAAAGGTATTTACAAGAAAAGAGGCAAACCTCATAACACTAGATTGCTAAGAAGAATTTCTATGAGAAATTTTGTTCAGTGATACTATATGTAAATCAATATATGTAAAATATATATGCATATGCATGTAAAAATATACATGCAAATACAAATGTATAAAATTCAGATTTTTTAAACCAAAGTAAATTTTTAGATCCCTTTATGGTAACTTAACCCTGAATATATAGTGATTTAACAGTGTGTATTCTATAAGCATTTATTATATAATCACTTCAATAATCTCTATTCATGGGCTAAATGATCCCTTAATGATCAAAAAGTATTTTTTTTTCAAAATTTATAGAACTGCATTACTAACCTGTGGCTAGTCATTTGTTAAACTAAACAAAATGTACAGTTTATGTATTTTGGTGTTTAAATAGCCATTACTTTTCTTTGACCTAATTTCTAACATTGGAAACATGGCCAACTTTGGAAAAGGAAAGTTTCATCTGCAAAGTGTCACACTAAGGGAAGCAAATTTGTGCACTGCTCCCAAATATGTTTCTGCCTGCGAAAGAGTTCGTAATTAGCTATTCATAGAAAAAGAATGCTGTGTGATAATTCTATGACATTTTGTGTTAACGAAGCTTCTTTTAATGGTAGTAAGTGGAAATCACAGACTTTAATGCACAACCTTATGTGATAGGTAGAAAGGAAGAAGGGTAATGGATAAATGACTTTGAAATGAGATTGATTTTTCTCTTTTTCCTTCAAAGTATGAGAAATATAGCTATATTAATTGGTTGGCATTTATTTTATAGCCTTAAAAAATAGAGGATAATTCATCTTGATTCTGTAATTGCCAGTTATACAAATACTATATGACAAGTCTGACAAGCAGATTTTTTTAACATGGAATAGATAATACAATGGCAAATGTGTTAGAATAATAAATCAAGGTTATACCATTCGACACATTCTTCCCTTTCTTACTAGGAGATATTATCTAAAGGTTCACATGCTAATTTGAAAATGTCTACAATATGTGTATTCCATAATATTAAATATATCATGATGCTTAAGTGACAAACAAAAATGATTTTTCAAGCAGTCTAAAAGAATCAATGGAATATTTTCTTTAGATAAGTGTTAACTTGGTTCTTGGAATAGAAGATTGTGGCTTTGATTATAAGATTAAAAAATTAGAAATCAAAACGTTGACACATGCCATAAAGGGCAAGCTTCTGCTTTAAGACAATTTTGCATGGAATGGCATACAGTGCTAAAAAGAATCCATCTGACTTGCATAAAAGACTTACTAGACTAAAGAAAAGGAACTTTATACTGACGATGGTTTTTACAATCTTGCAGCTGATTCTTACTTTCTAGGATAGACAATGTCCTGGAAATGACCCTAGTTGAAACCAGCAGTAGACTATTATCTTTCTCCCCTTTTACACTTTAGCCCCAGGTCGGGAAGAACAGAGCTGCTCAATATTTCTATTACATTAATGGTACAATTATCACATAGGGATCAACTTCATGCTGTTAATATAGACATGCCTCTGGAAGCAATTTCTGGCTCTGCTGGGCAAGGCAATCTTTTAGGTCATTTGTAACCGCTGAAAAACCTAGTGGAAATAGTACAGACTTTGGATTTCTTGAGTATAAATTTTAGCCCAGTATTTATTTGTGGTATAACCTTGGCAAAGTACTTAACATCTCAAGGGATAACAACTTCTATCTATTAGGAGAGTGGTTAAAATTCATGTAAAAAAAAAAAGAAACACAGGAAAACAAGTTTTTAGAGTGTTTCAGACATAGTAGGCTTTTGGTAAATGCAAATTATTAATATCATTATTAAATTATTTTTGTTCTGTTCTTTTTAATGATGAATATATTCTTGATATATAAAACAATCAATATCTGAATAATTTCTCTTCTTAGTCATGCTGAATTTTATTCCAAAAAGTACAAAGAAAATAGATACATCAAGAGTTTTAAATATAGAATGTTCTGAAAATTATCAAGGAAGTGCTATTGATCCTTGTGGTCAAAAGGGTAGATAGTATAGGTCCTACTGATAAAAATAAATGCAGAAGTTATTGATTCTTTAATAAATGTCTCCACAGCTTTCACGTTTTGTGACTGGTCGAATACATATATTGGTTATATACTCTACCTGAGTTAAAAGGTGTAATTTTTTCTACACTATTATATCCATAAACACATTATTAAAAACTACAGAACTATGTAGCAGGTCCACACCTTCAAACTTTGAAGAAAACAAACAGAACAAAAATAACTAAAACCAAAGCTAGCTTCATCTCTTAACTGTCACTGTTTTCCACCTAATACTAATTTACACATGCAACCATCTATATGCTTCATAGAAACTTTAAGAGAGTGACGTAGGGCTTAATTTGATTACCTACATTATAATTTTACTTTAAAGCAAAATTCGTATAGTTTCATTTATTATTTTATAGAGAATTTGGAAATATTCAAGCAGTAGTGAAGCTATGTTGTAATTAAGATGCATTTCCATTAAATATATGTAATATCATCCTATTACTTATGCTATATGTTTTCTGGGCATTTCATTGCATTACTAACAACTTTGTTCAATTAAAAAATTTTTCAAAATCCAAATAGACTTAAAAGTCCTAAAAGCATTATTGTTTGTATAAAAATGTCATTTCTAAGAGAAAAGATAATTTATTGGATCTAAACCTAGGAATACATGATAGTATTAGAAAATAACTATCCTTAATGATATTTGTTTTTTTTTATTATTTTTTCTCAAAAATCCTTTTCAGAAATAAAATACAAATAAACATACTTTTACAATCAGTTTCAGAACAATGACCACATTTTTAACAAACATTTTTAGAGAGCATTTAGTTGCTTTTTAATAGTTGATTTTATTGTCATTTATTGATTGATCACATTTGGGATTATAACTTTTACTCCTTTCACTAACACAAAAAACCCTTAGATGCAGAGGTTCTGCATGATATTCTAAGTTATATGTAATACAACACTAAGTTTTCAATAAGCAGTTATTGATTGACTCCTAAAAGACTTTTGATCATAATAAATTTAGGAAAATCGTTACTCATTTTATAACCAATCTGAATAATAAATCATTCGATAGCAAAATTATTGTAAATAGTCATAAATCTGGGTATATGTCCAAATTTTGTAGAAAAGTTCATTGAAATCATAGAGTCATTTCCTATATGGTCTAAATATAATTAAGGCAAAAATTTTGAATTTTCAAATTAAATAACATATTTATAAATATATTTTCACACCTTCCTATTCTCCTTTAGAATGATCTTTGTTTCCTTAGAACAAAGGCTGCCAAAATTTTGTTCATCAGATAATATTTTTTCATATTTTTAGTAGACATTCATTAATTTTGCTACTCATGAGTGGTAAGTACCCTGTAGAGATATCCTAATCAATGACATGCTTTTCTTGACTTCTTTTTAATATCCTCTTCCAAACTCCTATTCACTTTTCTAAGCTATCCTTCCAATTAACTCCTTTCCTGTTTTAGATAACTGGAGTAATTTTCAGTGTTGCAACCAAGAATTTTCCCTAATACATCGGAGTTTTGCTAATGTCAAGAAGTTATTAATACACTTACTTGAAAAGACTGATGAGAAAAAATCATAAATCTTTATTGTATTCTGTTTGCTACCAATATTTGTGTCTATTTTTTTTCTCATCTTTTACCCAAGTTACGATCTCTGTAGTGTCATCTTGTCTTTAATAACTGTAGCTAACCTGAAACTCCAGCTTGACTCTATATAAACAAGCTACTTTGTTCAAAATTGATTTGTCAGAGTGTAAAATTATGTTAATTTTGCCTCCCATTCCTGCTCCTAGCTACCTAAATATGGCTACATAGTAGCCATATTGTCATGCATTCTCCCCCAAAAGGGATGAAGGTGCAAATCTGCATTGCAGGAAAAAACTTACTTCCACTTATACTAGCCCAAATATGCTCTGTGACTTTTCACTAAGTGATATTATTTCCATCATATGTTTCAGGAAAAAAAAAAAAAAAGACAGACATATAAATGATTATTGAAGATAATTATTTTTTTATACTATCACGATACTTCAGTTTAGATTCAATAAATCATCTTTTCTTTTAGAAATGATGTTTTTATACAAAGGCTTATGTTTAGTCATGGAAACTTTATATTGAGATGCATATGTATAGAATGTAAGAGCATGTGTGCTTTAAAATAATATTATTACACTGTCACATCTAAAAGACATCTTTAGAACGTAATTTTGGTTTGTATAAAGTAATGATAAATGAAGATTTGAAAACAAATAGCAATAGATACTGACTAAACATTATATATTTTTACAGTTTCTAATGTTTGTATTGTTCTTTAGCAGATAAAATTAAAAATAATTTGTAAGTCTAATAGAACTAAGATGTACGTATCTAAAAGCAGACTTTCAGAGTCAAACATATCGGTATCTGATAGCAGAGTCATATCACTTAGATCTTATATCTGTTTCTGGATATGGTTTCAAAATAATGTCCCTGAACTTGGAAGATTAGAAGTCTGAAATTGGCAATATTTTATGAAATATTTCAGGATAATACACAAGAATTTATGTCTTGAAATGGAAGCAAAATAAAATCCAAAGACTGGAGCAGAAAAGGTAGGAAAAGATTATTGAGACAAGCAAGTCCTCTACTGCAAGTCTTTGGGATTCTTTCTCCAAAGCCAGAAAACATGTTAGGATGGTTGTGGTTCAAGGTTATTGTAGATCTTTATTGCTTGACCTGATTCAGTGCTCAAATCTCCTGTCAAGGTTAACCTGCCAATGGTATCTTCATAGAGGAGCATATCAAGAAGCTTTGGAGATATAGAAAACTGTGTTAGTGTATTTTTCATTTGTCTACTTTTTAGTATCGATCTTTACCTAGAAATTTGACAAGCCACATCTTGAGAATTCTCCAAAATGACTCACTATTTGTTAGTATAGTTTTTGGCATTGAAAATGACCTTTAATGCATCTTTAAACTTGGCATTCTTTCACTTTCAGTACCAGAAATTATACAAATCTCCACTTTGGTCAACTCTCACTCCAGAGAAAACTACAATACACAGTAGCACACACAGAGAAACAAAAAAATCTCACAAGACATCGCATACATTTCAAGATTTATAGCAATAAAATTTTTGATATCACAATGGAGAAATCAGTCACATGTGATAGACATGATTTTCAAAATTGAAAAATTTTAAAAAGATAGATGTACAATATTTCAGGTATGCATTTTCTTCATCATTTTTACATGTATGATCCACATGTTTTCTGTACCAGGGAAACAGTTGCTTTAATTCCTATGAGTTATACATTTAGAGAGTTTTAATTTAAAAATTCACTCTTTTCTATGATGGAAGTAAAATATTGAACAAAAATTCCTAAATCAGTTATACTCAGATTTTTGTATTACTATTCTTTCATAAAACATAAAGTAGGCATTTATAGTGCAGTACAATAAGATAGAAATTACTCTTTCATTTCTTACATAGTTGCTGATTTTTCATGTACTAAGAACAAGGTTAACATTAGGGTTAGAGACATTAGTAATTCATCTAATTCCTAGAAATTCACTGTCAACCCAGAATAATAATCCAAAAATGGTCAGAAAAAAAAAAACACAAAAAACCTGTTACATATACCTAGAGAGGATAGCATTCAAAATATTATGAGAACCTAAAGCCAAAATACATAGGTGACTGGCAAAGAGGCTTTAATTGTTTTAACCACCCACTGTCTGAAATAACTTTCTAAATTGCCCATGTCCTTTCTAGAAACACATGGCACATTTGGGCACATTCAAGCCATCACAATTTCCATTTAATATTCTCTAGGAATGTAAAATGCTGAAACTCTGTCTTGTACTAGTGTCTTGGGACTTTTAAATATTAATCTACGTAATAGTTACAAGCAGTTCCTCCATAAAAGATATTAATGATTTTAAGTACTTAAGCTGCATCATTATAATGATCATATTCCCCTTAGTTTAATTTTAACATTTTTTAAAAACAAAGCTTGACATTTTAAGTCAGCAAGAGAGACTCATTGCAGTACGGATTACATCTATCTGTCCTAAATGCTGTAATTATTGGACCAGACTCTGCCAAGTAAGTTACTCCTTGGGGACTTTGAAGGTACATCACCTTCCAAGACACACAGGGATTATTTAGTGAGCTGTCTGACTGATTTATGCAGTAGACTGTCCAGTAATGATAGTCCAAATATCAATCATTTGAGAAAATGAACAGCCTTCCAAAAATGCATACCAGTCAGCATGGTGGATTAATGCAAGGGAAAGTGGTTAATTTGGTCAGCAATTAACTTACCTTGCTGGTTTATGATTTAGACCAACTTTGACTACACCTTAGAAAATGTATTCTTATGTGATGAATTTAAGCTCATGGTATTTTAAAGGCAGAAGAATAAAGATTTTTTAAAAGTCAAACTCATTTACAGGTAAGGAAATAGACCTACCAAATGTTAATATTCCTTAAGATCTGATCTCCTTACTTTTCTTTTAATATTTTTACCAAATGAGTTCTAAACTGTTTTTTACTTGAATGCAACTGCCTATCATTGAAAAGAAAATCAGTAGTTTCCGTTTCCTAGAGGCCACATACTTTTCCACACTTGTGAGGATATATTTCATGGCAAAATAATTTTCTTGGTGCTTTTTTCCCCAGAAGTCAAGAGAGTGCTGATAAATACTTTGGTTAATTTGGAATATATATTCCTGTGTACCAAACAGTAAAAGTTATTAAAGACTCTCCATGATGGGCTCACTGAAAACCCAGGCATTTGGAAGTGTATAAAGAGAACTGAGGAAATACACATCACAACATATGTAAGTCTATTGTCTTTAAGGTGTACATGTGGGGAGGGATGGAAGAATTAGACTATTATACGAATGATTATATTACAAAGAGCTAAGAAATATGCAATGTGCTGTTATAGTTTTTAAAAAGTACTAGAAATGTCAAACCAAATAGAAAATGATAAAGATTTTCTTCTGTTGTTTGAGGTTAATCTCAAAGAGTAGGTAGAATTGTATTCTGGAAGTGGAGGGAAGACATGGGCAAGATTGACATGGTCACTTCCATTCAATTCTAAAGGACAGTTAAATAAAGTTATCTGAAGTTTTCTCCTTTTATACTTAAAGCAATTTAGAATTGCAATAACTAAAGAACAACTCCATTTTAGTCCTTGATAAAAAATAACTTAAAATATCTTTCATTCTTTAAGTGCATATCATGAGCTTAATTGCATGGCTGGATTCTTTTATGTGAATTTGAGTTTCATTATAAGGATAAATCAATATGAATTTTAGAGAAAAGGTATTCTCTGTAGGAAGACACTGGTTTCAAAATACATGGTATTTGAAAAGATCTTTGAAAATATTAATAGGTCATCAAAAATACAAATTACATGATGGATAGTGATGTAAATGAAACAAAACAACCCAAATCTGGAGATAGAGGATATATTGTTTCCTAATCTAGAACATTTGCTATATTTTCTCTATGTAATGGATACTTAAAAGATATTTGAAAAGAAAGGCAATGGTAAAAGTTTTGTCTTTGGGAGGATAATTGTCATCAAAGAGGAAGTGAATAGCCCAGACTGGGGAACAGACCAGAGGTAGAGCTAAAAGCTACAAACATATCCATTGTTTGAATCTAATTATGAGCAAAAATATGGTCTTAATTTTAAAACTAAGATGCAGGTATTTCAGTAGAACTTCATAATTATTGAATTTATCAGCTGTCAACTCCCTGAATAAAAGTTTGTTTTTAAGAAAGTCGTAGCTGCTTATTGAGTATTAAAGTATTTTAGTCTGAGGAATAGAACATTTTAAGAAATGACAGAGTGCTTTATTCATTACTTTGCAATTGTAGAGCATTACAACACCAGCAGACAATATTCTCTTATTACCATGAGAAGTAAAGTGATGACTTTGGACCTCTGAACATTTGGGTCTCTCTCCTTAATCCATATAAGCCCTCAATTTTACGTTTTCCATCATATCTATAAAATGTACTCAGATTCATACATAAAAGATTTCTTAGCAAAGCCATGTAATGCTTGAGTAAGTATATTTCATAAGAAGAAAATAAATTTCAAATTATAGTCTCAGTATTGGTTGTTAAAAAGCATTAACTACAACATGCAAAAGTGATATAAATTCAGATAAATCTTGATACAGATTTTCAGTTCATTACTATCTTGGAAATTTATATGACATAAATACCTGTGTCATAAATGTTTGGCTACTTGTGGTCATTTCTTTGAAAGAAATTCTATTTTAAAGAAAGACTATATTAATCTAATCAGACTAACAAACATATTAATCTATACATGTTATGTGGCAGATTAATCTATGTAAAATGAAAGTTAATTATCACAAAATGATTGCTTCTTTATACTTTGTGATAACCATGACAATCAATTTTAATTAATAATGCAATTTATTTTGTTTTAATCCTCAAGTAACAAGCTAATTTGATCTTTCTTTGACTGCTTATATCTGTAACTGCCAATCGACTATCTGGTTTCCTGTCTTCAGGAAGAGGAGTGGAGCAATAATAATATTAATAATATAATATAATAATAATAGTAATAATATTAAAACCAATTTCCATTGAAAAACTACATACCAGTTTTTCCTAATTTGGGCAATAAGTTTAAGAATGTAGCTTGAAAAAAGCTAAAAAGCAACATGCATTAAAAAAAACCCTGTTGATAATATAAAATAAATAGAACTAGTAGACAGTAGAATACCCTGAGGTCAAACTAAGAAAATTAGAAAATTAAACAAAGCAATACATCATGCGTGCATCTTGTACATACTTGTACATCATGTGGATGACGAGTTTTGTTTGAAAGTCTTCTGGGAATAGAGGTCAAAATATAAAATCAAAGGCTTACACAGGAGATGTTTTTATTTCTGACATTAACAAAACACCAAAGAGCTACCTTCTGAGTATAAAGGATGAAATTAAAAAAAAAACAAATGCATGCAGACAGAGGAACATTTTTTGAAAAGTCATATAACAATTATCCTGCCCTGACATGGGCATTTAATCAAGAAGAAACACATCACAGATCACAGTGATTATTAGAAAAATCATACATTAATCATGGTGTTAATATCCAAAATATACAAAGAATCTATAAAACTTAACCACGAAAAAAATAATGAATTATACATATAAAAATATATGGATATATAATATATTATATATATTATTTAATGAATTATATATCAATTTCTGATAATTCACACCTTAAACCTACATGTTAGGATGCAATTTTCCTTTAATAACATTTAAAAATAAATTGCAGAAATGAAATGACTGAGAATTTGTTACACCTCATAAAATATATCGATCCTCAGAACCAGGAAGCTCAAGTAAACCAGAGGAATATAAATACAACAAATCTTTCTTAGGCATATTGTATTAAAATTACAGAAACTACTAAATAAAAGATATCTGAGAGAATCTTTTAAATAATTCAGAGAAAAAATCCAGTTTACCTACAGAAAGGAATATTACAAAACTTATTATCCAAACTAGAATTTAGAAGAGTGAAAGAGAGAATATCATTACTTGATGATTAATTGCTATACTAAGCTATACTAAGAAAGCCATTTTCTATGTGATCTACCTATAAAAAAATGACAATAAGACAGATTTTTTCTACACCAAAAATTAAAGAAAATAGAGTAGAATAATGTATTCGTTTTTTTTAGATCATATTATCAATATAAAATATATTATAAAGAAAAGGAAAATATGATTAAGACAAAGAAAACTAAACATCAGCATATCCTCTTTAAAGGAAAATGAAGATCATAAGCATTAAAATAATTTTATAAGAAACAAGTAATAAATTTAAGTTAATTAAAAACAATATAAAACTAAAACACTTGACAATAATATGTAAAAAATAAGAGTTGAATATAATATTTTAAGTTATTTATTATTTAGAAAGAAATTCAGAATATAGGTTAAATTTTGACATTGGTAAATTAGGATGGCATTTTAAAACTGCCAAGATGGTAACTAATTTTACAGATATTGATTCTATAAAAATCAGTCTTGTAAAAAGAAATAAATTGAGAAAATATTTGGAATAGTATTAAATACTGCATCTTATGAAGTAAGATGGAAGAACAAATATAAACACAATTCTTAGGATAAATAAGCATGGACATAATAATCAGATTACAAAGCTTATTAAATGAATTTAAAAAATTCTAACTATAAATGATCAATATTAGATATATCTAAAGCATCAGGATGAAATACATTGAAAGAAAAATGATGAAAATATTTATCAGTTGGTAATAAGAAGGATGCAAGTATTTCTATGTTAATCTTAAACAAAATGTACATAAAATTAAAACATTACTAATAAAGTTACATGATAATTATAGAATGCTGAAAATTTCTTTGGAAAGATAAGTCAAAATTTGCATACATAAATATAATGGTTTTGATATGTAATGTAAAATTGCCAAAATACAGAAAAAATGGCAGAAATCTAATATGATGGAATAGTTTGAAATGATCTCTCAATAATTAACAGATGAAACAGAACAAAAAAATCATTGAAACTTTGAATATGAAAATTAAACTTGATATAATATGTCTATTTAGTATTTCACCCTACACCCTACTACTAAAGAATAGATAATATTTTTAAGAAAAAAATATAGAATATTTTGCTCATACATAATGATGCACAAATTCTACATAAATCATTATGCAACCAAATTAATCAATGTACTAATTATGTCCTATTTGGCTTATCTCAGAATACAATAATTACTTGACATTAAAATATAAATTGATATATGTTATTATTTAACCAGACATTATAAGTCATGATGATTTCAAGATAAAGAGAACATTAGGTACAATTCAACATCTAATACTGATTTTATGAAAAGTGAAGAAGGAATAGAATGAAATGCCTATAAACAGATAAAATTATTTACAAAAAAAGGACAGTAAATATTGCCTTTAATCAAGAACTTTTAAAAATATACCCTGTAAGATCAGAAATAAGACACAGTGTCTATCCTGCTAAAATCACTTGTTTGGCTTAAATAGCTTACCTATCATGAAAACTACTTACGAATATTTGAATGGAAAGGAAGAATAAGCACGTTGTTATTTTCAAATGGCATAGTTTAGTAGAAAATCTGAAACTACTTACTTAATAACCAGAGTAAATAACAGCATTTACCAAGATTATTGGTTTTAAACATGTGCATACAAATATTTTTATACCTTATATATTTATGTAGACAAGCAGAAAATACAATCTTAACATAAGAAAGGATATTTTATATAAGATACAGAAAGCACTAACCATAATGTAATCTTTGTTAAATTCAGTTGTGCTCTAGGTAGGTATTGTTCAACAATAATACGATAACTGTAAAACCACAAGTTACATCACAGAGTGAGAGAAGATATTTGTAACACTCTATGTGAATGGAAGAAATGACCGAAGATGGGAGGTGAAGTTTTACAAAACAGACTTATTTGCCAAAATATTTTGAGTACTTAGAATTGAACTACTCTCTGTAGAATCTACCACTGTACAAAGTATATGGTTTTTCAAGAAACTAAAAATATTTTACTGGGCCTATTCTGCATTGTCTCACTTACTAATAAATATGTATTTAAACCCAAAGGTCTCATAAACTTGCACTAAAGGTGGGGAAGGTAGTTGGAATCTAATGTGCTAAAATGTTAATGACTATACATGCAACTCACAGTTTTAGAGAAGAGTTGTTAATGGCTTCTCAATGAAATGTCACTAAGTTTTAAAAATTGAAATCAAACAGTTGAGTAAAAAGAGCTATTGGTAAATGCTAATATGCTTATTCTGGCTTCTATACAAAATTCAATGAATTCTGGTTGCCTAAGGAAGAGAGTTTTTAAATATATACATATATATTTTAAACATACATGCACACACATAAATAATATTTTTTTTTCTAAACCCTTTTACTCTAGTGTAATAAAATACAAGTGTGTATGCAGATTCATTTCATCACTGGGAATTGAAATGCTCTCATTTGCAAAGAGAGTGGGATGTGAAATGGCAGTAGTTTTCAGAGTTAAAATCCCTTAGAGAGGAACTAAGAGACACAGAATTTAAGAACTGAAAAAGACCTTAGGGATGATCTCTTCCAATCCCTCCTATTACAGATGCAGAAATTTCATCGGCAAAAAAATGAAGTTACTTATCCAAGGTCACCTACGTAACCAGTGACGAAGTAATAGGCTTTGATATGAATCAATGTATTTCAGTCTCAGGTTTATAAAAAATGACTTGAATTCACATGGAAATCTGATTTTCGGATGGATTTTACACAGCTGATTTCTGTAAACATGTTTTAGAATGATAATATTATGGCTACAGTTTAAAAACAGATAACAGCAGTAGCCTGACAGAGTAGAACTTCTATTTCAGTTAAGCCAGATAAAAGGATTCACCAATTCAGGATTTATGAAAACAAAGAGAATTATGTTTATTCTAATGTAAAATAACATAGCTCATGGATTATACCACAAAATAGGAATTAAAATCATAACTGGATAAAATTTGCCAAAAACATTTATACAACCCTAGTAGTAGCTAGTAGATTATTTGTCCTGTCTCTATGGGTCATTCTTGAACTTGCTAATTCATATACAGACCTGGTCACTGGCCTCATAGATATAAGTCTACTGTAGCACAATCAGGTATTATTGATGCCCTTAGTAGAGGCCCACTGTAGCTAAATCAGCTAAAGCCAAAAGTCTTTGACATCTTCCCTGGCTGCCTGGAGAGAGAGGAGATGAGCTAATTTCTAAAGAAAAAGAGCCAGCAGAGTTGGGTGCAAAAGCAAGAAGCATTCCAGGTCTGGTTATAAGGAGATGTGTGTTAAGAGCTCATGAAATGAGGAGGGGCATGGAATAATATGACACTAGTACAAAAGAGTATGGACTAAACCATGAAGAGTCTTTTGAGAATATTGGTTTTTCTCTAAAAGTTAATGGAAGTCATTAATGTTTTAAATGAGATTCTATATTGTGTGGGAGCAAAATTTGCCACCCCAATACATGTTTCTTTGGTATGAAAATCATTTTAAACAGAATATTTTTAAGAAACAGAAGACTCAAGAATTTGCTTGTTTTTTTTCATTTGATCCTCTCCACTACACTGTGTAAGCATTGAGCTATCATTGGAGATAACTACACAGAATATGAGCTGGTGTGGTGAACTTGGGGGCACTTGGAAGACCTGCTTGCTCAAATGTCTGTGTTCCCTGTCTCTACTTGGTATGGAAAACAGTTGTTTACAAAAATTTGCTCTTCCCGTTTTCCTGCCATTTGAAGTCCATACTCCACACTGGAGCTCAGGATGTCATATAAACACCATTTGTCCTATATAAGGAAGGCTTATATTTCTGTGGTGCTCTTGTACACATGAAATTAATTATTTTTCTTATTCCGTCCTTTACTACAAGGAGGTGTCTCAGCCAAGAAACTAGAAGGGTAGAGGGCAAAAACAAGTCAAATATGTATTAAAAAACTAACCACTTGCTATCTTTGCAGACTTAAAAAAGTTATTTGCTAGTGTGCCCTGGTGGCTTAGTGGTTTAGTGCAGCACCAGGCATAGTCCACATACATCCAAAGTTTCCTGCTTCAAGAACCTAGTTGGGAGAAACAATCAAGATGAACAACTGAATAAAATAAAGTGCTCCTTCTTTTTTCCCTGACTGCCTGCCTACTCACCTTTATTTGTGTCTGCACCTTTCTTTAAAAAAAAAAAAAATTAAGCTATTTGCAAAGGGTGCAATTTCATTTTTTAGTAATTGCACAGAATTCCATTGAATATATATATATTTATATATGACAGCTTCTTTATCTTATCATTTGTTGTTGGACATTTAGGTTGTTTACTTGTCTTGACTATTAAAAACTATGCTGCTATGAACATCGGGGTGCAGCTATTTTTTTTCTAATTAGAGGTTTTGTATCCTCTGGGTATATGCCTTTGGGATAGTTGGATCAAATGGTAGATCCATCTTTTTATTTGAGGAATCTCCAGACTGTTTTCCAAAGAGGTTGTTTTCGCAACAATTTGGATGGAATTAGAAGAGATCATGTTAAGTAAAATAGGTAAGAAAGAAAAAGAGAAATATAGGATGGTTTCATTCTTATGTGGAATATAATGAAATGAAACAAACTCAGCAAAACATCTCTAGACACAAGATGGTGACTGCCAGAGGAGTTGTCAGGGGGGGAGGAAGGAAAGAGGGGAAAAGGCAGTGGCAAAGGACACTGGAACTCTGGTGGAAGGTGTGGTGTGAAATACAGACTGAGATACAATGTCAGTATTCAAAAATGAGTGTAGAATTGTGAAAAAATGATAATAAGTACCAATATAAAAAGTTACTTGCATCTCTCTCCTTATCTATAAAATAGTGACTATAAGTAAAATTCAAGTTTAGAATGTTAACTAATACTTAGCTAATTAATAAGTGTTAATTCCTTCTGGAATATTCTGTAATTTTGATGTCTGAAGAAGAATTATGAAGACAAGTATAATATTTAAAGTCTGGTATTTAATCTCTTCCCCTATCTTATTCTTCTAATACCTAGCACAGCAACCTGTTCCTTGTGAACATTCCAGTAATGTTGATAAATGACTATTCGAAAAACAACCAGTTCCTCTGAACTAAAATTTTTCAAAAAAATACAGACAGGTGTGTTTTGATGAACAATATTGCCCTCCCACACACCTATTTCTTCCTTTTTAACAGGATTGACAGGTTCTTTAGGTAATGTTCTGTTCAATTAAATAAATCTTAGATGTGACATTCTTTGATAGGCATATGAAGGACAGTAGCAACTTGAACTCCACCTTTTTGCTGGTAAATTCTGTGTTTACCAGATCTCTCCAAAACTGGATGGTTGCTGGCTGTCAACAAATTTATTTCCTTTCCACTGTTTTGGTACTGGCTCAATTTTTCCAAAAACACACTATTATTCTGACAAAAGAATGGAATTTGAAAAGATCATGATCATGTATATGGTTGCTTTTCTCCTGCCACCTTGCGAAAGACACCTGAAAATACAATCATTTCCAACTTATTCAAGTTGTATTTATGAATACATCTTCTAAACACTACTTCAGGTTCTTAATACCTCCTGAAATGATTTTTTTTGTGTAGCAGTTTCCTACAGTGAGTTTCAGAACAAGCTGTCCCCATGTATGCCACTTTGGAATATTGATTATTTTGAATTACAGTTACTTAAGAAACAGCTGGTGCAAGAAGGACATTCTGACCCTTCTTTGTGCTGTTGAAAGCAGAAAATAAATCTCCCATGTGAGAAGCACCCTCCTTGTACCAAAATGGTAGAAGTCATCCTTAGCACCAGAAACAGGGAATTTAGCATTGAGAAGCTGTGTAAACAAACTGTTCTTTACTAATTTACTACCTCAAGATGATATTTGTCTTGTCAACTCTTCAAAAATGTAGTGATTACTTGTAAAACGGGTATGAAAAAAGGCTACTTTGATTATGTCTTTTGATTTTCTGATCTTTGGGGTTCCCCATAAGTATAAAATGTAATTTAATTTGTTTTTTATTGTGTTAAACTTTTATTACAGAGAGTGTCCCAGTCAAGAACTTTTAAAAGAAGTAGTTCTCTTACATGAATATAGTGTCCCTACTTAGAGTATTTATTAAGTACTAGCTGTTTAAGAGGACATTATATTTTACTGCAGACAACACTGGTTTTATTAGAGGATAGAAACTATAAAGACAATAGCAGATCACATTCCTGTTAGAGATAAGACTTGTTTATGGCCTTTGCACTTGAGGGGAATACCTTTCCCCTCAACTGAGTTCAGAAATATGGGAGGTCTAGTACAGTTCTACTAAGAGATCATTCAGAATTGCTTTCTTAAACAGAATACATTTTTTTTAAATTTACAAATCTAATTCCCCCCCTAAAGGTATTCAGAATTAGATCCAAAAAAAATGATATTTAATAAACCTAAGTTCAGTGTAATTTTGCACAAGCATTATATTTTAAAAGTAGAAACTTTTGTAGCTTTGTAATAAAAATAAGTAGCTAAGAGATTTTAGAAAGTTATATGTTATATTAAATTTGAATCCCCTCTATTAATTCAACTTGGTTTGGATATAATAATTTTTAAAAAGACTTGTTTTCTTTAAAAATATGTAATGTCTAATTAACTTATATTCATAGGATATGAGGTCTAGGTACTTAAATCTTCAAAATCTGTGTATATCCCAAAGTATTATAACAATGGATCTTGGGCTTCAATTTTATAAAATGGCTACAATTTGCAACTCAATTTCAGAAAGCTTTTTAATGTTACAGTTACATTTCTCCTTTCAACCCCCTGCTAAGTAAAATAAATGGATACATATTAGGGTTCTGACCTGTTTAAGTGTTTGCTTTCTGAAGCACTATTCTTTATATAGGTAATAATAGTTTTATATTTAAATTACCAAATAGTGGCTATGATTTACCATTAGCTAAGTGATACTCTGTGAGTTTGTTAGACACTTCTTTAATCTGCAACAACTCTTTTAGTTATTGCCCATTAAAACTCATTAGGGGGAACAATCTATGATAAAGTTTTCTAATCTACTTTTCTCTTACTATAATCACAGGTACAATTCTTTCATAAGTGAAAAATAGATTTATCTAAGCAGAAATGGGAATCCTTTAGACATCATCTCTGTCTTCCTATCCCAGGTAAGCCCAGAACATGATCTATTAAACAAGTTAGAGGTTAGAAGCTGTCTATCCCAGCCAGAATTATTTATCACCGGTATGATTTAGAATTTCTCATAGATGGTGATCATAAAGAGAAGAGCTGCTTTTAATTGTGCTTTATTACTGTAACTTAACCCTCCAGAAAATCTTTCCTTTGCCACACTACAGAAAAGGCACAATATTGGTTTATAGAACTCTAAAATGTTGTATCCCAGATCTTGACAGCATTATATTATCTCTCTTCCCTCTCTTCCTCTTCTGATAGATGGCACTTGCTTAAGTGAATATCTATCACATTTGTATTATCAGAAAAGTCTGCCTTCTTCCAGAAAAACACCAAATGTGCTAGGGGTACTTCTGAGATCTTGCACCCTCAGCTGTGAAGAGACAATGACAGTGAATTGCTTTTGACCCAAACTTGTCTAATAGATACTCTTCTTCAGACTTTGTAACTGGTGAAAAGAAATGATCAGAGAAAAGATAAAACTGCCAAACTGTGGAATTACCATCTTCCACCCTTACTTAGACCATAAGCAAAGCAGAGTAACCTGAAGTGTATATGAGAAAATAATGAAGATTATATTTGGAAGAAAAGTTAAAATGACAGGCAGATGATCAGCGCCATCTTGTGTTTTTGACTCCAAGAGATCTACCATTTCCTTCCATTTGCCTCAAACACACACACACAAACACACACACCACTCACACTATACACAAATATATACATATACAACTCACAGCACACACACACACCATTAACACTATGCACATACATACATACAACTCACTGCACACATGCCACACACATATACATACACACACTGCTCATAACACATACGCTACTCCCAACACACACACACACACACACACACACACACACACACACACTCCCTACTATGCATCCTTATTTAAAATTTCTCTGTTGTTTTAACTGGTTTCCATTACTTGCTAAATATGTTAAATCTTTGAAAAATGTGGAGTTTTATAAAGGCATACAATTAACTCTATGGTTTGATGACTTAGAGTCCCTATATCCAATCTTCGATTTCCATGTATTTTATATAACAATTCCATTTGTGCTGTCCTTAGCTCCATAATTTTTGTGGTTAAATAAAAATACGTTTCATTTTGAGTAAGCAACACTTTCTCTGTCTCTTAGTCCCATATCACTGCCTTTCTTGGTTACTACTGTCTTGACATGTTATTTCATGTCTTAAAGCTAACATCTCTATTTTTGTAATCTCCTATCATCCTTGCTTTCTACTGTATTTTAATGAGCAAGTTACTAATGCCTTCACGGATAATGCACTGCAGTAGCAGTTTGTCACACGGAATCCAGAGGTCTCAGGAGATATAGTTCCCCTGCAAGCATACTTTATACATAGAGAACGGCTGATTAACTATGAAAATGTTAGTGTTAACCTTTACCAGTCCCATTCTAATTTTACCTCTCTCCAGATATATTATAATTTCTACACATATGAATTTCTTTTTACAGAGAATTTCATCTTATTAAAACTCTGATATTATTCAGTTCTGTTCATAATACTATATGTATGTAATTGGTTTCAATAATAGAAATTTATTGAAATAACAATATAAAACCCAATTTAAAATGCCAATTATCAGGTTCATTTTAACCACTCCTATTAATTATGGCTACTCAATTTTACCCATTACGAAAAATTATCTTACATGCAATCTTAGGCTTTTTCTCCAAGTTTCCTGCTTCTTCTTTCCTAAAGGTGTACAGAAATCAGTGAATTTCACCCATCTCATAAATCTTATTAATAGTAGAGCAAAGGCTTTGGCCCCAGGTTGAGACAGAAACTATATTTTAGAAGTAAATAAATTCCACAATGTTGTTCCATCTGTTTTCTTCCATTCCCAGACAATTCAAATCACTGCAAAAGGGAGATGGTGGTGATGAGAACCCAAGAGGATTTTTTACATAATCACAAAAGCATAACAGAACATCTACTACAGCTTCAAGCAGTGGAGAAGACACTTCCCAAGCAGTTTCAAGCCAATGAATGGGAAGGGATGGGGGGACCTATGTCTGACACAGGGGGAACTCTGAGACTTTCTTTGAATTGTGCTACAGTCTGATTCTTGTACCCAACCATCTTCCTTCACAGGGAATATCTACAGAGTATTAAGAGGCTCTACCTGTGTGCTCCTGCTTCATTCTCTTTACCCTTATATTTCCCTCACCAGAGCTCTTTTTGCCCAATTCCTCCTCAGATGCTATTGCAGGACTTAAACTGACTCATAAAGGAGACACTTTGAAATGCAGTAGTTTAGAGAAAGCCTAAGTAAAAAAATTTAAAGTATATTCAACATGAAAACATCCCTGCCATTTAGAGTACTAAGAGAACACTTCAAAAAATGCTGGGTCTTCGGGTGGAACACTAAACATAAACACAGTTAGGTAACAGATATTGGTAGGAAGTAATTCTAGGAAACAGCACCAAGGGGTGGAAATAGAAACTAATGAGGAAAATCAAGAGGTCTTTAGTGTCAGGATATCAGATGGAGAAAACTATAAATTTTGATATGATAGTTAAGGTGTGTCCTAGAGTAAGGGGCACTGAAATTTGAATAATGTGGATATTTTGTGTGACATTCAATAATTCTATAGTTTATAATACAGGTGAATCTCAAAAATTAAAAAAAAAATTGTTATGATTTGGAAAGTATATGAATCAGTATCTTTCACTCATAATCATGTGTTTATTTTAACCTGTATTTCACATGTATTAAGCCATAGGATAAGACTCAAATACAGGCTTTTTTCAAAGTAATAAACTAAAGGAAGTGTAACACTGACATGGTATAAATTATAAAGAACATTCACCAAGATTAGAAACACTTAAAATTATGCAAAACAAATGCCATTTCTTAGACTGATAAATAACATAGTAAAACTGTAATTTAAAGCTCATAATTTTTGTTCCCTATTTGTAAAGCAAATCTGTAGATGTGAGAAGTGAAATGTTTGGATCAAGGTTGTGAGATTGGTGGAAAATAGACAAGAAGGTATAAGTACATTTTTCAAGAGGTGAAAGAGATTTAGTTATGCCCAAAACACTACATTTCTAAAGAAGAAACCATTGGGAAGGAAAATTTAGTTCACTTTAGCATATTTTTGTGTTCATGGTGGTATGAAATGCAACAAATGTACATATTTAATTACCTATGACTTCTAGAGTCCTTCCTTTGCCAGGTAAAAATTAAATTAAAATAGGACAACAATATGTCAAAATATTTATCAGAAATATTTTTAACTTTTATTAATTAAGATATACTAAAAATACCTAGGTAACAAAAAAAGAAATCAAACTGTTTAGCTAAAAGAAAAAGCATTAAAGAAAGACTTCAAATTTTTTTGCCCAGTGAAATTCATATATACTCAATTCTGCCCATTGACAAGAAACCTGACTCATTCCTTTATTTATGCGTTATTATTGTCAAGACATTTAACCTCTCTAAATTTCAATTTTCTCACCTTTATAAAATAATGATTGTTGATAAGTGTTGTGTACTTGTTATTGATTCAAATTTTGATTTGAAAATTATTGTAAACAAAGTTGTTATTTGAACTTGATTTGAGTAATTTATTTTGATGAAATGATTTTGAACAACTGACTTTCTTATCAAACTCTTGGTGTGAAGAAGATTATTACTTCCTAGATACCATAAAATATCCATCACATGTGGTATCCATCATATAATAAACTTTGAAACATTAATAACCAAGAGGTCCCCTACTCCGCCCAGTTTGACAGACAGCTGTTCTGCTCATGCAGCGTCAGCTGTGTCCTTGAGACATGATGATGGAAGTCAGAGTGAACCGAGTTTGATGTATTGGTGACCAAGGTCTTTTTTAACTCTGACAAAGTGGACATTGTCACCATCAATGACCCCTTCGTTGACCTCAACTGCATGGTCTACATGTTCCAGTATGATTCTACCCATGGCAAGTTCAATGGCACAGTCAAGACAGAGAATGGGAAGCTTGTCATCAAAGGAAAGCCCATCTCCATCTTTCAGGAGCGAGATCCCGCCAAAATCAAATGGGACAATGCTGAGGCTGAATATGTTGTGGAGTCCACTGATACCTTCACTGCTTTGGAAAAGGGTGGGGCTCCTGAGAGGTGGAGCTAAAAGGATCATCATCTCTGCCTGTTCTGCTGATGTTCCTATATTTGTGTTGGGAGGAATCATAAGAAGTATGAAAACTCCCTCAAGATTGTCAGCAATGCCCTCTGCACCACCAACTACTTGGTATCCTTGGCCAAGGTCATCCATGCCAACTTTGGTGTCATGGAGGGACTCATGGCCATGGTCCATGCCACCACTGCCACCCGGAAGACAGTGGGTGGCTCCTCTGGGAAACTGGCACAATAGCTGAGGGGCTGCCCAGAACATTATCCTTGCTTCTATTAGTGCTGCCAAGTCTGTGGGCAAGGTCATCCCTGAGCTCAATAGGAAGCTCATTGGCATAGCCTTCCATGTCCCCACCCCAAATGTGTCAGTTGTGGATCTGACCTGCTGCCTGGAGAAAGCCGCCAAATATTGTGACATCAAGAAGGTGGTGAAGCAGTCTTCAGAGGGCCCCCTCAAGGGCATGCCAGGCTACCCTGAGGACAAGGTTGTCTCCTGTGACTTTAACAGTGACACTCACTCCTACACTTTTAATGCTGGGTCTGGCATTGCCCTCAATGACCACTTTGTCAAGCTCATTTCCTGGTATGACAATGAATTTGGATGTGACCTCCAAGGAGTAAGAGCCCCGGAAACACCAGCCCCAGAGATAGCACAAGAAGACATAGATCCTCAGCTGTTGGGGATTCCTTTCCCCACTCATTACACACTGAGGAGCTCCGGAACTCCACAGTCTCCATATCAGACAGCCTGAAGAAGGGGAGGGACTTAGGGAGCCCTACCAGTCATGCATCATTAACAAAACATACTGTACCCCCAACAAAAATAAAAACAACCAAGACAAACAAACAAAAGTTTGGCATGCCCTGGTGGCTGAGTGGTATAGTTCACCAGGCATAGTCCACATACATCCCAGGGTTCCAGGTTCAAGACCTAGGGCCCTGGGAAACAGCCTAGATAGATAACTAAATAAATTAAATAAAGTGCTTCATTCTCCTCTATCCTCCTGCCTCCCTGCCTACTTGCCTTCATTCCTTACTGTACCCTTCCTTAAAACAAACAAACAAACAGAAAAAACAAGAGGTTTGATTAGCAACCCAAGAACACTGGGCATGGGCAAGGCTACTCTTGTTGAACTATTAAGAGTCAACAAAGATCTTTAAAAGAACTGGAGAAATTTGCTCCTGCCATAGCCAGGCAACTCTTAGCTAACTAATGTTAAACTGTGCAGCAGCTGCAGGAAGAGAAGGGATATTTGCTCCTAATTTAGCAAGGTTACTTCTCATGGGTAGTAGTATAAACTGTATAATGGTTTCTAGAGCAATAACTTTCAGAGAAACACACTACTTTTAAGCACTGGTGCCACTGCCCACAAGCTACATGATCCAGAAGCCACACTGGGATATAAGCATGCGGCAGATGTCCAACTTTTACTTGGAAGGATTGACTCTATGAAGTGGCGACTTGTAGAAAGGTGCACCTTAACTAAATTGGAACTTTATTCATTTAACCCCCCCTTTTCCTGGAGCAATATGGTAATTGATTTATCATTAGATTGGAGTATGTTACTATTTTATTGGCTTATAAAGACATACGACCTTGTATGTCTTTGGCTTTTTATTCTTTTAAATTATAAGTCCCACAGTGATATTGTGTTCAATAAAATATTGGCCAAGACAATTTCAGTATATGAGTATAATTTGCCATGAACAAAATAGCAAGGAAAATAAACAGTAAGCATAAGTTATTAGCATATTTTTTGACACATATCTGATAATTACTACAATATTATAAAAAGTTTTAATCCAGCAACATCATGCCAGATTCAAATGATTTTCCTATATGTGAGATGGAATTCTGAGTATCAAAAACTTGCAAAACATAACATTCATTTACATTTGAAAAACAGTATTTGCTGAAATATTTCATCTAGCTGAGAGAAAAATCAAATTTAAGAATACACAAATGGAAAATTAATGTAATTGAAAAACCAGTTATAAGCTTGAAGTCAATTAATCACAATACTATTTATAAACTAGTTATAATTGTCAAGTGAAATTTACTATAAAATTCTTAAGAAAAGACATAAAGTATAAAAATAATTTAGTAATAATAGCAGAGCTATAACTCTATACTATATTTACAAATATTGCCAAATGATGGGAGGGAGGTGAATCTGACAACTTTTTCTCATTACATGGACAAAATTTAGAGAGTCAACTTAAACTTTGATATTGATAATTGGGAAAACAGAAGTATTCATTAAAAAAACACAAAAAAACATACTTAATTCCCAGAGGTAATCAACTACTCAGAAAAAAACGTTTTCCTTAAAAATGACAAATATTCTGAAGAGAAATGCTCAAGTGATCACTATTGCCAGCCACAATATACAGCTTCTGCTAAATAATTTACCATTCTTTGCAAACAAGACCTATTCAAAATAACTTTCCTTAATCGAACAGGTGAGAGTATCTAAGTATCTACAGTGCTATTGAAGAAACTCTTAGACCTGGTTTTAAATATATACGGTACAGAACTTATTTCTATTTCTCAGTATACCCATTTCCTGCTAATTTTATAACACCATACATTTGTTAATCAGAAACGTGTCAAAATTTAAATGAGAAATAATTAACATATATAGGTTCAAATTTTATTCATACTAACTCTAAACAAAAAAGAAATTGCTCCTCCATCTGACTATCTCCCCTCCAAAAGTACTAGAATGAAGTTCCTAAAAGAAGGACATATCATCATTCCATTCCATTGAAAAGCTAATCTAGCCAGGATTCATGATAGAAGAATAAACATAGTGTGACTCTTTTCATATTCTAAACTTTTTTTCTACTTTCTCCTTCCTAACTTAATAGGAATAACTTATAATAAGAATAACCCTTGAATTTATCTTTAATGGAGAATGAGAGGCTTATATTTAAACCCCATAAAGAAAAGAGATACTGCAACTCTCCTTCCTATGAATTAATCAGTATATTCAATAAGATTAGAACTCAGCACATTCAAGATCAGTAAGCAAAATAAAATAAGATAGTTATTAAAAGAAAAACTAATAGACAAAGAACAAAGCAGTTAGAATGCATATTTATATGTGTAAACCTAGGCATGAATTTTAGCTGCAACTCTGGTAAAAAAATAGGTATTACTATAATCGCAATTTGTTTATGCTTACAAGTAAAATATTTTATAATATTTTCTCATAATTCCTTAGGATCAACATATTTTCTAAGTGGATGTTAATGCTGTTAAATAATTTATCTTATTTTTAAAATTAAACTTTTGAATCATTTAAAAATATAATTTCTGCTCCACAAGGTATTTCTAAAAATCCATCTAATCTTTAAGCAGATTTTTTTTTTTCATTTGGTAGGTAGTGCTTTCAAAGAGCTTTCTTTTTGCCCTTGTGGCTCAGGCATTGAGTCTGACTATGGCAGCATAGCCCACATATAGCTCAAGGACAGGGGCTCACAACCTGGGGGTTGGGGGTACAAACAAAAATTAACAACTAACAAAATAAAAATGCTTCTTCTTCTCTCTGTGTCTGTCTTCCTACTTGCCTGCTTCCTTCCTCTAAAAAACATGACAAAACAACAACAAAAAAAAACAATTTTAATATATTAGTTCATTTGGTATTTAAAATATTAAACAATTTTTGAAAAACTGAATAGATTCCACAAAATCTGAAAAAGAACAAACAGTTTATGTTTATGTTCATTAAGGAAGCTACAAGCTATTTATTTGAAATAAAGAAAACAATTTAACAATTTCCCCTTAATCGCTGAAAATTAAAATAATTTTGGACATTTTAAGGAAAATATAAAAAGTTCAAATAAGCAATGAGAATATCAGTAGATGAACATTCACAACAATTGGTGTAATTTTGTATAAATATTAAGTAAATTTTTCTTAGAAACTTTACCCTTTTTCTCAGTTTTGAACCATAACTTCTTCAATATTCTTTCTTTCCCACTGTTTTTGAATTTAAAAATGCATGCTAAATATTTAACTTAAGATAACATACTTTGAAACAATAATTTTAAAGGAATAATTATATTTAAGAATTTAAGGAATAATTGTATTTAGACTGGTTGCATAAAAATGCACTAAATATCTAATCCTTTCACAATGTAACAAGTTTGAATATCTCCCCAAATTCACAAAATGTCTTTTTAAATGTTGAAAGTTAAGTTGAGTATTGATCAAATAGGAGGTAAGGTACAAAAAAGCAATATGTGAATTCTAGACTTCATTTCTTGATAGTAAAATCTATGTATCGTTAACACAAAAAGTCACTACCTCTGAAAACTGTTGTCCATTAATGATAAGGCCACAAAAGTGATAATTTGTATTTTCTCACAACTTTATTATCCTGTTTTTCAATCATTATTCCTTTGTGTTATCTAGCTCACTAACTTGAGCACCAAAATAAACATTATCACATGACTGCCTCAATAATAATAAACACAAATATTTAAGCAAAAAGTTGCAATTTTTGTTTTTATATATGTAGAAAAAGCAGAGCATTTAAAAAACAAAGTAAAATGAAGATTCAACCCCCAGTTTATAAGTAAATGCTAACTGATTCAGATGGTTATCATTGCAGCTCAAGAGAAAAACAAAAACAAACTCACATTAACTAAATCAGAGTCAGTTCACATTATCAATAGACAATTTGATTATTTTTTTACTAGCCAGAATGTTAAAGTATTTTTAAAAAATGGGGCTAGATAAACTAACCTAGAAACTAGGTGAGTTTTCATTAGTAACAACTGATGTACACATGAAACTTGTTCATTAAACAAATGTGGCACATGTTCTCATGGAGATGCCTTGAGATAGAAGTTCATATTTTGCTTTTGTACATAGTACAACACAGTTTTTGTTGTTTTCATCACAGAATTTTAAATGTAAAAACTGCTTTTGTAAACACTAGTGGAGAAGACATCTTGGACTAAAGGTCTCAGTTTCAAGACAGGAGCTTTAGGAGAAGCACTTTGACGTGAGATCTGATGAACAAAAGTTTTGGATATAAAATACTGAAATACGTTTCTGAAAAGTAGGAGAGAATACTAGCTAACTAAAAGAGTTAAACTATTGCTCATTATACATTTTCATAAAACAGATAATCCTTCATGTGTCAATAAATGCCTTGCTACTAAAAAATGAGGGTTTTTAGATTTGGTAGTTTTTAATAAAGTTTCAAAGAAATTCCTCATTCTATGATAAAAAAAAAAAAAGACTCTACAGAGCATCCTGTCCTAGGGGCTTGAACTAAGAAGTTTTTGTTTTGATTTTTTACCATGTATTCATGCCTAGTCATATGGAAATATTTAAATGACATAAATATATTAACTTAAGAGGTTGGCAATTTCATGGAGAGAAATTCAATCTTTGACTATATTGATGGAATTCAGTAGTGCCTTTTGGTGGTGTCATTTTTGTTTTAAATTCTTTTGAAGGTGACTGGAAGTACGTGTCTACATACAGACCACTAGATTGTTCTTCAAAACTAAACTTTTTAAGGGTGTGAAAAACAATTAAATGAGAGATTTGGAAACAAATACAGGTCATCAATCATTCTAAAATGTACACTTCACCAGAAGCGTATACTAGTATATACTCACAAATCATGATTCATTTTCCCACCCTCTTAATATTGTTTCCTTTTTATTGAGTGGATTCAAGTTGAACACATTGGTTTGAAATCAATTGCTTATATGTTCAAATATATTTAAAATTTAACTACATAAAAACTTAAACTTTGGAAAAATCAGACTACCTCTACCATTCCACTGTACATGGATTTCATCAATGTGATCACTGTTAATTTTTTACTGGCCAGAAAGTCAAACTATCTTTAAAATATGGGGGTAGATATACTACAGAAACTAGATGAGTTTTTATTAGTAACCACTGATGTACTTATGAAACCTGTTCATTAAGCAAACATGGAACATGTTCTCTGTCATGAATAATTCTCAGAGTTCAAAGTCCTAGATATTAATCATCTGCTTCTGTGTGGGCCTTTTATTTTGTGGGCACTAGGGAAATGCATATCCTTTATATATCTCATATAGACAATAACACAAAGAAACACCCATCATTTAGTTTGAAAATCACAGACAGAAAATTAGAAAACAAGACAATGTCAGATTGGGAAATCTTTAAAATGTGGACTTAATGTTTATATGTACATCATTCATTCATTCACTTATTCTTGCAAGATACAACTATTGATTTCATGTCATATGGAAATATTGAGTGTTTGTCATGTGCAAAGCACTGTTAAGTGTTCAGGCAGGACCACAATGAATTAAACTCACTGATTCAAATATATGTTAATAATCTGTCAGTTGAGAATAACATTATTTTAATCTGAAGCCTAGATCAGATTATTTCATGCCCTTATTAAAAAACTCCCCATGGTGACCTTTGTAACCTTTGCCATGAGTAAATACTGAGAGAAAATAACTTAGATTTTTATTCATGGTTTGATGCCTGTATCTATTTCTAGGGATTTTTTAAATTATTATTCCTCTTTTTCTTACCACTAGTATTACCTCCGCTATACCATTATTGGGTCAATTGGTTTTTGAGACTTACAGAATTGCTTTAAAATATTAATTCTGCCATTTTGTATCCAGTAATTCT
Source organism: Solenodon paradoxus (assembly GCA_004363575.1). NCBI lineage: Eukaryota > Metazoa > Chordata > Mammalia > Eulipotyphla > Solenodontidae > Solenodon > Solenodon paradoxus. The sequence continues at coordinate 441,116 of RJWH01000080.1, read as the reverse complement.
TGGTCAAATTACTTTGTTGCAAGGATGAAGTAAGACAGTACAAAAATCACATAAAGAGGAATGGCAGTAACGGCACAAACACTGCATATCTTAGTCAGATGCAGTATTTAGTATAAATACTCAGTTATAGGTGTGTAGCGATTCCACACAACTGCAGTTCAAAATATGCCTCTGCCCTCTACTAGACATATAGAGTTGCACGAATTGCCTAATAGTCTTAAAATTCACTGTGATTTATTTCTAAGGATGTTTGAGAGTTTTACATTATAATAAAACAATTAAAAAATGTCTGGCACATAGAACACAAGAAATACTATTTGAAACAACAATGATACTGTGTATCATTTAGAATAATTATTATTATCCTCTCATAATTTTACTCTAATATTTATATTGCTTGTAACTTGACTCCATGTTTTTGTTTTTTTTTTGCTTTTTCCATATAACTTCTTTGCTGAGAATTTACTTCTGTCTCTATCTCATAGCTCAAGGTTTTGAACCACTGCAAGCCCTTCAGCTGTATATGAGTTATCTCTTCTAACCTCCTAAAGTACTTTATCCATAGGACCTTTCTTATGACATGTTTCAGTTCTTATTTTGTCGCAAAGATATTTTCAGTGTTACTTATGGGATATTTCAGGCATACAGAAAGCTGTAAAGAATAACAAAATCAACACCTGTGCCCCCATTGCTCACTTAAAGAAATATAACTTCTGTCCATCAAGAGACACTATAACAATAAAGAACACTACAAAAGAAAACCACAGACTGGGGGATGATATTTGCAACTCAGTCTTCAGAAGCTGCTTTATATCCTCCCTGATTAGAGTTACTATATAAAATAGAGGATACCCGGTTATATTTGAATCTCAGATAAACAGCACATAACTTTTCAGTATAAGTATGTAAAAAATACTGCCACCCTCCTCCTTCCTCAGAGATAAATGCTGTCATAAATTTGTCATACATCAGCTCCATGAATTTCTTTATATTTTTATTATATATAATCATCATATAATAATTTACATGTGTTGGATGATAAATGATAACACACTCTATGTATTTTCTGTAACTTACCTTTCCCCCCTTCCCCCGAACTTTGGTGAGATGGCATTTTTATCATTATACACAATGCTAGCAGGAACATTCTGTAATGTGTATATTAACAAGAGTTTCTCTAGGGATTATTCTCATTTTTTTCCATTGTCCTCCTGTAGTTTGCCACCCTGTTTTTTGCCTTGGAGGTCTTACATATCTGGACTTCACCCCAGGGCTCCCTTGCCCCGGCTTCCAATTGATTAAACCAGAGGAAGGCACCCATAGGATATCTGAGGGTTATAGGAATCTGGGTCATATATGTTTCAGACTTCCTCTCTTCTGAGTCCCTTCGCTTGTTTGCTTTCCCTCACTGAGAATCACAGCTCCTACTGTCAATCTGTTCTGACAGTCAGCACACCTTCTGGTTTCACTGGTCTCTGTGTATCTTCCAGTCTAGACTTGGGGATGATTCCACTCTGATATTCGTCATGCAAATCACAATTTTTGTTGATTTTTCTTAAGCCTGTCCTATACTTTGTAGATGGAACCTTTATAAAGTTCTCCTTAATTATCTGTCTTGAGTACGCCATTTATTTCCAGCTAGACTGCAAAAATGCATTTCTTTTTGGAGTGTCCAACCTAACTAGATACTACCAAACTTCTCTCCACAGAAGTTGTGGCAAGTTATATTGCCATCAGGTGTATGTGCGAACTTCCATACTTTTATAATCTAATACTGTTATTATCAAGAATACAATTTTTCAAAATCGTTTACATTTTTCGCAACTTGTGGTACATTTCACTTATGATTATAGAGTTAGAGCTTTTATTTGGTTGATAATTCAGTTTCATACATTAGCTGATCATATTTCTTCTTAGTTGTCCAATGTGTGATTTGGTCTTTCATTCATTTGACAGTTCTTTGTATATCCTTAATTTTATTCCTATATGAGTTATATTAATGGAAACTTTTTTCTCACATTCTTTGATATGTATTTCTACTGCAATAAAATGGTAATGTTTGATGCTCTGAAATTTAAAATATTGATATAGCCAAATTGATCAATCTTTCTTCATTGTTACTCTTTTATGTTGATATAAATACATATTTATATGTGTATAAACACACACACATATATGTGAATTCTGTGTGAGCAGAGCAAATATATAAATACCTGATTCAACTGAAGGTCCTCAAACTAGTTTTTTTATTTTTTGCATATAAAAAGGATAGAGTGTAGATAATTATTATCTGAAGAATGAGTAAAAATAGTTCAGACCTTTTCTGTATCTCTCCCATTCTCAGTAAAAATTAAAGCCAAAATTCTATTTAGAATAGAGTGATTCCCAAACTGGTGAAAATGTTCAAAGCTACTGAAGAAGTAGAGGAAAGAATATGCTAAAAATATTTCTTCCTCTTATTTACTTTTGATTGAAATGAGGATGGTTACTCTGGAAGACACCTTTCAAGACGTTTGATTTGGGGAAAAAATATGTGTGACTTAAATTACCTGGAGGTAGAGTTGCTTTATATATAAATAAATGTATACATATATTTCATGATACATTCTTTTTTTCCCCCTTTTCCTTTATCTTACAGAGTAATCTTAGACCTATAGGTCAGGAGATCTGGCTTGATTTGAATAATGAAACAGCCATGTACCTTTGCAGGTAAACAACAACCATGTGATATAGACCAGGGACTTTCTCAGTCTAGCTAAGAATCAGAATCATTCAAAGTATTTTAAAATGAGTCCCCAAATATGTCATGGATCCATGTCTACCACATGCAGCCCTCAAGGTCAATATAACAAAAGATGAATATTATTGGAAGGAAAATAAGTTTGTTATTAAGTGATGCCAAATGAGAAACAGGGAGCTCTGCTCTTTCTTAAATCTGCTTCAGCAGTCTGAGTAGCGCTTACACAGACTTGTGGAGAGATCAACCTGGGGGAAGGGGAGGTATATGAGAAATGTAGTAGACATTGGCCATGAAAGATATTTTGGTGCTGACAGGGGTTCTGTTAAATCAGCACATATATTTCTACCTCTGTGGAAGATCCATTTGACCTGTATCTCTCCCAGTGAAGCTTATCTGTAACTCAGCTATGTGTTCGTTCATTTAATGCCATAGTTTCCTCAGGTTAGTCAATTTGGCTGGATAGCTATGTTCACTGGGTCCTTACTTACTGCCCAATTATAAATCTAGACATCACAAGCCAGCAAAAATCAGGGTTTCCAGGAATGTACGTGAGAAATTCCCAGCTTATTTTCAAAGAATATCTGTACTAGAGTTCAAATACCTGCTAGTCAAGAGATTTCAGTTACAACTGAGAGATATTAACTGACCTAACAATACAAAATATCCTTAGTATGTGTTTTGTCTCCCTCTCACGTCAGTCATTCTATGTTCCTTTCCTAGGATTACAATACCATAGCTTTCTGAGAACATCAGACATGATTGCCTCCAATTCTTACCTTTCACAGAATGTTTGCCTCTTAATTTGAACTTTGCAATTAATAAAAAAAAAAAAAAATGTGGCATTGATTCACTGTAGGAGGATTTACCAGCAAGTGTTTGGAGGAAAGAACACGTGGTACCATAGAAAAGATAATCTCGATGGATTAGGATTTCATCAACAGGAATAATTTTTCATTACACAACCACAAAATAGTCACAATTATTCCTTTCATATTAACAAGTTTTTCTTGACGAAAAACATCTTTTAAAATGATTAATTATTGCAGAATGATGACGATAGTCTGTGACCTCTGCCATCTAGCAGAGGAAGCATCCTCAACAGTGATTTCAATCTTATGTCTGACTCATTGAACAGCTTGAAAATTTTTCACTCATGAGGTGCAGGGTTATGGCTCCTTCAGAGAGGCAAGTCATTTATTTGACACTTCAGGGGTGAATTAGCAATTGAGCTAAGTAGCTTTTTAACTGTGGGCAGAATTTCTTCTTTTAGTATTACCCTGATCAACAAAACCACTTACACATAGTCTAACATTGGCATGCTGACTTTGTTCAGAAGGCAGTACTGGTGCATTAGAGGAGGCAGCTGGGTGGCACAGTAAATGTGTCATTTGCTATTTAACATCTCTGTGACCTGGATTTAAATTTGCAATGGCACAAAATGCAACCTCAGTTCTCTCAGAGGCTATTAAGCCATTTTCAGTAAGCCTTGTGGAGAATCTAAAACACTGAAGATTTCTTTGCATCCCAACACCCACTCTAGTTTGAAAAGATGGTGAAGTAGTTTATTTCTCTTAAAGGGATTGTTTAAAGGGAAAGGGTTAGACTTGACTGATCAACTGATATGAATACATATTGTTTATATTAAAAAAATCTGTCCACTGTACTTCAGCCAGGATCTCAGGAAAAATATAACTATTATGTGGGTGATTTTTTAATCAAGCTGCTATTCAGGATAATAAGTTTTGGTTTTTCATCTGTTGTCAAATCAAAATAAAGTGAAAAGCTTTAAAATAGATGTGCTCTCTTCCCTAAAAGCATCATTTTTACATCCTGCTATATAATATTGTCCTTTTTTGTTAAATTTGAATATCAAATGAATTGCAGACTAGGGTAAAATTCAAACTAAGGTAAAATCATGCTTTTTATTAAATTAATTCTAAATGTAATTTTGCTTAAATTTTCAATTTTACCTCCATACTAGGAAAATAAGATAGTCTTGATATTTCTTGAATTAAAAGTATAATGCCTTCCCATACACATTGTCTGCTCTTCCAGCAATCCATTCAGATTTACTCAATTTACATGAACAATAGATCTATAACTAAATTAATCAGACTTACTCACCACCTGAGTTTAACAGCCAAGCCTTCAAGCACTTTTTTTTTTCCCTAGTTCTACCTTTCTCACTCTGGTCTTCTGTTAGGACACTGGCCTTACATTTGAAGCTGGCAAGAAACATCATTTACTGAAAACAGAGCTCCTGTTTACTATAGCAGACAAGGTGATAATTGTTTCTAATGACCTGAAATAAGATTTTTTATTTATTATGTATGCCATTCGGAATGGTGACAACCTTTTCTTTTTGCTTTACTTGTATATCCAGCCAGAACTGCCCAAAGCAAAGTCTCTCATTCATTGAAAGAATTTGTTCACATGTTAATACTATCATATGACTATGAAATTAGATATGCCACTGACATATCACAGATTGACTATTCACTGTGTATAGTTAATGGCCATTTTCAAACTACTGTATACACCGGTCTTCGAAAAATATGGATTTCTGTACTGTATAGAATTCTACTGAATCAAAATCTCAAAGTACAGTCCAAAATACATATATATCTATATAGATATATATAGAGAGATATATATAATGTGAAACACACAGGTAAATTAAAATATCTTGAAAACCACACTATGGAAGTAAAAAAAAAAAAAATACAACAAAAAACAATGAAATAAATTTAAAATAGATTTTACTGCACCCAGTATATCTGAATTTAAACATAAGTCAATCTTAAATTACTATTAATTATATGTGTACTTTGAAATCTGGTACATATTTCACATGTACAGAATATCTCAATCAGGACTAGGCTTACGTCAAGTGCTCAGTGGGCACCTGTAGTAAGTAGGCTTCTGCATTGTACAGCACAGGACTAGAATGTGGATATCTGGAATCTGTATTTTAAGAAAGTAACCACATTGTTTGTAAAGTGGGTCATTGACTAACCGCTGAGGAATAGTGCTAGGGTATTTCAGAGAGCACAAGTTGTGAAGAAATAGATCTACCTCTCAAGAAGTTTGTTTTCAAATGGAGTCAAATGCAAGTGCATAGATTTATGTGTCATGCATAAATAAGTGTAAAACAAGGGAAAATTGACAAGTGCTACAAGAGAGGCACAGGAACAAGCATTGTGGGATTTCATAGGAAAGAAAGAGAGAAGTTTAGTGCTGGTAATAAAATACGCTTAATGGAGGAGATAACAGGTAATTAGGATATGATGAAAACAATAGTATGTAAAGTGTTCATTGATTTTCTTGAAACCCTGAAGCTAATGAGGAGTAGAATCAAAGTCTTCTGAATCAGTTCTATTGAATCTTCTTTGCCCAGTCACCATGATTATCAGGTATCATGAGAGAACACAGGCTTTTATTCCATTTTGGTTCTACTTTGCGCTGCCGCCATATTTTATATTCCAACTCACATTAATTCTCAGGAAGGCTATTTTCAAAATAATTTATTATCATAAATTTTCAGATTTTAATTATAATACTCTTTAGTATTTCTGAACATAGAATATTATTTTGAAATTTTTCTCTTTATCCAAACTGCCTATCACTTGCAGCCTCTAAAAGGCTTTCAAATGCTTCTTAAATATTAAGACATCAGAAATAATGCCCAATATCTCTAAGCTAGATGGATTTATAATATTATCATGAAAATTACATAATAATGTTCCATTATATCTATAATGCTGCATCATTATATAATATCTCAATAATATTAAAGTCTCTGATTTTTTGCTGTATAGATCTAGAAAATGTGAATTAATATTTCTATATAATATGTAAAAAAACTTAAGAATCTTTACAAAAATCCTAAAACCATAAATATATCACACAGAATTTATTGGAAATAACCACCATTGCAGGACACAATTGAAAGTATATTATCTTATTTAATTAATAGTTAAGTGAAAAATATATTTCAACAATAACTTGAATCAACTCAGCTTTGTATTATTAAATTTAAGTGCAAATTCCCAATTATAAGCTGTTCATGAAGTGAAAATATGATTAACTATAAATACTAAAGCAGCATAACTTAAAATCTTAATTTAGTTACTTCATGATGTATAGCAAAATGCAGCATTTGAAGTAATTATTTATAAAATTACTTGGAGATAATTATAAGCCAACCAAGAGGTAATTTGGTCAAATTAAATTTAAATGAATTTCCCAAACTTGTAATCATTTTTCTCAATGAGTCATTAGAACAAAGAGTTTTTCTAAAAATCTGTATGCTTGTCTCATTGTTTGGAATACTGCTCTTTGACACAGTATATTTTTGATGCAGAAAAAATAGTTCATGTGACACACGGCCATCAATATTCTTTTCATTTCCTTCCCTACCACACCTGCATTTTGATTGTTGCAAGACAGGACAAAATGTTGCTGAGTGCATTCAAAGCTATGAATATTCATAATGATGATTTCCTTTCAAAAATATCTATTAAGGTGTTTTGTTGTTTTTAAAGCAATCTTACCATTTAGTATCTCTTATATGCTTTTGATGTCTAATCTAAATCAATAGCGCAACAGAATTTTTTTTTTTTTTTCAAGGAAAGGTGCAAGCAGGAATGAAGGTGAGTAGGCAAGCATATAAGAAGAGAGAGGAGGAAGAAATATTTTGTTTTATTCAGTTAGATGTTCACATTGGTTGTTCCCCAGGCTGTGAGACACAAATCTGGTTCCTGGGAATGCATGTGGAACTGCACTCAGTCAGAGGAGGCAGAGCTAAACTGCTACTCCACCATGGCCAGTCAAAATGTGTTTAAAATTAAAACATGTCATTTCTTCCTACAACAGAAGGAAAGTGAGATGAACACTATACTGTTTTTCTTGAGTTATCCACTAACCTGAGAGCAGCACTTCTATTCATTCTTTGTAGAGTGGACAATGGTAGAACATGGTGAGGAGAAAAAAATGGAAAAAACTGAAAAGTCATCTTCAGCTCTAAAGTTTATTTATGATAATGAGATTGAAATGGTGTGATTTCCAAAAATTTAAAAAATACCACTATTTTCAGCTAACTGACCATGTTTCTTAAAAAATTACCATATTTAATGTTTTGTTTATTCTGTTTTAAAAATTATTCAGGCTTCCCTTCTCATTTAACAGATGAACTAATTAATGGCAACTTGAAAGCAAATTATTTTGCCCAAGGTCATTGCAGGTTATATAATGATAAAGCAAACAAAGAAATATATGCCAAATCGTAGATATACTATTATATTTCTAAATAGAAGAACTGTTGGCAGCAAACTGTATATTGCAGATGTTGATTTACTATGATGCACATTTTAAACTTATACAATGTTATGATACACCGTTCCTTCAATTAAAATTAAAAACAGGAAAAGAAAAGTTGTACTTAATATGTAGTGTATTTCAAGATGCTTTGAATTAGATTCCAAAGTTCAGTTTTAATTACTTTTGGTATTTTGAAGATCTTTAGTTGAAGCTGGATAACTACCTTAAAAATGGGTACAGAGTAATTTTATTGAAATATATTAAATTGTGACAAACAGTAACTCTAAACCTACAAAAACGACAATTTTATATGTCAGCCTAATTGTTTTCCATGTAGAAAGACACAGCTACTTGTTGAATACAATTCGAAGCTCAATCTGAATTACTAAAATTATCCATTTCCTTCTCCATTCTCCAGTCCTTCTCATAGATGGTAGCATTATCTAACTAGCATAAGGTCAACATATTTTAAAGAAAGCACATATGGGGAAAAGATAAGTCAACATTTTCTTTCAACAAAAGTGGCTTACATTTGGAATGTCAAAAATGTCAAAACATTTCATCCTGATCATTAAAAAAGATATTTGTTTTTGTTAATTCACCCTCTCCTGCCATAGTTTCATAATTAGCTAGAAAATTATTGAAATTGTCCTTGTCGACATACTCACATTACAGTGAAGACATTTCTGGATTATACTGTACAAATATTCATTTTTAGTCATAAATGGCAATATAATATAAAGTTTCAAAAGACTGTCCATATCAGACTTGGTAAAAGTGAATACTAATGCCTGTACTGTTGCACTGTGATTTTTTCCTAAATAAAAACTTAAGTACCCAAAGATATAATTGAATAACCCAAAAATATAAATGAAAAATATGTAATTGAAAACTACATAATTAAACTGTGTTGAAGAGAATTACACTAAAAAAGTTCAGGTAAATATTGAGACTTAAAAGTAGTTATTATCTTAAATAGCCTTAAAAAGAATCTGATAATATATCATCCTATAATATTGAATTATAAGCTATAAACTTTAATGTGATTACTTCATATGCTATTGGACATGCAAATAACATTCCCTATGCACCTCCATAATAAATCTGTTCCCCCTACTTGTGCAGTAATAGCAGAAGAAAATATATGTTTTCCTTGACCATTTTAGGGAACATTATTTATTCATTCTTTATTTTTCCTTCATAACCTAGAATATCAACCAAAAATTAGTAGTTATCACTGTGGAACAGATAGGAATAGTAATCTATTTTCTCATATAAAGTAAGATTTTAAATCACTAGAAATTTTATTAAGCTAAAATGACCTTTGATAAGAAGAATTTTTGCTATAAAATAGATTCTAGGCTAAAGAACCGGGATAACATTTATATAGTAAAGGATTATTAAGCATTTTTCACATATTAGTCATGTACAAAAAATTTTAAATGAAATATATTTCCTATATTAAAATTTTGTCTTATGGTGGTTGACAGAAATATAGTCAGCATATTTTTCTTCTTTCTACATCTCTGTGGAGGTATGATGGAACCTGAATAAATCAATTTCGATTGTATGCTTTAATGTTACCTGAAAATAATAAACTCTCTGTCATGCTATTTTGACCTACCAAGAGTAAGAGAAAATGTCAGAGGAATAAAATTCTTTTTTTTTTTTCTATAAAATCAAAACCTTAACCAACTTAGAGATGATACTATTATCACTACCAAAACAAACGTTTTCGTATAAGCTAATTGTTGGAATAATGAGGTGCTAATATTATTGAGTAGAGAGATATTAATATATTTATAATCATTTGGTTATTTCCACCAAGTGGCATCTTTCTTACCTGACTGTTTTTAAATCCACACTTATAGAGAGTTCTTACACACTCATACTTAAATATTTTTCAAATTATTATGCTTAATATAGCTTATTAAGGTAAGGAAATATAATAACTAAGTGGAGCAAGTTTTTATTCATTGTATTCATGTTATTTCATTTAGGGAATATTTTAGCATCTATAGCATCTAGCAACAAATAAGACAGAAAATATTCTTTCTATTTTCATGGAATTTACAATCTACTAGAGGAAAGAAATAGTAAGCAAGAAAACGTGCAGTATTCCAGGGAGTGTTCAATGCTGTGGAGAACTATAAAGCTGAGGAGACATTGTCGCATTTTAAATAAAGTTGTCAGTGGGGTCTTCTTTGATAAAATAACATATAATTGAATACCTGGAACAAAGGACTAGCATGAATGGAAAGAACTTGTGGGAAGCCCCAGATGAAGAGGTCCAGCAGGGACCAGAGTCCAGCCCATATAGACCAGGAGAATCTTTAATTCTACGCAAAAGGAAAGTAGCCATTGAAAGGATTTAGGAATTTTACTAATGGCATACATATTTCATCATGAGATTGTCTCTACAAGAAGCATCTCCTCATGGACCAGCTTTCTTAAATTAATGATCTAGGAATTTCTTCTAGAAGATTCCTATACCCTGATCCTACCGATAAGTGATAGCCGAAGGCCTTGGAATATACCTGATCCCACTGTAATTCTATTAATACCATCAGTTAACAGCACTACCGATATCTGCCAGAGGAAAAGCTATTCTATTTTTGCCCAAGTCTCTTGAATACATTCACTTTGAATCCAAGCCCCCACCCAAACAACCTTCCCCACCCCCAAGCCCCTTCCCAGACCTTATCAAGGAGACAAAGATATAAATACTTTGTATTGTAGCCAAAGGACTGAGCGACCCTAAGTTTAGTCTTGCTAAGTCACTTTCCCAGGGTTAGGCAGATTACAGTTATCTCATTAATGCTCATGGAAAATTGTTCCAATTTCACTTATTATCTTAGTCTTATCTTGCTCCTGGATAATTATCACCTCATTTCAAATTCCCAGGTTGTTCTTCACTCTCGAGGCTGCCTGGAATGGACTCCAAGCTACTCCATTTGGATTTCATTTATTCTTATCTATTTGGGGGCTCTTGCTTCTTCCCTCACTGATTTTTACTTCTTCTATGTTTTGATACTCAGAAATGATGACAGCACAGAAAAATATGTGACTTAATTCTCTAATGATAGCTTAACAAATCCCACAAAGTTAAGCTACTATTTACTATTAGTCAACTCAGTAAATCTTAAGTCCTTTTTAAGAATAGGGATATAGGAACATCTTGGTGCCCTAGTGGTTAAGCAGGTTGTCTCTGGACAAACCAAATACATCCCAAAGACCCAGGTTCACTTCCCTGGGTTTGGGGGAACATCAAGACGAACAACTAAATAAAATTAAATAAAATGTTTCTTCCTTCTTCTCTTCCAGCTGCCTGCCAAATCACTTTCATTTCTGCCTGAGTTTTCCCTTAAAAAAATGAATATATCTTCTTATATCATAATGACATGGATTAATGGAGGGAGGTAAGTAAAAATAAAAATATCGGTGACCAAATACATTTTCATAACAAAATATTTTATCTAATTCATTTTAGGTGTATAACTAAGAGATGTTATCAGATGAAATATAGACTGTCATACTAATTTTTAAAACCAAAATTTCAACGTTGTTCTTATTCAAATGTCAGACTCATTCATTTTAATCAAATATAAAGACACAGTATTTCCATATTTGTCTCGAGAAATATAGTCTATATGATTATAAATAAAATAAAATAACTTAAAACTTTCCATGTAGATTAAGGAGATTAGAATTTTAATTAATGGTAGAATATGAAAAAATATATAAAGTGATATATATAGCATATTTGAAATTATTGAAAATGCAGTGTCAACAGGGTTTTCATGATAATTTACAATATTTCTTGCTAAAAGAGAATATGTGAACATATTAATCATTTATGTAATATGAACTGTTTTGGAACACATAGAAATTGCATTTATTAAGTCTTGCTAACTTATACAATTGATTTTAAATCCCTTTCATTATGAGTGTTCGGCAAAAGAATTAAGAAATATGCTAGGTCTCAAAGCCAATATTTTGAACCATCATGAATTTTTTATTTTGCGATTTTTATTGTATTATGCACTCCTTAGCCTCAAAAATATAAATTACAAAAACAAAATAACCAAATATATTTTACTGCCCAATTAACAAATCTGGTTACCCTGCCAGTCAATGAACTATAACGCATCAGACATAAATCAGTGATGAATTACTTAAACTTTCACCTTGTAATCAGAGCTAAAAAAGTTGGCAGCAGGCCACATAATCCAGGGCTCGTTGTGCAGCATTATTTTATTCCAGTAACACATTAACAAAATGTACAACTGTTTTGACGTGGTAGATTATCTAACAACATTCCAGCAAAAAGCCTTTGTCCATTTTTTACACAAATGCCTTTTCCCTGATGATTAATATATTTTGCAATTTTTATGATAAATCAGTGGGAGTAATTAACTGTGCCCTTTTAGAGCTTTATAGCTTTCAATCTCACTACTTTGCAAGTGCAGGCTCCAATTCAACACAAAGTGATATCTTTGTATATGTTGTTGCTGAATTTTTTTTTTTTGCTCCCCTATGTTTTCTTGTTGTTTTTTTTTTAACCCCTCAATCCTTGTCCTTCTTGGGACCGTAGGCTTTATGGTGCATGAAAAAATATAAAGTAAGTTATTTACCTATGACGTGATTTTATGACTGCTTTGGATGGCTCATTTACCCTGACATGTATTTCAATTCTAGGTGCAGAGTATACATGAATAAAAAAATGAGTTCCCAAAATATAGAAATATTCTAAGTGAAAGTAAATGATGCAGTCACATAAAATTGTGATTATATGACATAAAACGCTACTCTAAGGTGAATGCCTTTACCCTTTCTCTTTCTGTATATGTTCCAAATGAGTCACTATGGATGTGCCATCTTGCTCTGGTTTGGTGTCATGCTCACAAACTCAGCCTTAATTGTTCTCTGTATTATTTTCAATAACACAGCCTAAACATCTTTCAAAGTTGCTTAATCTCTACTATATTATTAATGTTATCAATTAGGGCACTTCAATGTTTCAACCAATCTTTAACCACTCTTCCAGAATTATTACTGTCAGTTTTATTCAGTTCTCTCTGTCCCTCCAGTATGCAGGATCTATACCTTCATCCCACTCTTTCTAAAAATTGTCTAAATTCTTGTCTACATTCATTAAAGCTGTCACTGCCCTTATTCAAAACCTGCAAATGAATCCTACACCTCTTCTAGTTTTATCTGTCACCACTCTACTAATTTTTTGTTTATTCAGATCTGAAGTATTCACAAGGCATTTTTAAACGAGATCATTAAAAACCATCATTGCTATTGAAACATAATCTTTTTGTATTTCTATTACAACCAAACTAATTGATCAATAAGATTATTATTTTTCAATGAATCTGTTTCTCATTGATTTAAACTTCAAAAAATATTTCACAACTGACCTAAACCAACTCTTATAAAGATGAATTAATAGTACTCAGCTCTTCTTTTCCTCTGACCACCGGTGGCAACTCTCAATTTTATTTGTAATGGCTCTTGCATTTTTGCCCTCAGCAGTTACGACAGTCTCTCTCAAGAAAAGACACAGGTTTCTCAGCAGTTTGCAAACTTTCTTTGTCTTCTCTATTCCAATTTAGGTTTCTGTCTTCACTGTAGATTTTCCTGAGTTTTAAGTTCCAGCTCTGCTGGGATGTTATTCACTGGTACCAATCTCTAGCTCAGTCCTTTTCAGTACTTTCTTGCTTTTCTTCTTTCACTGCAGTTCCTTCTGTACTATCCTTCTATACTGTTCCTTCTGTATAGAATTAGCCTTCTGTCAAGTATAATTTTCCAGTCTCTACCTTTGAGCTCTTATTCATTCAAATAACTTCATCAACTTGTATGGGTAGGAATGATAACCGTTCGTGTTTTTAGCTTTCACAGGCCTGGTATAATGCTTTACATATATGCTTGACAAAGGCTAGGTAAGCACAATCACAGATATTTCATGCATATTTCCTTTTTTGAAATATGAACTCTATTCTTTCTGTCTCTATTCAAGTATATCAGTAGCACATTTGAGACCCAGGCCCATCCTTCTGTGGCTTTTCCAGCAATCATTGATCTCCTTCCAATTTTAATTTCTTTGGCATATTCTATGTGCATCATTCTATTTAGCAAGCATTGTATATTGCGTGGTGTTATTCACTATTTCATGAGTTTTAATTCTATGATCCAAGATTATTAAATACTGATGGGCAGAAGACATTGGCATATATGTACTTCAAAATTCTAGAGCAAAACTTGATTTTGCTAGATTAATCTAAGGGAAATATTTAGGTACTAATAAACAAATATAAAATGAAAAACACATCTTATTTTACTAATGTGTTCATTATTTTATTATAAACCATGTATTCCATAACCTAAAGATATCAGTAGAAATATTTTGAGGGGTAAAAGCCCAAAGATATAATGATTGAGTCTATAGGCTATCTATACACTGATTTCTAATGGGTACGATCTTAACTATCATGTCAGAGTCTTAATGTAACCTTTCTATTCTAGAATGACTACACAACTCTTATTTATGAAAATAATGTATTTAATCAGTGAAAATTAAAGTTTGATGTTACAGACTTTCAGATCCATAATTACACTAATACATTTATGACTATAAGTACGATTAAATGCGAGATCAAAGCAATAAATAGGCTGACAAATTTTGACAAAAACACCAAATTTATATTTACAATGTTCTCTTTTTCACCTTTGGCCCTTTTATTGAAATTCTGTCTGTAGTATGATTCATATCTCCGAAGCTTAAAAGAAGAAGAAAAAACGCAACAAAATCAGTTCTCAGTCAACAGAGCAGTCAGCAACTTACAGCAATTGAAAATTATACTGTTTATCTGGTGACTAGAGTCTTTTTTAGCTCTTGAAGATCTAGCTCCAGATTTTAATGATGTTTAAGATTGGTGGGAAAAAGGAAAATCATGACTTCTAATTAGTCAGTCACATTATTGCTACTTTTGTTTATGAAAACTCACGTTAGGCAAACATGTCTGTATCACTATTTGTCTAGAATCATAGAGATTCAGAGAAAAGTAAAAGTTTCTGACTCCTGAAATGAAACCTTAAAAGTACCAATTATTAAAATATAAACATGGAGTATACACAGATATTGACTTTTATTGATACATACCTGCAACATATGATACACACATTAATCTTATATTAATATTATAATGCAGTGTTTTGTCAACAAAATTAAGTTAAAATCAAAGAATATAAATGAACAAAAAAGTTTTAAAGATAAAGCAAAATTTAAAAAAAAGAAAAGAAATCCTTCTCCTTGGTTTAGTTACCTGAATGATTCTAGGTAGGCACTGCATTATAAATTACAGGGAAATATCACTAGATTATTTTAAACATTTTAAAGTAGCAAACTACTTTTGAGCAGGCACATATATAAAATGAGTTTCTAGGGAAAATTCACATTTATCTAATGTACAGGGACATGCACGCCACCGCAAATATCAACTCTGCTACTCTTTCTAATATTTCACATGTGATTTGGGGATGAATTAGAAGGATATTTTCACTGTTGAATTTAAAATGAATAAAATACCCTTGAAAATAGTATCCCCTTAAGGTTACACAGATGAAAAGTTTCTCATATTATGGAAACTCCCTCTCTCCTCAATAAAAGACACTTTGTCCTGAGGACATCCTTGTCTTCATACACCCTTTGTTTTAAGCCATCTGTTCCTAGTTTGATAATGGCTTAGCTTATTCAATATCAGGGCCTTTCCTAATGTGTAGGTGACCTGCTTTTATTTAATTTCAAATGTAGCTGCTATGCATTTTATGATCATACTGTATTTTGATAATTATGTACAGTCACCTAGAGGAATTTTGTCGATGATAACATTAAAAATTTAAGCAAATGAATTGTTATAATGATTTATATTACAAAGAGCTCCCATAAGGTATCAGTAAAAGATGTTGTTAAGGACCTAGTATCAGGTTGTCAGTAAAAACAGTATAACATGCAGTCATAGTTATCATAAATATGGTTTTGCAACATTTTTTTCCTTCTCTCTCAACTCTATTTCACTCTTCTCTCAGAATTAAATCTTGCATTTATTGAATGCTGCATTTTTTTTAAACTGACAATCTGTTAGTGCCAATCATGCTCACAGCTAGAAATCGGAGATACTAACACTATTCATCTCTTTACAACTGATCCATCATCAATGCTGTTTTATCACCTTTTAAAATTTGGTTAATAACTTCTTTCTCTTTATTCTCATACTTTGGGCCATCATTGAGCTAAATTTATTAAAATGATAAAATTAAGGTGATAGAAACAGTTTCTCCATGTCTTAATGCCTAACCTTAATCATACAGTATATATAACCTGTTACTTGCAATTACATGAATGCATTGATGTATATCATTTTCTAAATTCAATCCATCATTGAACAGTGATTGAATGTAATTTATTAAGAATGCATGTGGTAATATAAAAGGTACCCAAATTGGAAAGGAAGATTTGAAACTGTCATTATATGAGGATGACATTATAATATATTGATAGAACCCAAGATTCAGGTTAAAGAGGCTATAAATAACAAATATAGTGAAGTGACAGGCTACAAAATTAGTATTAAAAAACAGTTGAATTTCTATACATAAGAAATTGCAGAAGAGAACTCAGGAAAGTGTTCACATTTAAAGTATACCAAGAAGAATAAAATACCTTGAAATATACTTAACCAAAGAAGTGAAAGACTTATATGCTGAAAACAATAAGACATAAGTAAAAGAAATAGAAGATGACACAAAGAAATTGAAAAAAATTCCATGCTCATGGATTGGGAGAATTAACATAGTTTACACGGCCACATTACCTAAAGCAATATACAGATTTAATGCTATCTCCATTAAAATCTCAAAGACATTGTTTACAAAAATAGAAGAAAAAAATCATAAAATTAAATTGGAACTATAAGAGACCGAGGAAAGCAAAAACAATACTGAGGAAAATGTATAAAAACGAAGGTGTCATGCTCCCTGAATTTAAACTGTGCTACAAAGCAATATTAATCAAGTAAGTATGGTATTGGAATAAAAAGAGAAATACTGATCAATGGACCAAAATTGAGAGCCTGGAAATAACCACACACATGCATGGACAATTACTTTTTGACAAAGAAGTCAAAAGCTTACAATGTGTCCAGTACTCTCTTTTCAATAAATGGTGCTAGGAACACTGGACAGTCATATACAAAATTTTAAAACTAGGTCACTACCTAATACTATACATAAAAATTTAATCAAGTTGGATTTATGATTTAGATGTAAGACCAGAAACCATAAAATAGATAAAAGAAGACCTAAGAAAACACTAGTTGACCTTGATCTAAGAGATGTCCTTGCGAACTTAACTCCAATAGCAAGGGAAATAAAATTCAAAATAAACAAATGGAATTATATCAAATTGAAAAGTTTCTACACAGTGAAAGAAACTCTTACCAAAACATAGACAACATGCTAGATGGGAGAAGACATTTGCACATCACACATATGACAAGGGGTTAATATCCAAAATACAAAGAACTCATAAAAGTCCATCTTCTTAAAAATGGACAGATGTTCTTAATAGACTTCATTAAAGTAGACATACAAATGGTCAAAAGACACATAAAAAGATGCTCTACCTCTCTTGCGTATAGGGAACTGCAAATCAAAGCAACAATGAGATATCATCTCATGCTGGTGAAAGCGGTTATTATCCAAAAGTGTGAAAACACCAAGAGCTGAATGTATGTAGAGAAAAGAGAATTTTTATACTTGGTAGAAGTGTAAAATGTTGCAGACATTATGGAAAGCAATCTGGAGAATCCTCAAAACTGAGACTTGGAATTTCATGTGATCCAGTTGTTCCTCTACTGGGTTTTTAACCTAAAAACACATGATTATTTGCAGACATATATGCACCCTCTCTCCATGTTCATTGCAGTGCTATTTATAATAATTCACAACTAGAAACAATCTAAGTACCCACTGACCAACAACTGGACATGTACTGTATACACACGATGGAATGCTAACAGATATTTTAAAAGGTGAAAACCTGCAATTTGCTCCAAATAGATGAAACTCAAGGGAATTATGCTTAGCAAGATAAGACAGAAAGTGAAATACAGACATATCACTCATATGTGACATATAGAGCTATCAAGCAATGAATTAATTGAATTAATCAAAAATGTACTTTAAAAAATTAACCAAATCAAAAAAAACAATAGACTTTATCCAAAAAAAGCAGATCAGGTACAGAAAGCGACAGGGGAAAGTAGAGGGGTGAATGAAGTAAAGGGGATTAAGTGTATAGTGATGGAAAAAATGAAACAGTGGTGAAATTACTGAATTAGATACAGATGTTGATTTAATATAATGCATAACTTAAACCTATATTAATGCTATAATATAGTATTCTTTCAATAAAATCAATTTTAAAAAAGGCATGTGATAGTGATCCAGAAACTGTCAATACAAAAACTTTATTATATTCCTTTTTTTCTAAGATTTTTTAAAAAGTGTATATTAGTTGATTCAGAATTAGTAACCAATTGTTTGATCGTGACTTCTTATATAATTGATATACTATTACATTGACATATCTTTTAGTGAGTAATTATTTTCAAGTTAGCAGAAATATTTTCAAAACTTAATCATTACATTTATATTCTCCCCAATACTTAAAAAAAATCTATTATTGAAGTTTCTAAGTATATAATAAGGTCACTTTCATTTGATTCTACATCAAATCAAGTGGAAAGTTCCAGGTGTTATTTTCAAGTTCTGTATTCTCAAAGTTAGGCACCGATGACTAATTAAATCTACAAGCTGGTGAATGCAGGTGCAGAAAATTTTGCCTGCAATTAATCACACCTGTGAAATATTTAGCCTAAGAGACAAAAGCTGGGTTTTTTAAATATTGCTTTTGAGCTTTCTATTTGGAAATGAAATGCTTCTAGATTCATCTGTTTCAAAAAAAATTCCGGTTTAAGCACTTAAATGGGAAATTATATCCTGTTTATTTATACTTTGATATTATAGTTGATGAGCTATTTAGCTCTTGATTCTCACTTGGACTTTTTAAGGCATCAACACTATAATCTGATAAATATTATGTCTTTTATAATTATAATAAGCTATTTTTTTTACCTCCAAGTGGATTAAGCATCATAGAATCATAATTTAATGTTTTAATGAAAGTAACATTTAAATAATTATTTCTATAATTTACAATCTCAGATTTATAATTACGCTAAAGGTATTTCTCATCTAAATTTACGTATACTACTTTAAACTTCATATTATATCTGCTATGTGGCACTCAATCAACAAATTTTATTGACTTAACAAATACCTAAAATGAACAAAAAATTAATTTCTAACTATTATGGGAATTTGCATATGAAAAGAAGAATTGGTAAAAGAATCTAATTTAATTCTGCCTATTTAATATATTTTCCTAATAGCAAGCATAATAAGATGTGTTTTAATAAATATCTATTGATTAAAATCAACATTTCCAAGTAAAGCATGTCAAGGTTAGTCACAAGAAATTATGTATTTAGGTATTTCTCATTGACTTACAATTAAGAGTGATATAAATTCAGTAACTACTTTTGAGAATAACATGTAGACTTGAATTTTTTGCCATATGCATAAAGACTATGTACATATGTCTATGTAAAACAAACAAAGCATTCTCAATAACCAGATCTGTAGAAAAAGTAAAATTGTTTTTATAATATTAATTGATTCAGGGATAGATTTAATTTGTAGACTCACATTTAAACTATAGTCATTAATACTCTACAATATTCCAGGCACATAATAGACATTGGAGTTTTTTAAAAATGATCAAGACATTGATCATGATGCTCAATTTCTAGCTTGACTCTTGTAATCATAGAAAAATAATTAAATACATATTATATGAATGTTTGAGAAGAATGAGATAACATCCCAGACTAGGGAGAAAATGTTTTTTATCAAGTTTTTAGATAAACACTTTTTTAAAATAGGAAGGAAGGAAGGGATAGGAGGAAGAGGAGCACTGAAGGAAAGAAGGAAGAATGAGAAGAAAGAAACATCTTTTATTCTAGTTACTTGTTCATTTATGGTTTTTCACCCCAGCCTTGGATCTTGAACCTGGGTCCTTGAGCTTTTATGTGGTCTGCACACCTGCATCTTAGGCCTCTGAGCCACAAATGTGTGCACCAAAATAAACACATTTTAGTTTTTGTTTGTTTGTTCATTAAATATCTACCAAACTTCTAATCATATTTTTAAATAATCAGATTGTTCTTTACAAAACTAAATTTCCATGCCACTCTTTTGTGCAAAAATCTTCAATGACCCTATAAGTAAAATGCATACAATTAAAATTTCTCACCTTGTCATCTAGTGAAGAGTACTATCTAATCTCCTTTCTACCCTTCTCTAGAACGTTTCAAATATGCCTTGATAGGTAAATTCTCATTGAGTAACATGAAAAGATTATGCCCAAATTACTGTTTCTAAGAGACTGCCTAGGTACTCAGTACATATGATTAAAGAGTCTCTGGAAAAAAAGCTACTCTACAATGTATTGTCAGTAGTTTACTTCTGAAATGAGAAGGAGCTGGTTGAGGAAATCTATACCCAGAACAGTTCATTATTATGCTACTTTCTTGGCTGTGATTAAGAGATCATGTATCATGTAGGAGAACTTCGACCCTACATTAGTCAGATTCCCAGATTTCTAACAGGCCTTGGTAGGAATGACCAGAGGAGAGGGAATACCAACTGTCAATTCCTCTCTCTGTGCCTCATATTGTTCTCAACTAGGGTCAAAGATCAAGGAATAGACTAATAATTTAATTCACAAGGATTCAAAGTGCTTCTAGCGAGTCATTTCAAACACAGTCTGCATAATGAACCTCTCCCCTTTTGAGATTTCAGAGACTATGTTAAGTTAAACAGATTCTGATTGTTGAGGATATAAGCATCATAATAAGGTAGAAATGAAGTTGGGGACTTAAATATAAACACATTTTTAAGGGACTGTATGTATAAATACGTGTGGGAAAATACAGGAAGAATACAATATGAAATATTCTTTAAAAAAAAAACTAGACTTCTGAATTATTTGTTGGTTCTGTGAATAAGCCTGAACCAATATCAATAATTTTCAAAGAAATAAAATGACATCTAGCCTGACAACTAGTGTTCCAGTTTTCTAACCAATGCAATTTGAACTGGCAGAGTATTAAACCTTGACTATTAATGATGGCAGCTTTGCTGAGTTTTACCAGAAGGAAGATTTGATCTGTAAATAAATTCAAATTACTTGCTTTCAGTTTGCCCAGACTTCTCATAATTTGGTTTTCCCTTTTTATGCATACTTAGTATCAAGTTGTATTACACATCCATTTTTTTCATTTTATTTTGATGTGATATATTTCATCACATCGCATTATAATGTGATTCAAGCTAATATATTCTGACACTGCATCATGTACTCTACACCTGCACAGGTGCCACATTTCTCCAACTATCAGAATTAAATTAGAGAAGTTTGGCACATATTTAATCATGTTTTATGTTACTGATTGAATTTGCTGTATTTGATACTGATCACTTGTGAAATCTCGACCAACATGACATTCTGTTCAATTATTAACATCTAGTAAAAGAAAGTTTTGTTTTGAGTGTATGTCCCTATGTATTTGTTTGTTTCCATGGATATAGTTGAGAGTTCGAAAGGATTTCCTTCTTGGTAAAGTTACACTCGCCTTCTCCATAGAAAGAGGAAGACAATCCTTACCTTTAAAATTCTGCTGCTCGTCTCAATTTCCAGCACATCTCAGCTCAGGCAAAGCAACAGAACAGACTTTATAAATGTATTGAAGGAAGAGAGACCACAGAGTAACATGCTCTAATTCTTTTTATTCCGTTCTCTGCTTTTAGTGTCTTAGGGACAGGGTAGCTGTAATGCATTAACACAGTTCATTGACCCACTTTGAAAGCTGTGGATTAGGTGGCTATTTTGTCTTTTTCTCTTTGTGGACACAAGTTGTGTTTGATGTCTGAGAGTGACCAGGCATTAAACTGTGGTGAGTCTAGATTATTCTAAGCATATTTAGCAATGAAAAAAATGAAGTCATATCTATTAGGTATCCTGAAGACATTAGACAATCTCTGCAGCATTCAACTATTAAGAACTTAGTATGGGAAACTAATGTTTTTCTAAGTCAATGTTTTTTAAGGATTTTTATTCTCTTTTCATTGCATCAGGATATAACGCAGTTGATATTCTATATAAAATCCACTCATTGTTCTGTATTATCTAGTTACAGGGCTTTTTTATGCTGAAATATTGTAATATTTTTTAAAGAATGCTAAAAGATAATATAATGTCATAAAATATTTTAAAAATACATTTTTAAATTTTGATGTTTTCCTATTTTATTTTAGG
Organism: Solenodon paradoxus; assembly: GCA_004363575.1. NCBI lineage: Eukaryota > Metazoa > Chordata > Mammalia > Eulipotyphla > Solenodontidae > Solenodon > Solenodon paradoxus. The sequence continues at coordinate 418,551 of RJWH01000080.1, read as the reverse complement.
CTCTATAATGCTTCATTTATAAAACGAGAAATAAAACATGACATTGTTTCTGCTTCATCTGCTATGATTCAGAAACATGAAAAAGATTGAACTATTTGCAGAGATATTTTTGAATTGTCAAATGTATCACCTAAGATAACTTTTGCATGACTTTGTACAAAATTTTGTATAAAATGCAAAAAGTAGACTAAATGCTTGGAAGATGTTAATAGGAATCACGATAAAGTTAAATATCTAAAAATTTGAAAATGCTAAACTAATTTTTATTGCAGAATATTTTTTATTTATGTTTTATGGGGAATGCATATTTTTATCAACACCATTTCACTTATTTACTTAATGTTATAAGCACAAATTCTGAAGACCCTACAAGTCTCATAGGCCAAATGATCAATAAATCTTATTCGAGGTTCTCTCTGCTCTAATGGAGCTCATAGACCTATTATTCCAACCTGGACAATGCAGATAAGCTTAGCAGAACCAATAATTTCCCTGAACACAAAGAGTATATCATGCAACTTCTTTAACTAAAAAGTAATGATTTGTTAGTATTCACTGTTACTTTCTGTATTCCCACCAAATATAATGCAAATATTCTGTGTCTGAGATGTCATTTTGTAGATCAGGGATAAGTAGAGCTAAGAGCCATTTACATGGATAGGACTATTTGCAGGAGAAATTTAAACAGTTATAATGGAAAAGGGTGTGTGTAAAGGCTTGGCAATGAAACTAAAGGATATATGGGGACTAGCTTAGGACAACATTTTAGAAATTTCTTTAAGAAAGAAGTAAGTATGTGACAATCACTATGCTCTGAAAATAGAAAGCTGAAACTATGAAAAGGAGAGAGGGTTTAAGGAAATCAACTGTACATTATAACTAAAATTGACTAAAAGGCTTTTAGTTTTCAAAATATTTTTGAATGTTTGATTAATTGAATTTTATTGTTTTAACATTGCTTGATGCTTAGATGAGACTACAAGTGTATTCCTGGTAAAAAGTTAAGCAAAATACCCAAGAGTTTTGTAATTTCTTTAAGAATTATTATTTTACTTAAAGGAAATGTGCAAGCAGGAATGAAGGCAAACACTGACAGGCAGAGAGGAAGAGAAAAGTAGAAGAGCATTTATTTATTTTATGTAGTTATTCATCTTGGTTGTTACCCCTGACTCCAGGTCACAAACCCAGATTCTTGGGATGTATGCAAACTGTGCTGGGAGAAAGTGACTGAAAAAACCTCTAATCTACCAGAATCTTCCTATAATTTTTTTTTTTTTTAATACTCAGAAGTAAATCAAGTTTTAGAATTAACTTTTAATCTCTTGGAGGGGAATTAACGAAAGTGAAAAATGTTAAATCACATTCCTCTCTTAATAAAATTACTCAATAAGTTGTGATATTCATGTATATCTTTCCAATTCTATAATCCATATTGATATCATTATGTTGAAAGTGATTCCTAGCTTTTAAATATTATTTTTAAAGGTATTTCCATTTTGTATCTCTTCTGATGTTTTTCATTGGTGAGAATTTTGGAGACCAGTTAAACATTCAACAACTATCATTTTGAATTTAAATTCAAATTAACTTAGACACTACCTCTAAATTAAATGTATACAAAGAACAAAGAAGATCAACATAAACTGACCACAGGATATTTTATACTATGGTCTTTTTTCAATCTTAATGTTATATCAAGATGTATTGTTTCTTCTTTTTTTTATTCTATTCTATTCTATCTTATTTGTGGTGAACACAGGCCTAAAGGAAGATTTTCATCATCCCAAATATTTTTTATTATAATATCAGTCATAAGATACATGCAATAGAATTGCACATGTGCCATACAGCTATGCACTTGCCATATTGCAATATGGAAATACTACATATACTTTTTATATACAGAAAATATTTTCTGATAGCTTAAAATTAAATAATACTTTGAAATTAGTATTTGGTACATTACTATGCTGCATTCCTTTATCCTCACCTTGGTTGATTATTTTCTTTATGAAAACAGAGAAAGTTTTACAAATGTATTATGGATAGTGCTGAAGTGTACTTTTCTCCTTATCTCTTTCTGAAATTAATTTTTGGAAAACATAAGTTCTATGCTTTAATTGGGTCATTGGGGATTATTGCCAATTACTAAAATAGCCAATATGATTTTGCTCAAATTTAAGTAAATTATGCTAGAATGTACAACTATGTAGGCAACCTAGGAATTTCATTTGCATTAAGATACAGTTTTGAGATATTATCTATATAATTCTGGAAAAATATATATTTTCTCAAAGTATCACACAAAGAAATGTGGATTGGATAAGAAAAAGACTAATTTCATTAACAGAAGGAAGCTTACAGAAACCAGATTCTGAAAAACCAATAGTTAATTTTGAATTTTGAAAAAGACAGGAAAAGGTCTAAGGGATCATAGAAAGCTACAATCTATTCATTTTTTTAACAAACGAATGCTTTCAGTGTATTCACTGTGAAGTAATAAGACTATAATGTAATCAGTGGATGGAATTAAATATCACTAAACAATCCCACCTTGGTATTTATAGCTCTTTAAAAGTTGACCTAAGTTGTTCATCATTTTAAAAATATTGATTAATTCTATCTAATAGAAGAAAGCATAGAGGTAGAAATTTCTACAAGAAAACCACTTCCCAAGAAATAAAAGACTGCACAATTTACTAAATTCTGGGAATTTACTGTTTGAACAAAAATAGATTAAAAAACAAGCTTATTAGAAAGCTCAAACTACTAACCACTTAACATTTATATTAATGTAAAATCTATCTCCATCTAATTTCCATCCATTTTCCACATTTGAAGTGTATGCAATTAGTTGAATAGAAATATTTTTATGATAGCTTAACAAACATGTTTACAACTTTATTATATCTTCTGTTTACTTTTCTTTATATTCACCCCCTTTTCAGTTCTCTTACCGTCTTGAAGATTTCCTCTCAAATAAATAAAGATTCCTCTTCAAATTACATATTAGGAAATGGAAATTAATTTGTATTTTAGTGACAAAGCAGGGAGGATTCCACTTGAATTATTTTTACATGCATGGACAAAGTCTAGTTATTAGGATAATAATGCTGCAGTTCAGGCATTGCCTCAGAACTGCTTTCCAAATTGGATCAGAAAAAAAAATTTGCATCTAGAGTGCAAGCCACGCAAATATAAGCATAGAATATGACAGTGATCATCATATCCATTATCAAAAGAATATTAATTTTGACAGAATTTCCCAGTTCTTGTAATTGGTTTTTACTCAGTCATCTATATTCTCCCTTATGACCTCATCTATATCTATCTATCTATCTATCTCTCTCTCTATATATATATGTATGTACTTTTTTACAACAAGAATAATAAACAGAACCTCTTTGTCTTTGAGATCAACTTTCATAATTGAAAAAAAATGTCTAAATCATTGAATATCTTAAATTATTCCTCGTCTAGGCTAATTGAAACTAACAAGAGCATCGACATTTATAGAACCTAAGTGAAGCTAGACTGTTTATTCTTGAGTTACTAGTAAGTGCCCTTGAGAGGTCAGGAACAATAACTATTACCTTGGTAACAAGTAATAAACTGATAAATGTGTCCCTAGCACCTGGCAACAAGAACAAAGGAAAAAGTCATGAAAAACCCCTTCCCACCTCATAGTGGCCAATCCTATTATGAAACTCCTCCAAGTTGCAATTACATTGTAGGCAATTTTTTAATGACTGACATGTTCTCTGAACTGTTACATGTGACTACTAATAACTGAAATATGGGTAGTATAAATCAAATTGCTAATTTTATTTTAATCAATTCATTTTAATCAATTTAAATTTAAATGCCCTCATATGTGATAGAACCACATCCAACACAGCAGTGAAAAACTGAAAGCATTCCTCTAAGATTAGGAACAAGAGGAGGCTGTTCACACTTGTCATTGCTATTTAACAATATACTATAGGTCATGGAGCAATTAGGCAAGAAGAAAAAAATGAATCTGAATCAGAAAATAGTAAGTAAAACTATCACTATTTATATATGACATGATAATAGAGAAAAACCTAAAAACTGTATCAAAAACTATCAGAATTAATGAGTACAGGACAGTAGCAGATTATAAAATTAATAAACAAAAGTCTATTTCATTTTTATATGTAAATAATATTGAAAAGAATGAAATCAAGAAAAATACCTTATTTACAATAGAAACAAAAAATAAACATCTTGGAATATAATTAACAAAGGAGGTAGAAGACATGTATAATGAAAACTATAAGACTTTCTTAAAAGAAACAGGAAGTTACAATGAGGTAGAAAAATATTCCATGCTCATAGTTGGGAAGAATTAACATGGCCGAAATGGTTGTCTTACCTAAAGGAATATACAGGTTTAATGCAAACTGCATCAAAATCCCACTGGAATATTTTAGCGAAATAGAACATTTTTAAAAAATTTGTATGGAATAACAAGATCCAAAATAGTCAAAGCAATCATGAGAATAAAAGCAGTTCAGAACTGGAGTTATCACACTCCCGGATATTTACGAAGTAAGTGATCAAAACTGTATGGTCCTGGAATGAAAACAGAACCATAGATCAGTTGAATTGAACTGAATCACCAGAAACACTTACATATATGGTCAGATAACTTTCAACAATGGAACCAAGAGTGTATGACAGACAAAGTCTTTTCAATAAATGGTGTTGGAAAACTGGACAGCTACATGCAAAAAAAAACAAAAAAAACAAAAAAAAGACCACTGTCTAACACCACACACAAATTAATTCAAAATAGATTACACTTGGATGTTAGAATGGAAACCATGAACTTCTCAGATGACATCATATGAAATCATTCCATGATATAAGCCTTAGAGATGTCTCTGGGGACTCAACTCCAGCAACAAGGAAAACAAAAACAAAAATACACAAACGAGAATATATCAGATTAAAAATCTTCTGAAGAGCAAAAGAAACTATCACCAAAACAAAAAGAAAACCTACTGAGTAGAGAAGATATTCGTCCATCATGTATCTGACAGGGCTTAACCAAAATATGGTCATGTAGCTCAATAGCAGAAAAGCAAAGAATTCAATCAAAAATGTATGGAAAAATTGTATAGACAATTTCTCCAAAGAAGACTTACAAATGGCCAACAAATATAGGAAAAGATGTTCTTCCTCACTTTTTATTAGGGAAATGCAAATCAAATAAACAATGAACTATGAATTATGACACTGTCTGGTATCCAAAAGTCTGGACACAACAAATGTTGGTGAGGATGTGGAGAAAAAGGAGCACTTCCACACTGTTAGTAGGAATGTAAATTGGTACAAACTTTATGGAAAGCAGTATGAATCTTCCTCAATTATGAATGAAAATCTCATACATTTCTCTCATTTCACTTTTGGGAATTTTTCTAAAAACTACAAAAACACTAATTTTCAGGTTACCTCAATAAATATTAAATTTTAAAAACTTAAGTGACCTCCTAGAGCTGGAAACTATTAAACTGAATATCATAATTATGGACTATATTGATGTCTTTATTTCACTTATCACTCAACCTGATATTTATTTAAAAGCTATATCCTACCTATTATCTATTAACATGTATCAAGTTTCCTTCTCTCTGAAAATGAAATACCAATTCATTCAAAAAATATGAGGTTACAATCATACACATATGAAAATGAGAATATCTTACATTCTCAAATTTATCTCACAAAAATGTGACAAATATCAAATGACTTGGGTCTTTGTGATTATTAGTTATATGGATTTAGGAAAGTCAGGAGATTTGAATCTTCATTTTCTCATTTTTAAAATGGGAGGTCAGAATAGAATATCTAAGGTCCAAAAAAGATATCAAACATATCAAATATGTTACAAAATATTATGGAATAATGGATGTTAGGAAGAATATCAAGCAAAGAACTGAGTGACAGATCAAGCGTTAAGTTATTCCTTTTGCTAGGATGATCAGGATGGGTCTTTTTGATGAGTGGACATTGAGCTGCACCTGAATGTGGGTAAGTTTAACAGGTTAAGATTTAAAGGAAGGGCAGTTAAGACTGAAGATACAGTAAGTGAATAATTTCTGAGATGGGATCAGAAAGAAATTAAGTGTAGCTAAAATATAGGGAAAACGGGAGACGGGGATGAAATATCAGACTGTAGAATTAAGCCAGGATCTGACAAGAACTGTTACAGTCTTGATTAGGAGATGCATTTTATTCCATGTTCAAGACTATCAGGGAAGGATTTGAATAAACTTATTTGTATTTTGCAAACACTATAGTTGTTATGTGGTGAATAGGCAGTAGGAAGAACAAGTAAGAAGAGGTCATAGATTACCACACAACATTTGATAATGTTTCCATATATTGTCAAGTTGGAAACTAGTATCATCAGTATAAGATACTGAATTTTTGAAGGAACTGCATAGATTAATTTACTTAAAACACTGACATACTTGACTAACAGCCCATCATACAGTTTTACTCTCCTTTTATGACGCAGAGTTAACAAAGGAACCCTCCACATCAATGGTTATACCACAGGTTATAGACATTTTCAGTCAGTACAAGTCTTCATAAGTATTCATGTGTAGATAAAAATTTAAGAGTCTGCTGGGTTAATGATTGACAACCAAAATCCATGGGACAAATTCTTTTGGGATCTCATCTAGAAGTCACCAAAAGACACTTGTTTTAGTTGCTAAAAAGTAGTTTGAAAATTTATCATTCAGATCTATATCGAAACAAAAGAAAAAAAAAATAGAGCTTTCCTGCTTCATGAAAAACCCAAAGTGTTAGAAACAAAATATTCCCTTGTTTTTTTTTGTTTGTTTCTTTTGAGGAAGTCTTTAGACACAACTTCAGACAATGTGAACCCTGCTGGTGTGAACAACAGTGGCCTCTTGAAATATTTTCATAATAATATTTAAACACTAACATCACAGCTAATTTTTATTTATCTATTTGAATAACTCTGCTATTATGATCTTCTGATATAAATAATACAGTAACAAATATTTACATTTGTAAATCCATCATCAAACTTGTATTTTAACCTCAGATTTGCATTAAAAATTGCTTGATCATCAGAACTTGGCATTGTCTCCCACTTTCTCACTTTATTCACATAAAAGAACATTGTCTTAAAATAAAGTCAATTCTGTAGATAAGACAGTCTGCCTTTAAAACTTAGTTTGAGAAGGTTTATGAACAATAGGATTTATATTTAGAACAATACAATATTTGAAAAGAAGCATTCATTTTCTTTTATGCTAAACATGCTTTACATTTCATTTGCATTTCTGCCACATTTCATCAAGATTATGTGCTCGGGAAGTTGATGTTATGACTAATTTCATTTACATTTAAGAATAAATGTTGCTAGTTTGGGGTGGGGATGAAAATACTAAATGCTATTTTAAAATAAGGAACAGAAAAAACAAAAGATTTTCTGCTGCAATATAATGTAGAAAATTATGTATATTTTAGGACAACCACAGGAAATGTTTTTGTTTGAGATACATATAGTATTTGAAACATGGTAAAGATCAAGTAGCAGAGGTAAGAAACATAATATGACCTCAAAGTTGAGAAATAGCTAATTTTCCTGTAGCTACTTTGTCACCTCCCTTTCCTCTCTCTATCACACCCATTCACAAGTTTCATGTTCTTTTCCAGATTTCAGAAACTTCCACTGGGTTCTTCTCTTCTGTACATATTCCTATTCTCTATCCACGATGCTGTTTCCCCATAATCACTACTCTTTCTATCCCCAATACATGGTCCAATAGTCTGTTCCATCATGGCTGGGATATCATGTACTTCACCTCTCTGTTCTTTCATTTCAATGGCAATTCCACCACAACGGAAATGATACTTTCCCCGTGAGTCCCCAGACACTGACTGAACCTAACTTAACATATCACATTCTGACAAGCTGTCACCTACTGTCAGAATTAGTAACAGTGTCGTAAGGTAGAAATAGTTGTGACAATAAATAAACATTTCTCACCAAGCACATCTCTTTCTATAAAAAATAGTATATTAAAAAGAAGTAAAAACAAACTGGAAACATTTAAAACATTTTTGTCGACATTCATTGCCAGATAAGGGGATAGAAGTGACCCATCACTAAACATACAAAATAATAATGACAAAACATTCATGCAACCATTTAGCCCAGTCTACTGAGGGAATGGGGAGTATGGTAAGGGGTGGGGGGGAGTTGAGTTGGACAAAAAATGGAATTCTGAAAGAGTAGCATCTGAATTGAGATTTGAGTAATTAGTAGAGATCAGCCATACCAACAATGGAAGACAGGAAGAGCTAGGTAGGAGAGGAATAAAAAAGAATAGATAAGAAAATTCTTGAGAGTTTTGCAGGTTCAAGATTTTTTTTAAAGACCAGCTCAAAGAAGGGTACATTTTATGTTAACAGGTGAGTATTATAATGATTGAAAATAAATATGTGAAGAAAATATGTCTAAGAAAGAAAACATTCACAGCAACCACCACAATACAATGACCAGTTAATGCTATTTTTTTCTGTGTCACTGTGCCTCTGTTAAGTCTTTAAAAGACTAAATATCCATTCATATTATGCCTATTTTTGGAAATTTTACTATGGTATTTTTTTAATAAGGTTTTGTTATTGATGAAAACACAAGGCTTAAAGCATAAACACAATAGAATATAATTTTAAGAAGTCTCCATATTTATTTGAAGTATTTATTTTAGCACACACTCCAAACAATAAAGCTACTATTATTTAATTTTGGACTTATAAATACATATATATACATGTATGTATGTGTGTGCATATATATGTACATATATGTATGTATGTATATATAATCATATACAATCTTCGGAACATTGACCCTAAATCTAAATTTAAATCAGGCCATCTATTAAGGTCTAAAGACACTAACTTCTTTTCATACAATACAAAACTTACCGAAGTCTTTTATTTGATTATTCTGGATACATACAGATGTTTTGCTGAGAATTAGTGCCAGATAATCTTTGGAAAAGTATTTGAAAAATAGACTTTATTATTAACACCAATTATTACTTGAAAAGTGAATGGATATTCTAGTTTTGCTCTCTATATAAATCAAAATAACAACAACAAAACAAGTATACAAATACTCTGAAACCTGGAATATGATTCAAATCTGAGATAATGGATTTGGCAACACCTGGAGGAAATCTGAGGATTATGATAGAGGAATAAATTTCTCTTTATTTAGTTAAAAATCTCAAGATGGCATATGACCGAATGTTTAAACACTTTTAACATTTAGCAAATAGAAAATCAGGTCAACTGCTTGAGTTTTGGCAATATGAATACTCACAAATACTCTATTTTTTATTCCAAAGATGCAGAATTAATTTTTTTTTCATTTTTGTTTCAGGGCATAACTATCAAAAAGTATCATAATTGTATGTTATGGTTTAACAGGAGTAATGTGATTTCAACACTTTTGTCTTCAAATTGCTTTATAAGGAACAATTTCAAGAAATTCTAGTGAAAATGTCAAATTCATTTCAAAGATGTAAGTAGACAATTTGTATTGTTTTTTCTTTTGTATCTTTTCTTTACTAGCTAGAGCCTAGCTAGAGATGATGTATGAAATAAAAGCACAATTTACACCGTTGTGGGAATCTTCAATTTTATTTTCTTTAAAATAATAAGTGAGATCAGACAAGTAAAAATTCATCAGCAATTCTAGGTTCTTATATGTTGACATGCTACCTGCATAACAATTTGGAATTATCGCCCAAGTAAATAAATATTACCAATAATATATAGCTGTTAAAGTAAGAGCAAATAACTGCAATTTGAAATTTTCTAAAATACAGAACTTACATTTTTATCAAAATATTTTAAGCAGATTTTTTGTTTTACATTATGACTCATTAAAATGACTGTTTCCAGTATGCAGAATATGTTTCACCTCAATGAATCCCTCTAATGACCGTAACACTAACAAATTACAACTGCTTCTTCTGGATTGACATTAATATAGCTTTGATATGAAATTGTAGGAGCATTTTGCCAATATGAAAATAGAAAACATCTGAGTAGATATTTTATTTCTTGTCTATAAAGGATAAATGACAACATAATCAGAAGCAATGAAAATAACAGACATAAGTAATTTGACATTCTTCTTCTCAAGGAAAAAATTAAAAAAACTCACATCTAAAAATTGGAGTCAACCTTAAGGTCATAAATTCTTAGTACGTTCTTCCATTGTTAAAAACAGATATTAGGAAAAATTCCTGAAAATTGATAGTGATGATGCTTGCATAAGATGAATGCACTTAACGCTACTGAATGTTCACTTGAAAGTGGTTTGAATAGTAAATTTTATGTTATATAAATACATATATATGTATATATGTATACATATATATATTTAAAGTGTCTCTTTAAAACATAGATGTTGGTTTCTTTAGCTGTTATACTTACAAGAAATATCTAATCATATAGGAATGATCAATGCAAATATAGTCATCTGTTGTATTGCCATTTATTTTAACATATATGTTTTAAGAGTCTCCATTTATCAGAGATAAGAATAGTCAATACCCTGGCATGCTGAATTATTGCTTTCCTTTTCACTTATCTCATTTCTCTTAAGTTTATAATTATCTCAAATATTTCTCAGAAAATTGTTATATTAATAAATATTTTGTTTCTAACACATATACTAATTTTAGGGGTGAGACTATAAAACAAAATAAAAAGGTTGAGCTACATATTTTACTTTGAAATGATAATATTTCTAAAGTGACCTATAGTTCTTTTAAAACCAGTACAAAAATTATAAATATACAAATAAAGGTGAGTAGGAAAAATGACTTCCTTTTTGAAACTACTTCCATAAAATTATCTTGAATAATCATACTAAAACTGGAAAGGTAGCAACAGTTTTTTTTAAAAATATAGCTGATTTTCACAAAGCACAGGATGACTCTTTGAATATCTATCTTTTCCCCATTTTATTACACTTCAGATATTGTTTATTTGGTTTTGCCTTTAGTAAAATGAAGGTCAGTGACAACTCTGCATGGATCAAGTCTATCTGGAATTGTTTTTTCCAATAGCACTTGCTCATATTTTGTCTTTGTGTCATATATAATTTAAATATTCACACTGTGGGTTTTTTGACATAATACAATTGATAATTGCTAAAATACAGCATAATGTAAACATATTTTGTTTTATTATTTCTCATTGTTATATGCTTTTTAGAATACGGCATTTTCACCTCAGTCTGTATGCATTTCACCCCACACCTACCACCGAAGTCCCAGTGTCCTTTACCACCATCGCATTAATGCCTTTTCTTCTTTTGTTCCCTGCTCAATCCCCCCATGCCTTGCTGCAGTTTTCATCCTGTCAATTTTGTTGAGATTTGTCTGTTCATTTGTTTTGTTTCATTATGAGGACTTTTCTTTTTCTTCCTGGCTTATGTTGCTTAGTATAATCACCTGCAGTTCCATCTAGTTTGTTGCAAAAAGATGATTTCATCTTTTTTTTAATAGTTGCACAGAATTCCATTGAATATGTGTGTGTATATATATATATGACTTCTTTATCCAGTCATCTGTTAATAGGCATTTAGGTTGTTTCCATGTCTTGGCTATTGTAAATTGTGCTGCTATGTACAGGAGTGCATATAATTTTCTCTGATTAAAGATTTTGTTTTCTCAGAGTATATACTTAGAAGCAGTATTGTTGTATCAAATGTTAGATCCATCCTTTTCCTCCTTGTTTCTATTTTTTTTTTTATATAGGCCATTCACATTAGTACATTAGTACAACTATCATTGTAGTTTTTATTTACATTTCACTGATGAGTGATATAGAGCTGTCTGTAGACTATCTGTGTTTTTTATCTAGAGAGGTATATTTTTGGCTCCTCCATCCCTTTTTTATCTATTTTTTTGAATGGGTCCTTTACTGTTTATTGTTCAAGTATATGAGGTCTAAATATTTTGAAGATTTAGCTCCTCTCTGATATGTATTGTAGAAATATCGTCTCCCATTCAGTGGGTCGCTTTTTTATTTTAGTGGTGACTTCTTCACTATACAGATATATTTTAGTTTCATGTAGTTCCAGTTGCTTAGCTTCACTTTAGTTTGCTTTGCCATAAGCAACACTGCACACAGACATCTCTGAAGTTGATGTCATGGAGCTTTTTTCTTCATTTTCCTCTATATGTTCTGTGATTTTAATTCATACTCCTAAGTCTCTGATACATTTTAAATTTTTATGTATGGTGCCAACAAATAATCTAGCTTCGTTTTTTTTTAATTGACTGTCCAAATGTTTCTCCCTGCATTATATGCTCTTGGCTCATTTTTCATAGATTAGCTATCCATATAGGTGTGATTTATTTCTGAACTCTCAATTTTATTCCACTGGTTAGTTTGTTTCTATTCCAGTACCATATTGCATTAATGATAGTCACTCTGTAGTGTAATTTGAAGTCAGAATAGGATTCCTCCATTTTTTTTCTTCTTCTTTTATTTTTTTAGGTTACCTTTGGCTCTTGAGAATATTTTTGATTCCATCAAGCCTTAATATAGTTTAATTTTCTTGAAAAATGTCTTTAAAATTCTACTAGGAATTGCAATAATCTATGTATTGCTTTGTAAAAAAATGATCATTTTAAACTATGCTAAATTCTTCCAACCCAGGAGCATGCAATATTCTTCCATTCTTTACGTTACCTTATTTTTCTTTTATAAATGCCCTATATTTTTCTGTGTATACATCTTTCATCTCCTTTGTTAAGTTTATTCCCAGGTACCTTATCTTCTTAAGTGTAATTATGAATGAGATTGTCTTGATTTCTCTTTCCCCTAGCTAATTTTCTGCAAATAAAATACTATTTTTGGCATTGATGATATATCCTGCCACTTTGCTGTATTTATTTGTTGCAAAGCATTATTATTATTATATTTTAGTTTTCTGGGTGTATCATGTCATCTGCAAATAATTATTTTATTTCTTCATTTCCAATTTGAATTCCTTTAATATCCTTTTCTTGCTTTATTGCTCTGGCCAGGACTTCCAATACTATGTTGAATAGTAGTGAGAATAGGCATCCTTGTCTTATTCCAGGTCTTAGTGGAAACTATTTCAGTTTTGTTTTTTTTTTTTTAACCATTATGTCTGTTGTAGGTTTTTCATAGAAGGCTTTTATTATGTTGAGATATGTGCCTTCTATTTCCATTTAGCGAGCTTTTATCATAAATGAGTGTTGAATCTTATCAAATTTTTTTCTCTCTATTGATATGATCATACAATGTTTTTCCCTTTGTTGGTATGGTGCATTATATTGGTGTATGTATGTTAAACCATCCTTGCATCCCTGTAATTAATCCAACTTGGTAATGATGTATATATTTGTTGTTAAATTAGGCTTGTCAATATTTTATTGAGGAAATTTGCATCATATCCATCAATGAAACTGATCTAAGATATTTTTTAGTCCTCTTCTTGTCTAATTATAGAATCGGTATAATGATGGCCTTGTAGTGTGTTTTGGGGAGTTTTCTTCTCCTCTTCAATTCTATTGAAGTATTCAAGGAGGTAATCACTTTGTCTTTAAATGTTTGGTTGAATTCACTAGTGAAGTTTTCTGATCATGGTTTCTTGATATCTACATTTGTATTTGGTTTATTGAAGATATATATATATATATATATCTTCCTAGAAAAGATTTGGAAGTTTGTTCAATTTTGTCCATTTTTTCAAAATTTGTTGTCATAGAGGAATTCATAATATCAGGATACTTTGTATTTCTGGAATATCTATAGTAGCTAAGGTTCTATCAATTTGTTTTTCAGTAACAAGCTTTTAATCTTATTGATTCTTTGAATGGTCTTCTTGCTTTTTTATTTCACTGAGTTCTGCTATGATTTTTATCATTTCCCTTCTTGTGTTCATTTTTGTTTCACTTGTTCTTTTTCTAGTTCCTTCATGCATGAGATTAAATATTTAAGATATCTTTGACTTTTGATATGTGCTTGTATAGATATAAACCTTCTTCTTAGAACAACTTTTGCTGCATTCCACATGTTCTGGTAGCTAATCTCTTCATTTTAATTTAATAAAATTCATTCCCAATTTTTTACTTTTTCTTGAATGTTTTCATTGATCCATGAATTATTCAGATCCATGAACTGTTCAGAAATTCACTTTCCACACCTTTGTGGTTCTTCTTTTCTTGTTTTTCTTATTCACATGTAGTTTCATACTCTTATGGTAAAGATGGTATCCATAATTTCAAATTGCTAAATGCATTAACTCTTGTTTCATGTCCCATGGCATGGTCTATCCTTGATAATGTTCCATGTGCACTTGAGAAGAATGTATAATTTTTTATTTGGGGGTAGAAAGCTCTGTATAAGATTGTTAGGTCCATACAAACTGTGATATGTAGGTCTGTTTATTTTTTTTTGCTTTTTTTAAAAATTTTCTGTCTTGTTCTCTATTGACATAAAAGGAATATTGAAATTCCCAACTATTATTGTGTTGCTGTGTCCCTTGAGGTCTGTTAATATTTGTTTCATATATTTAGAAATATCTGTTTTTTGAAATGCATGAAGTAAAGCATCTGTTACAGCTTTATGTAGTAAAAATCTCTGTTCTGCCACTTAGTATATGTGACAATGGGTAAGTACTTAACTCCCTTAAGTCTGTTTCTTCATCTGTAAAGTAGGATTAAAAGTACAAACTACTTCATTAGTACTGGAGGCAATTAAATGAGCTTAAGCTCTCTGAAAACAATGTTAGACATATCATTACTTTTTATAAATGTTATTTTTACCATTACTCTTAGCTCAAGTGTTAAAAATCTATTAGCTTTGAATGATAATGCATTTAGGTTAACACTGTCTATATTTTGCTCAGAATAAAGTAAGGAGTCTGAATTATAGAATTTGACTGGTACACTGATCAAATAAATGTAGAATCACCAAGTTTTCACTGGATAATTGATATGTATGCAATTACTGTGTCATTTGTTTTTACATATTCAATTGTATCTTGTTTCAGGATATACATTTCTCCTAATATAGTGATATACTTTTTGCATCTTAAGCACAGTGAGAGTAACTTATGACAGTTCAAATTCCACAAGCACTTCTCTTTTTTCTGTTTCCCCCTGCTGTATTATCTCTGACAAATCTTCTGTCTCTTGCTGCATTGTATTGCAATTAGCAACAATTAATTAACCTTACTGAAAGCCAGTGTGAAGCTTATTTAAGCACTTTTTTTTCTTTTTCTCTCTTTGTGATTGTATAACTTAGGGTTTGAGAAGATGATCAGTCAGTAGGGGTTTCTTTTTCTTTTATCTTACCTACTACAAATACAATGGATATTTTACATGAGATTTATTTCCCTATAATCTCATAAGTCCTTAAGTAATAGTTAACATTTCTGCTTCTTTTTTAATTAGGTGTTTTGCTTAATGTTTGCATGCTATTTCTTATTTTATTGTTACTGTATGGTTAGCATTATCAATACATCAGGTGAAGTAAATATAACACTTTTTTTAACTCTTCTAATATTAACAGAAAAAAAGTATGCAAAACAATTTTACAGTTAACCAAATACGTACATTACAAATAGTTTATGCACAGGAAATACTATTAGCTTTTATTATTTAACTTTGTTACTGCTTTTGTAATCATCAGCACCTGAGTAACCAGGTTGAATGCCACCGATCAAATTTTACTGTATCTAAAAAAAACGTTTAAGGGTGTGGAATCAATATTCCATTTTAGAAATCAAGTTTACACATTCTGTCTTTGATTTAACTATTGAAAATAAGAACCTGATAGAAAATCATGGTTCTTTCAAACTCAAATGTTATAAATGAACAGCAATATAATTATTTAAAATAAGGTGAATTCAAAAAAGTGGAAACAGATCACAAGTAACCATGTAGTGTTGCTCTTCTTGTTAATGCCTTCGTGGTTCCTTGTGTTTCACTTAGTCTCTTTATTAAATTGCTGAGGACTCTGTGTGTGGAATAAATTAAAGCAGCAATTGGATACTTCTATTTAGCAGACTGATCATTCATAAAATGGTAAAACTCTACATATCATAAAAATCAATTTATTTTATTTGTGAGTAATATTTATTGAGCATCCTTATGTGCTTTATCCTGTGATGAGTTTGGAAAAATGGTTGAAGTAGCTCTAATTTTAGATATATCTAACCATCCTTTGGTTATGTTTCCATCTTATTTTAGATTTCCTTTGTGTCCTGATGAATCACTTCATCTCTTCATGTAAGAATTCCTTTACTAAAAATTGCTTTCACTTGAATATTAAGAAAAAAAATAAAAACAAAATGAACTAATAAAACACAGCAAAATTCTCAGGACATTTAGTTTAAGATGAGGTTACCAGAGGATTGAGGAAAAGGGGTGGGGAGGGAAACTGGAGTTGAAGAGCAAAAACGATCGTGGCAACTGACAGGAATTCTCACACAGAGTGACTGAGAGATTAATCTATTCTCACGAAACTATATAGTAATATAAATTAATAAAACACGAATTTTCAAAAAATGCCTTCACTAATCTCCTAGGAAGACTCTTAGGTAGTCTTCTGAAGATCTGATAGAATCTGCAATTGTTCCTCAATCGGTATTCAATGGTTATGTCAGCTCATTTCCCCTTGATTATAATCATGTAATTTAACTGAATTATATTAACAAAAGATAGCCTCTTAAAACTACTCAAATATGAAAGAACTTTAAAATTCTGCACCTCATCTCACTTCCTTCTAGTCTGTTCTCCCACTTTGGGGCATCTTCCCATGTATTATTAATACACAGTTTTATAATTATCCAATATTAAGTGCCTAAGTTATACACATTTTTAGCAAAATTTTTGAATGGATATGTATAAAAATCTATGTGTCATGAGTTTCACCCATTAGCAGTCATTATATTTGTAATACCTACACTAACAAACTAATTTTATTTAAAATTATAAATTTCTATAATGATTTGCAAAGCTCATTTTTCCCATATATCTCAGCATCTTACTACATCTCCCTTCTTTGCTTCTTTGTGAATGTCATGAACATTCTCTTCATTTCATTAAAAGGCAAAAAAGAAAAAGAAAAAGAAAAGAAACAGATTACTTGATTCTTTGGCACTATTTCACTTTTAATACCATTGGCCATATGAATTTACAAATGGTAATTATTTGGATGATAGATATTAGTTTAGTAATTTCATATTACAAGAGCAATGACTTTACTCATTTATTTATTTTAATGAATTCCATGTTTTTATCCTCTGATGACTTCAGGAATTGGAGTCATGAAATAATTCAGTATCAGAGAATGAAGAAAGTCAATTTTCAAAATTCACAAAGAAAACAAAACTAAACACTGACATCACTGAGGCACAGATTTTTGAGGAAAATCTATTTTTGATATATAATACATGCTAGTTTCTGTATTTTATATTCTTTTAAGTTATTTCATCATCATCCAACAATTACTGTATTTTTTAACAGACACACCATGGTTATAATCAATTTGTAGATCATAAGTTTTTTTTTCTTCTTTAGATTTATGTATCAAAATAAATCTATTGATTACATGCTTACAGTTTCTCTTATACTCTAAAATTCTATGATTCTTCAGAAACTGTAATATCCAGTGTTTCTCTAAGCATTAAATATTTCAATTTCAAAATGTTTTCAAGTTATATTCTAAACTATAGACATCCAGTGTTCTTTAATCCCTTGAAGTAAAATGAATTTAGTTGGCTATATTTTAGCAAATTAAAAAGGTATAAAGTTTTCAATCATGCAAACTGAATTTACAGTCAGCTTGGAAAGCAGCAATTCAAGTCAGTGAAAAGACCAAAAAAGAAAGTTGTACTAAAAAGTATACATTTTCTATAAACTAATATCTAACAACAATATATAATAATAATAAACATACATGGGCTTTCTATACATTGAGTTAAATAAGTATTTTATGATATTTAAAAAATTTAATTTGAATTAAATCTTAAATTTCACTTATCAGTTTATTACTATGTGATTTCACTCATAAGTGAAATACAATGAAATAAAACAAATGAACATACAAATCTCAACAATAATAACTGGACACAGGACTGTGGTTGGTGGGGGCAGGAGGGAAGGGGGAAAAGAGAAAAGTTGGTGTTAAGGGACACTGAAACTCTGATGGTGAATGTGGTGAGAAATACAGACTGAGATGCAATTTCAATATCCTAAAATTTATATAGCATTGTGAATAAAGAAATAGTAAATATTACTATTAAAATTAAAATGATTAATAGAAGAAAAAAGATACTCACTATTCTTCTTTATAAGGAAAGAAGTTATCTTAATGTTTAAGTCCACTAAACTGAACTTTACTATTAAAGTGTCTTTATAGTCTCAAACATACAGGATTATTTTTCATGTGGGAGGGGTTATATGGTTATGATTAAGATCATGTCATTCATGGCTAAGACAAAAATAACAACATCAATAATAAAAATTAAATTTTAATAGATACATTTTAACGATTAAGAGTAGTGGATGAAAAACTATTATTTTAAGTAGTTTATTGACTGTTCTACTAAACTTATTGCTATTGTTTTAGATTCATATAACATTTTAGAGTTAATCTATTTAATGGCAATACATTTAAGACTAAGATAGGTAGAAATTTTCTGTAATCAGTAAATATGTGCTTAAATCTATATCAGTCAATATGGTCTTTCGAAGCTGCCTTTCCAAGAGCACTAGCAGATTTAGATAGCCTTTGGGTTTTTGGAACATTGATCCTTACCTATATTTCATTTCAGCATTTTAGTTTTCTGGGTGAATGTTTGAAGTGTCCCATGCCATCATTTTGAAGGCTGAAATTATTTGCCCATTTGTGTTATATCAATTTAGGGGAGTTAACTGCATCTTCCATTTAACACTTAGGTACAAACAGAATCTTTTAATCTCACATTGCGTTTAGACCTTTTATCACAAACTAAATGTATTTGTAATATAAATAATTATTCTTTAACCTATCCTAACTGACCATAATTAAAAAAGTTTACCTAATGCTTTAAAAGAAAATCTCTAGAATCCTCTAACATTTACTATTCTACTCACATTTTTATTAATATACTGTGATCACTGCTATGTAAAGAATGTAATGTCTAGTTATTATTAATACTTGACAAAAATCATATGCCCTGTGCCAATCCTTTTATGAGATTATCATTCCCTTAATATATATACACGCACTTGTGTGTGGGTATAAAAATCAAATTTTAATAGATACATTTTAATAATTAATAGTGGTGAATATATAAAAATGTAATATTTTAAGTAGCTTACTAACTGTTATTCTTTTAGGTTCATATATATATATATACATATATACATATGTGTGTATACATATTTATTTTATAGGTCTAAAGCAGTTCATTATAAGCAAGTTCAAATATTTCAACCTAGTACACATATATTCACATTTATACACATACCTACATATATACTATATATGTAATATATTTATAATAAAAAATCACCCTGTTTATTTATTGAGTTTGTAATATAATGCTCACCAATCTCTCTCTCTCTCTCTCTCTCTCTCTCTCTCTCTCTACATATATATAAATTTATATATATATATGTAAACATGCATCTCAATAAGTACTCAAAAAGTACTCAATAAGTATTTTTAGAATAAGGAAATAGACTTTGAGCAACCAGTGATACCTGACATAACATAAGTAGGAACAACTGGAGGAAAGAATCAAATTTAGGTTGTCAGATTGTGAAGTCTAAGACTTTTTACTTCAACAGGCTTTTCCATAAACGTTGGTCTTTCAATATGTGTACCTAATAATTTGATTTTTTTTCTATTTCTCACATCAATTTTCAGAGATTTCTAGATAAATGAAAATGCTATTGCATATACAAAAGAAGAATAATCGTATACATTTTTGCCACCATTTTTAATAAAATCAGTCTCTTAAAATGGGTACTTTCATCTTCTCAAGAGATTTTTTTCAAAGTATGGACTGAGCAGTTGGGAAAGACAACCTCTAAGTGGAGACCAATTATGTAAGCATCAGTTCAGTAATTAATGCCATAACTTGCCCTTGTTAATAAGAATGGATCATTTCCCCAAAGACCTTGTTATTTTCCCAGTCAGGGAAAAAGGTATACTAAGAAAGAAATGAACACAGTGGTTTCTTAATAAGATTACATTTTATTTCACATTTTTGTGATCCAAAATTTCGATGTTTTAAAGAGAATATTATTTAAAGAAAGGAAAGAAATACCTTGATTATGAAAAATCTGAAGTGCTCCACATTATAAGTACTTGCAGCATTAAAGCATGGCTGAATTTTCCAAACATCTTCTTCTTTAAATGAGAAAATCATACTTTTATATCATTTTGTATTTTTATTATATTTTTATTTTAATAAAAACATATTTTAAGGTATAGGTTTTTTAAAATTATGTATATTTTTTTTATTTTCTGTTAGAGTTTTGTCAGGAAAAGAGAAACCATTCTAGGAATTCAAGGACAAATAGTCTGAATAAAGAACTGCTTTAAAAGGAGTTTGAGAGGCCAAAGGAGTGAAAAGAAGAAATGCAGGCACCCAGAGTAGCAACAGGAAAACAAGGATTGGTTACCTAAAGACCAGGAATCTGCTACAGCTACTCATTTTATTGAAGGAATGTTGCCTCATTGTGAGGAAAAAGGCCTGCTAGCCACTTCAGCAGCCACGAAAACAGCCATAAAAACCACTGAGCTAGTAAAGCCATAAAAACATTATAAAACTTTTTGATCTCTTTTTCCTTCCATGTTTCAATCTTCCAGCAGTAACTCTAGCTGGTGGTACCTACCATGACCTAAAAAAAGCAGTTGCCGCTTTCAAGGGGGTCCATGAGCTTAGAGGTAAGAGAAACTAAGCAGAATTAATTGTATCACATTGTTCTATTTTGCTTTTTTTCTTTCTACCCATTGATTGCCCCAGTTAATATCTGAAAACTGAATTTGGCAGTTTTTGCTCATTGTATAGATATTCAAGAAATGTCAATACTATAGGTAAATGTCTTTTAAGATCAAATTATTGTCTTGTCTTTTGAAACAAAGGCAATTGAATATCATTTAACTTCCTGATGACTCAAGTTTAACTTTAGAATGTCAATGTTTATATTTATGGACATTGTTTATAACTTTTGGGATGAAGAACTATGCTTTCCTCAACACTAATGACTTCGTATTGCAATCATTTTAAGGTCTATGTTCTCAGTATTTCTTTATGTCTTGCTGACAAGCAATCAACTATAACTTCATGCACTTGTCAGTGAAACAAATTTAGTAATATCCTACTGCTCCTCATTTTTTACAATAACATGTATATAAGGAAATTAGTCCAATTTTATCAAGTCATATTTTACAAAGAAATCTAAATGAAAGCCTGAGTGGCAACCTAGGAATGTTTTCCCCACGTTCAAAGTGTCTGAGTTCCTCCTACTCAGAGACCATTTCCATCTTTCCTCTACTTTCCAGAGATGTGGTTGCTTAAGTACCTCCATATAGCTAAGATGTTAATGTAATTTTGGCCAGCTAGCAACAGCAGACTAATTTTGTGCATGGCCTGAAGTACATTCTGAATGATTCATTTCATAATAAAAAGTATTCCACAATTGAGAGAAACAAATCCTTTCTCTTTATGAAAACAATTATGGCAACTTTTGCAAGTTAACAAAAATCTATTGCATTTTATGGACTATATAAAGAAGCTCATAAAATCAAGGAATTGCACAAATATTTTTATGCCTACATATAGATTTTATACCAAATAAATATGAATGTATGCAAGTATATATGTACATAATAATGACATATATTTTATATTGGAAGAGGAAAGGGGAGCACCAGAGACTAAAAAAAATACAAAAAATATTCTTAATAGAAAATAAAATAATAATATCATGAAAGAAACCTTGAAATGCCTTTCTATTGTCCTATGGTAAGACATTATGACCTAATACATTAAGTGTCCACATATAAAAGTAACTATAAAAGTTTCTTGTGCTTAATTCTTTCAGTCTTACCATTTGGATCTTCTTACATTTACTATTATATTCCTGGTACTTAAAACAATTAGCTCCCATGAATAATGATTGAGATTAAGCTTTGCTGATACCTCAAAGTTGCATTTATCTTGTTCTTACCTCTGAGTAGTGTAGTAGCTGAAAGGACATTATTATATACATATATGGCACTGAGGCACCGCATCACCCAGTCAGAATAACAAAACTAATTAATAACAAAGTAGGAACAAAATCCAAGTCTGTATAATTCATATATTTGAAAATTCTTGAAATTTTATAACTGGGAGAAGCAAAATGAAAATGTTAATTTATATAATGACAGTGCATTTGTCTTTCGCTACTGGTAAAAAACAAAACAAAACAAACAAACAAACAAAAACCCTGCCACATAGTTCTTAAAGCAAGACAAATTTATTCCCTTACAGTTCTGTTCATTAGATTTCTCACTTGGTCAAAACCAAGATATTTGCAGGACTAGCTCCTCTGGAGTTTCTTGAGAAATTCTGCCTCTCTGCCTTTTTTATCTTTTAAGGCTACTAACTTTCCTTTTTTCATGGCACTGTCTTCCACCTTCAAAATCAGGAATGACAAGTGCTTCTCAGTATCGACCTGAGCTCTCAGTTATTCACATTTTCCTCAATTATAATTTTTCTGCCTCTTTGACTTTTAGGGACCTTTGTCTTTGGGCCCACCAGGATAATTCAGGATAATCTCCCTATTGTAATAAGTTCAGCTGATTGACGATTTCATTTGAAACCTTAATTTTCTTTGTCTTTTAATTAACATATTTACAGTTCAATAGTATTAATATATAAACATCTTGGGGAGGACATTTTTCAGTAAAGGTAATAATACCTGTAACTGCTCCTATAGTTTCATTTACTTGTCATAAAAAGAAGTCAATTAATTTTATAAGAGGGGAAATAATATAGCTTAGCTTTCACTGATAACAAATTTTTAAGAAATATTAAAGTTTGTAATAATTTAAGGCTTTTACTTTAGAGAAGATAATTAAAAAATTTTAAAACACTATTATTTTCCCTTGGGGAAGATATAAAAAATGCCTAAAGCATGAATATTGAAAAAAATAGAGTTTTGTGAATAAAAGAGAAAAAAGATGTTAATAATCAGTTCCATTGAGAAATTATTCATGAATATTTCTTTAAAAGTTTTCTTATATCAAATCTCTAAGAATTTAAGGTGATCAAATGATATGGTCATGAATGAATAATCAAAACAGACTTTTGTGGTTAGACTGTTTATGTAATAACTGCACATGTTAACTATCTCTCAATCACTTAAACTCTCCAAATCTTTTTCTACATCAGTGAAGGAAGTTAATATGTTGCTTTTGTTTTACTTTGTAAGATAATAGTGAGTTAAATAAGACAACATAGGGAATAATCTGGGACATAATATGTGCTCAGTAAACTGTAGCAATTGCTAATATTTATAACACTAGTATTAATTCAATCTACATAGGATGTCATGCTGTATTTTCTGGCTAAAAAGGATAAAGATGGGTTTAACATGACAGATTTCAATTTTCATGTTCAAAAACACACACTTAAAATAAATGCATTTTTTTCTTATAATTAAATTTTCTTTTATTCCAAGTGAAACAAAAGAAGAAAATCAGTTAACTGCAAGAATTCTCTTTAATAGTGATTTCTGGTAGCACTTTGATATGTGAAATTGATAAATTCACTTTCTATTTAATGAATAGTCACAAAGGTAATTTCCAACCTTGTATCCAAATGAAGATCTAACAAAGTAGATCCAGTGCTTCAGTTCTGTGCTGTTTTCACTTATAATTTAATCTCTCATCAAGAAAACCAACTTGCATCCAGTGTATCACATTATAGAGGCTTCTCAGCATTGAGAAAAACTTGGAGATGATGGCACTGAGAGCATTTCCCTGCAGGTATGTCGGTGCTGGGGGTGTTAGATCATGGTCACACAGCAGGGTGGTCTTAGTCACCTGAGACTCACCATGCACTTTGAAATCATGTTTAATTTTTTAAGGTTTTTGAGGAATATCTGTATTTATCAGACAAAATTTGTGCTAGAATTGTGTGGTCTAGTGATGCTGTACTTCTAAATAGCATCTTAACCCAATATATTATATTACATTTTTCTAATATTATTATAAAATTAATCATATCAGTTAACTTAAAATCTGAAACAATGCAATAAAGTTCACTTTTTAATGTTTATATGTTTATATCAATTATTTCTATTCTATTTGAATAATTTATGTAATTGTCATCCATTACTTCTCCCATATTTGGAGGCTTTGATTAAATATTCTATGAAAGTCTGAGGATTTTTTATGTTATAAAAAAGCATTGTGACTTATTTAAGTATATTGGATTTTGTTAAAGAAAGATTTAAAAGTGACTTTAAAGATAATACCAGGTAAAATTAGAAGGATAGTTTGCTAATAGTTTAAGTCACATCTTATTTAATCTCATTGAGTATTTTTTCCTTTTTAACTGTATGAACTTGTTGCAGAATCTGAATAGAATTTTTTCTCCTAAATTACAAAAAGAAATTTTACAATTAATGTTGAATTCTTAACTAAGGGTATCATTAGAAATCATACACAAGAACAAATTCTATGCATTTTACACAAGTACTGCTTCTATTAAATTAATTTTTTTAATTCACTTAAATTACTTACTGTTTTAGTTTCACTGTGCTGTTTCTCTGATTTAGTACTAAAATAGTGACTTTTTTTTCTAGTTGGAAAGGGCGAGGAATTCCCAAAGTTTGGAAATTATATACACATAAGCATATGTATGTATGTTGTATTTATTTGCATTACTGGTTTATAAAGACTTAAAGATACTTAAATCACAAAGTGATAATAATGAACACATTTAAGGAATTAATGCCATGAATTTAAGGCCATGGGTTAATTTAAGGACTTGAGAACATGGATTTTGCAAAATAAATTTCCATGAAGTGAACATCTGTGTAGTAATGGTGAAAATGAGCAGTAGCACTGATGACCTGAAACCACTGTTACCCATATTGACCTGTCACTGAGCGATGCTACTGGCTATAATCATTTGATTATCACCTTTATATTATGGGTATTGCTACGATGAACCATTAAGGTGACTGGGAAAACCCTATTCTCTGGTCTCATATAATTGAGCCACATTCTGCCAACGTGATCCTAAATGCTTTACCACATATTTCCAGTTATCCTGCACACAACCACAGAAGTTATGACTATCAATATTTAGAAGAAATAGTACACTGCAAACTTCAAAGAATTATTAG
The DNA here is from genome assembly GCA_004363575.1 of Solenodon paradoxus. Lineage (NCBI taxonomy): Eukaryota > Metazoa > Chordata > Mammalia > Eulipotyphla > Solenodontidae > Solenodon > Solenodon paradoxus. Next base: position 393,076 of record RJWH01000080.1, on the reverse strand, counting down.
AAAATAATGATAGATCAATGCACTAGGAATATGGGTTTGATGTTTTAGAGTAATACACCCAATATCACAAAGCCAATAAATGAAAGAAGATAATTCTGCTCTATGCTGATACTAATAACATCTTTCATCAAGAATTTTCATGCTCTGTACATTACATGAATTCATTTAGCTATCAGAATTCTACTTTGTAATTCTATTATTATTATCCCTAGTCTATAGAAGAAACTGAGGTAGAGAGTGATTAAGCAACTAATGCCAACCACCTAAATACTAAGCGAGAATTTTTTAAATGAAGCTAAATTTGATTTAGCTTCAAAGGCCTTTGATCTTCACTGTATCTTTTGCCTCTGATAGATAAATCTACCTAAACACAGCTCCATATGGTCATTGTACATTAAGGCTGTTGCCTGCTTGTTAGCAAGTCTGTTCTTCAATTTAAAAGAAAAATGCAAAGTAGTAAATATTTACTGAGCATCAGAGTGTCAAATAGAGTTTTGCGAAATGTAGAAGGCCAGCACATTGCTTTGCTTCACAGTCCGTGCTTAGTAATTATTTGTTAATTGATTTGTGAGCTTGCTGTTCAATGGTCTGCCTGCAAAACACCACTGTAAATTCCAAGGAAGGTGAGGATATGCTGCCATAAACATTAACAAAGACAAAAATAGTGAATAAGCTATACCTTTTTTTCTTGAAATAGAGAAAATTCCAATGGTAACATTTTGCAATCTATTTACCAGTCTAGATATATTAACCCTGTCTCTTTCAGGAATATTTTTGAAATGTACATGGGCTTTATGAACTATAGATATGGCCATAATTGTGCCATGCTATCATTTAAATTTCATATCAAATTTAAATGAAATGTATTTTAATGCATTACAAACATACTTTCAAATTAGGAATGTGAGCCCAATTTTACCAGGTTCTGACAGCTTAATAAGCTGAAAATAGTGGGGTATATATCCAAAGCAGCATGCTGTAATTTAGCTATGCAGCTCATGTTTACTTTAATGGTAGCTGCACAGAGAAATCACTACAAAACACTTTGAACACTTACCCAACTGTGTCTACCAAAGGAAAGGAAACATTAATTGAAATAAAAAAGGAAAATAATTACTTAACCTTAGTCAAAAGAATGTTCACTAGTTTTGCTTAATTTCTACATTCTTATGCTTTATTCAAATATCACAAATAGGAATTATCATAACAAGTTTTTAAAAAATATTATATATTGCATGTGTCAGGGTATAAAAAATACAAAAAACAACAAACTGTATCTCAGGATATTAAGTAGCCAATATCAATCTAGTGTCCTATCAATCTTTTTTAACAGTCAGAAATTCTAATTATTCATAACCATATTAATTATAATATCAAAACAGCAGTGACACAAAATTGGGAAGTTTACCTCATCAGATGATCTTTTCTTAAAGACTATTAACAACATATCAGAGACAGAATACATTCATCTCACACTAAATTTTTAAATGGGTAAGATTATATCTCTAAATTAATGATTCATAAAATAATTTTCAGCTATTAGCTATTAGCTTATAAGTGCTGGTAGCTCTTTTATTTCAGTGCTTTATGTGATATCATCAATTTAAAGTCTATCTCTATGGGAGATTTATAAATATATATCACATAATTCATACAGGCCTGTCAAGTTTTTAAAATTTGCATTGCCATATACAATTTCAAGTGTCACAATATGATAAAACATACAGGCAAGAATTCTTTAAAACCTCTTTTAAGTCCTGAGCCCAATTAAGAGTCCTGTAAAAGTCAGTGTTTACAGTGCCAGTAAGAATTCCATTTTAGCGTATAATTTTTTGAAGTTTAACTCTTTCAAAGGATGTATATGCATTGTGATGTCCAGACTAGGGAGAAAGAAAAGAAACACTGTCATAGGCAACAGGGAACAGATGTTCTTCCAGCTACTCTGTTAGGAAGCAGTGCAATCTTTCTATCTGAATTTTATCTTGATACTTAGAGATAATAATCATGTCTTTGTACTTTTGTTGCACTCTCTAATGAGAATGTGAACATGCTTACAAATTTTAATTCACAAGTCCTTACAACACCTTTATTTTGAAAGAAAGTGATAAACATCTTTGAGTTATTAAAATTCATATGAATATAGAGCATATCAAAGGCTAACATATATTTATGGTGATAAAACACAAATAGGCTTTCTCAATCTCTTTATGGACATCTAACATGCCATTGAAGGCAGTAGATCTTGAACCATGGGCAGTATAATTCAATGTGATTCCTCAAAAACTTATTGAACACTTATCGTATACAGGGTTCTCTACAAAGTGTTAGTATAAATTGATAATGCAACATATCGAATACCAAGTGCACAATAGTCGCCAGTATATATTTTCAAGTCCTGTGCTCCTAGATGTTAGACAGAATGATATATGGATAATACATGTAACCACACAAAAATCATGTAACTTAGAAGAAAAATAACTAAAAAATAATGTAAATTAAACAACATGGTATCTTGCAAGAGAAATGGATAACGACTTTAGATAATCATGTTCTGTCTCTAAATAATACCATCGACTTGAGCAACAAGTTATTAATACTTCTCTGTGTCTTGGTTTGCTGATATTTAAGACACATCAGTATTAGCAAATTTGAGATGCAATATAATGACTTAGCATTTCATGGTCTTTGGCAAGTTACTTAGTTCACCAAACTTCAGTTTCCTATCCAAAAGATGGAGATGGTAATATTATTTCTATGACATCATTTATAGTGAGAACTACTTGAGTCATTTTATGCCTATTATCTAGAAACCTATCATAGCAATTATAGTTATTATTATAATTATCTGTGTGTTATAAGAAATACTAATCTTGTTGCTGGTGTTTTGAAAGAAAAAGAACTAACTAAAGTAAAAAAAAAAAATTCTGGTTTTCTGTCTTTTTATCCACAGCTCTTGATTAAGATGTAATTAAGAAATAAAATTATAACTTATTTAAAGTATTCATTGTAATGATTTTATATATGTATACATTGTGGAAAGATTCCTCCCACTATCTAGATCCATAAACTTACATATTTAACTTTATTGCTTGTTTAGTTAATAAGAACATATAAGTCCTAGTTTCCTAATATATATCTATATCTAAAGCTAAATAAAGAGTTCAGTGTTCAAAACTGTTTAATATGATATGTTAAAGTCATAATATTTTTTTCAGAACATCCAAGAGTTTTTAATTAGTTAATAGGTTGCCCAGTGATTCTCTAAAAGGGAAATGCAGCAAAGCAGTGCCCCACCCTGCCCCCACCTAGTTTATTTGACCACAGAATTCTTATTTTAGAGAAGGAAAGATCTTTAAGCAAAGACTTTCTGGAAAATAGTGAAAATGATTATCTCTGATCGGTTTTTAATAGTAAGATCTTTAGTGCTGTATACAAAATACCTTCCAGAAGACTGTTTCCTTCACTCATTCTAGAAACAGTAAAAATGAAGCAATGGGCAAGTACTTACACAGTGAGGAGGACCCAGTCTCATCTTAATTCTCCTGCATCAATTTCCTATGTGACATTAAGGAGATAGGTTCCATTTTGCATTGTGGAACTTAGATACCTTGGCAGGGATTTGAAAGTTAATCTTTATGACAAGTTACTCAAACTTAAACTTTGAATTAAAATGGTGAATCTCCTTACCAAATAGTCTGTTAATCCACATTGGCACTGTTATGTGCATCAGTAATCTGATTGGTTTTTATAGTAATCAACATTTTTTTGCCTTTATTTTTCATTAATTTCTTAAAATACACCCTAATAAAACAAATGAGTAGAATTACTTAAAACTGAACATTTTATGCTTTCAAAATAGTCACGTTTCACAAATTACTTGTTCAAACTCTGTTACAGCAACAAATCCTCAGTGCTTCAAACAGCAATTCCTTAAATTGCTTAATTTTTTCCAAATGTTCAGTTGAATTTTCAGCTTTATATTTACTCGAGATAATAAGTAAATCAGTAGCCATTGCAGTATAATCTCTCTCATTCATAGATTTTATTCTGCCTTTTCTTTTCACTACTTTATGTAGACAATAAACATCTCAATTCTAGACAGGAATAATTGCTCATATGTACTAAATACTGTGGTCAGCATGTAACTAACCTATAAATAGTTATTGCAATCTATGCATTAAAAAACAAGGAAACTGAAGTTTTAAAAAGTTAAAAAACTGATCAGAGCTTACTTCATGCCAATCTATAGTTGCTTTAATTCATTTGAATCTTTCCAAAAAAGACTTGGTGGTTATCATTATGGTCATTTGCAGGTAAACTGGCAATTAAAATACAGAGATTAAGTCCTTTGTTTATATTCTCTCGTTATCAGAATTTGAACTCCAGCCGTGTTATTCCAAAGACCAACATTTAATTCTTTCCTATGCTATTGTTCTCTTCTTCCATGTAGTTTTGGCCAACAGATCAATTCTGAGGCAACGAGTTAATAATTTACTAGCAAATGTAAAATGGAAAGATTTTAAGTTGTCACTCACTGCATTTTTTAATTCATCTGGCATCTATGTGCAGTTTCAATAAAATCATAATTAATCAATGCTCAATGATCAGATGTGTTATTATGGAATACTTACGCTATGCTGTAATACGGGGGAAATCATCAAGTAACAATAAGTTGGAGTTTAAGAAAACATTATAAATGTTATTTTAGAAGAAAACAGTTTTATCCTTTTGACACTTGTATTTTCTTGATTTTATAATTTTCATGACATATCAAAACCACATGCACTTCTATTATTTGGAAGTCAATATGCCTGTTATGAAGCACATACCTACCAGTACTTTAAAGATACAAAATCAAGTATGTTTTGAAATAGTGAACCAAGCTGTAAGACAAGACACTTTAATAATAGGAAACTACTCAAATGAAACAATAAATAGCAAATCAACTAATTTAACATTTATTAAAAGTCTATAAAGTACAAGACACCAATCCAAGCTTAATGAATACAGCAGTAAAGAAAACAAAGCTTTCTTGAAAAGCTTTATTTTGCAGCAGGAAAGATGATATATATTAAACAAAAGAAAAGAAAATCAATTATATCCATATATAGCATATGATGAATGTTACAGAATTAAAAAAACAAACAAACTAACTAACAAAAAACCTGGAGAGCCAGAAAAGGAGGATTTGAGGCAGGTTCTAATAGTAAAAATTAAATAATCATCAATCCATGACATGATAATTATGGAGAAATAAGCAAATACATGATCTGCTTGTTCTAAAAATAGAAATTTATTGTCTAGACAAAGAGTAAAGGAGTTGTGCTGAGCAGCATTATGGAATGAACCACAATGATCCACACCATTCTATAATTGCCTTCCATTGGTTGTAGACAAGACCCAAAAAATACTTATAACCAAGGGATATGGCAAAGTTGAACAGATGTATACGCAATCCCTGTAAATTCGTAAATTAACATTAATCAAATGGCTATTGCCTTAGGTGGGTTGCTTAGATTTGGCAGAAGGCCTTTCCAAATTACACTTTTCTTGTAATTAGGGAACAATGATTATTTCTTTTGGGGAAAGGGTAGAGGCCCAAGACTAAGAGAAGGACAAGAAGATTAGGGAAAAAAGTTGAAGCTTCAGTTTCTCCAAAGTAGCCATTTTTTTCAGCTCTAAGTAGTCTGCTGCCAGATCCAGGTCCCTACAGAATCTTGGGGTGTTCTATTTTGAGCCCTCTCAAAACAAAGATAACTGTGTTCTCTAGATGGGAAGACAGCCTAACACCTTGATTGCAGCTTTGTTAAAGCCTGAACAAAAGAGTCAACTAATCCATGCTCAGGCTCATGACTAACACAAATGTGTGCTATAAATGTGTCTTGTTCTGGACTGCTAAATTTGTCATAAATCATTACACAACAATAAAACAACACAATAATTAGGAATTAGCAGGTGAGAAAAGAGTCTGGCTATGATGTGGGTAGGTTTGTGCAAATTAGCAAACACACTTATAAAGAGGACCTGCAGCCTTGTGGGCTGAAGGCTTGGGTCGAGGATGATGGTTTTCTGCCAGTGAGAAAAGGTCGCCCTCCCTCTGAGCAGACACAGTCCTGTTGCAGGTAACCTGACATTGTGACACAGCTGCTGCTCTTCCTTTTGTTGCACTGTTGGTACAATCATAAGCAATAACTCTGAGTAAGATTTAAGGAGAATGAGAAAGACTAGTTAACGGGAAGTGGATGAAAAATTCATTTCAGAAGTGACACTACAATGGCAATTTAAAAAAAAAAATGGCAGAACAAGGAAATAGAGACAGGTTGTAATATGAGAATAAGAGCAGATATGTAATCTAATCTGGTCAGATGTGGCTATTGTGGGCTCACTTGACATTGTTTAAACTCTCATTTGCATATCAGAGATTAGAGGCTTCAAGAAAGTAGTCACTAAGTAAGTCATTGTTTATGAATAGGGGCTCTGGAGCCAGAATGGTCTGACTTCATAGCTGTCACATGTTTGGCAACCTTCACATTATAGAGGCTCAGAGTTTCTACTACTGGGCAATAAAAACAGCAGCATAATAGTAGATTGTTACATGGACTTCATGAAATAATGAAGGGAAGTGATAAAAGTACACTTCTCTGGTATATGATACTCATTTAATAATGATTATCATTTTCCAAGGTCCTATAGGCTATTAGGTGACAGGAAGCAAACTCAAGATGTATGTTCTTCAGAGAGACTAGAAGCAGGAAAGTTAAGAGGAAATTTACAGGAATCAAGAATTCATACAAATGCCACAAAACTGGAGAAAATAATGTTTACAAAAAAGTTTGTGACAAAAGAAGTATGGAGACTGGCCCGCTTTGGTGGTTCAGGTGGTTGAAATGCTGTTATGCAAACTACGTACAGCCCAAGCACTTGGGTTTGAGACATGGGACTTGGGTGAAAAAACAAAAAATGAACAAATAAATAAAGATGGTTTTTCCCCTTCTTTGCTTTTTCTCTTAAAAAAAAGAAAATGAAGCATGGTATCTGAGAAAGTCTTAATCAAAAACAGTTCTATGATATTAATTCTAGAGTGACCAAGGGTATAAAATGTATATAATCACAAGAAATTTAACAAGGCTAGAGTACAAAAGGTAGATGTGGAATCAGTGAGAATATAAACTGTATATTGAGAGTATATATATATATATGTAGTTTTATATATACAATATTTTTATATATAGTATTTAATGCAGCTGACTAAGTTCAAAGATTTATAACTAGTTATCATAGGGTGTATGTTCTAAGAGTAATTAGCATGAACAATTGTATATTCTACATAGGAAGCTGAAAAAAAAACAATCATGGAGAACTGACCAGCAAGTTTCATAATATTATGGTCACTTTCAGGTAAGATAAAATTGGATTATTAAAGAGCAGACTTTTTTTTCTAATGTCCTATGGATTGTATTCTGTTGCTAGTTGAAATTTTCAAGCTATACTATTTCTTTTGGACGTATACATAATAGATGAATGAGGCAGGAGATACTCTGATTTTCAAATGAATGCTTGCCTAATTTTATAATAATGAATGCAGATCAAGTTACAATAAAAAAAAGAGTTTTTACTAATTGTTTTATTCGTGTAGTGATACGTGAAAGGAAACTATGAATAAATGCAAATCCCAGCATCTTGATTAAGTTATGGTGACTGTAATGCTATAGTTTGTTGCCTTTATAGAGGGCTTTAAGAAATAATTTATCAAACTGCAAACCCACTTCAATACGTGAAGTCTAACTTTATTTCTGTAGTTATCCACCTTTCTCAGTCTGGTTTGGCACTCACTTGACAAAGAACACCCAAATTCAAATTACCAAAGCAGAAAAGACATTTGACGATTTTGAGGAGTGATCTTCTTATTTTTATTTCTTTGTCTACACTGAAAAAATGATATGTTAATATATTGCAATACATAATAATTTGCTCAAAAATGTAAATAGATAAAACAGGTACAGAAAAAATGTCTAAATTTGGAAATGCTGACATCTTCTGAAAATCAGGGAGAAATTTTCACTATAAAAATTGGTTAAAGTATATTTTTTTGTTCCCCTTTCTGTGTTCTGAATATTACCCTGTATTCTGAATACTTCCATCAGCAATCAAATAAAAAATGAAATAGAACATTGGTAAAGAATAATTCTCATCTTTAGGAAAAAAAATTATTCCTTATTTATGTGCCTTATATTTCATGAATTTCTGGTTGCATATAAACCAAGATTACTTACATCCTTGTTATGGCATTTGTAATCCAATAGATTCCCAATTAACATTAATTTTTACACTAATTAAAAATGCACAGTAGAAGGGTTAAAACCAAAGCATTCTGGAAAACAACATCCATCCATTAATTAAAAAAATAAAAATATAACAAGCAATTTGTCATATTTCTGGCAAGCTAACTAATGATTGGCTTCTGGTTATTAGGCTGTTATGAAGCAAATAGCATGCTAAAAATCTCTTCAAGTACAAATTAATTGCATTCATATGCAATTCACATTACCATGTCTATCTTTGGATTTCCATGCTTTTAGAATTTTATATGGAATTGATGCCACTTTTCCCTTCATATATTCACAGACCATGCTCTATTCTGTAATCTGAATGAAGTGTAAGGCCTAATTTACCAGCAACCAACTAACCGCCTTTAATGTGCAGCAATTTGGTGTAAAGCTAAAATGGCTACCTGAATTACAGTGTCTGTAATTGTGTGGAAGTCTTTAAAGAGGGTTAGTTTTTGTTTTCTTTTGTTTTTTAATTTCCTGTTAAAAATATAAAAAGACTGGATCCTTATTCACTCTGGTATGTTGTCCAAGGAAGATGACTCGTCTTCCTGAAGTGCTATTTTTGATTGAGTTCTAAAGTTTTAGACATTTCTTTTCTCAATAATATACAGGTAAAAGATTACTTTATAAGGTGTTGACAGCACATGTCTATAACAATGCCAATATGTTCAGAACTGGAATGAAAAATGCAGAATTCTCCGTATTTTTCTGTAATTAACTTATCCTTGTCAAGCTTTAGCATAATTGGCCTAGATCACCTTTATAAAATAACACATTTGCCTCCAGATTTGGCTTTCCTGCTTTGAATAAAAATATTGGCCCTTCAACTTGAGAAATAAAGTCATAAATAATTAAGATTATATCTTTTAAATACCAATTTTTTAAACTTAGAAGAAAAGTTATGGAATCTTCTTTCCTTTGGGTTTTAAAACAGCTCATTAGTTCTTGGTTCATTTTATAATAGAAGGAAAAATGTAACTCCCTCTTGTAGGAAAGTTTCTTTTGCTAGGGATCAAGTCATTTGCTATGTAACTTTAAAGGTAATGTGCTTTTTTGTTAAAACTTGGTGTCAGAGTCCTAGATATGCCCATTTGATAATAAAATAGCATTTGGTTAGCTATATTGACCTCAATAAAAAAAGGGCTTGCTTATCTAGTCATTAATGTTTGCCAATCAAAGTAGAACTAGGGTGCATTCAGTGAAAAATACAAACTGGTCTAAAGTGCACTTTATCAACTCATGAAATCAGACAGAAGAAAAAGATAGCTATTTATTTTCTCTAACTCTGACAACTGATGACTGAAATTTGGTATGCTTATTTTTATGAAGATATGGGTCCCAAGAAAAACCAGATCAAAATAAAATTATCTTTAATTTACTCCTGCTCTTACATTTCATTTAATAATTCATTCTGAAAACCAATGTAAGCACTTGGCTCTTCAAGAAACTGGTGGATTGTGTGTGAGTTAGAATAATGCAATAGCTTTGTTATTTAATACACAAAATTGAGATCCTTGGTATTATCACTTACTGATTCTGCAAATAGAAGCTATTTAACCCCAACTAACCTGGGTTTCATTCAAATATTCAAATGGGGATACAATACCTGTATCAGTGGGTTGTAGAGAGAATTAAATAAAATGATAAGGTAAATTCTACTGCTGTCTAATGCCTAGTAGGGGCACTTATGTATTTTGATCACAATTTATTGCGTAATTTTCCTCTACGGGCCAGTTGACTATTCAGTAGCTTTCTCTTATTGCTATATCCCTATAAAAAATCCTAAAGGAAGCAAGGAGAGGGTTTCATTTATGACTAGGCCTTTAATGGGACAGGTAAGGGTCCTTGTTAAGTCACTCAAATGGTAGAATAGCATGACCTTGGACTGGATCTCATTTTGCTACTGAACAAAGATCTTTCGTCTTCTACAGCCTGCCCTCCTGTGATTCCCCAGCAACTTCTAGGGAAATATCCTATTACTGGACAGAGAGCTCTTAGTCGTGTGAACCCAGAGTGAAGAAGAAAGCACTTTTGACAGTCTGTCAGCTTTGCCATCCATGTGATCTAAAGATTCCCTTCCCAGTAGATAAGATGGAGTATATTATTTTAAATTCAAATGCACTCTCACACTGGATTCTCTCCTGATTTCTCTAGACACATAGGTCAAGGTGTTGAATATAGTTCTTTCTGTCAGATGACATATTTAGACATAGTAACTTTATTTGGCTTTCATTTAGGGGAATTTTTGTCTCTTTCTGTCACCTGGCTTCAATTATCTTTACCCTAAAACTCCAATTATTAAAGGTTTTAAATTGCTTTTAAAAATACCATTTCATTAAAAAAATCAGAAAAAAACAGTTGGTTTGTGATCAGGTACATGATTCACTGTAATTTTTCTTCGTTACCCACAGTGCTCTTAATAATAGGTGGGGGCAAGCGAGAGGGCAAAGAGCAGGGAATGGCTACATCCAGTTCTACATTAATCTTAGCTTTTCTCCAAAAGAACCCTGACTCATTTTTTGTGTGCTCAATTCCTGGTACACAGTAGGTACTCAAAATATTATATAATTCATTTTGTTATTTTCTCCTCCTGTGTACCAATGGTTAGATTTCCACATTTCAAATCTATCAACTCTGACTTGCTCTCCATTGCAGCTTAAAAATGCTCCTCATTTCATTATCTAAAAACCTGTCAGACAACTGAGGATCAGGTAAATAGTGCACTGAAGGATTAAGAGATGTTCAGCCAAGCAGTATTTCCAATTTAAAGAGTATAGCTATACACTCTAGCTCTTTAATTCCAAAGGATACTAAATCCTAAAGAATGATTTCAGAAATTATTGTAGGTTACATGTTTTTGCTGTTTGCTTAAATGCACGAATTTTTAGCATTTCTCACATCATGGCACACAAGAAACTCTCCATCTGAAAACAAAGCATCTAAATGAGAATGTATCTCAGTGGCAGAAACGTGCAAATAAGGACAGACTAGATAAGGCAAAAAAGGTGAATAATCATGAGTCAATCATTGAGAGACTTCTTTGTCATATTTGTTGGCTTTTCATGTACAAACAGCAAAGTACTAGGTAAATAATTCATTACAAAAACAAAAATACATGATCAAATAAGATTTATCTAGGGATATAAAGATGGCTCAACATTTAAAAATCAATAAATATGATCAATAAAATGAAGAGAAATATCCTATGATCATCTCAATAATGCAGAAAAACATGTCACCATATATGTGAATATATACACATCTACATCTATGCATATAAGTGTACATATATAAATATATGAGAATGTATGTATCTGTGTATATATATGCATATAGGTGCATGGATATCTGTTCCTATAGATATAGATAGAACCATCAATGCTGCATAGCATTTTCAAGGCTTTTGTATTAGTAGCTCAACTAGGAATAACTGTGTCTCCCAGTGACCATTGTGTCAATGTCAAGATTTTGTATTTGTCACAAAAAAGAGTAAGAGGGTTGGTAATGCCATCTACTAGTTAAAGCCAGATACTGCTAAGCATGCTTTCGTGTACAGGGCAGACCCCACAACAAAGAATAATCTACCAAAAATATGAATCATGTTAAAATTTAGAAACCACTTTATCTATTTCCTTGCAAATAGCCATAGCAGCATACCCTCCAGAGTCCCCAGGCTCCCTACAATTTGGTTAGTTTGACAGGCCACAGTTTGTTGCCTGGTGTATTCTATCTATAATTGGTAATCACTGATATCAACTAACAAAATGTTGCAAAATGAGTACTCAGCTCAAGATCTCCCAGGAATGATAGTAGTGGGTTAGGTGATATTAGATACCAAAGACTTTTGCAGATATAGAAGGCTACATGATCTTCCTTGCTCCAATAGTGAAAAAGAAGGAAAAGGAAAAAAAAAAAGACACCTTAAGGATAAATATTAATCATTGGGAAGATGCTATTGTGCTGCTGCTCTCTCACTCATGCATTGTGCTGTCTTAATCATGACTCCTTTCTTTTGACAGTAAGGATAAAAATATTAAGCAATTTCACCTGAGAACATATTTGTTCCTTCTTCTAGTGAGGCTTTAACAATTACTTGATTGAAGATCTGAGCTGTAGGTAGCTGTAATTTTGCAGACTCGTTACATTATTTCTGGCTTACTTAAGTGTTGACTCATTTTGTACTGTCTGAGAGCTGAAAAGAAATCATTGGGGAAAAGCTAAAAATACTTTTGAGTTTTCCTTCTATTGCTTCAATTTTATTTCTCTGATAAGTGCTCAAACTCACATTCTATGCACACAAGGAATTTCAGAATCTTTATAAAAAAGGGATATGTTTCCTCTTTTCCCTTGGTGCTCTAAGATTTTGTCATTTTAGAATGTACATGAGTAAGTTTAACACTCAGTCATTTCCCAAATCTAATTTGACTGTCGAATGGGGTTTAATTTACATGATGATACAATTTCCCATACCAGAAAGCATAGTAATCCTTTTTCTTCTGAGGTTAATGGTGATCTAGTTTAAAGTCTAAAAATAATTACAAGGAAAGTGCTTCAGGTGACAAAGTAATTTTGACAATCCCAGACTATTGATAACTTGTTAATTATACTTCTATCATAGGAAACTGAATGTTTTCTGATAAATAGTTTAAAAGTTCTGCTGTTGTGTTTTTAAATTAATTTTCATTGTAATCAATACTTTTAACCTATTGATCTACCAAGAACTTGAAATGTCACCTCTCTGTTCTACAACCCCTGAAAAGTAATGAAATCTAGGTTACTATTTTCAATGGGCCATAAATATAAAAATCATCAGACAAAAACACAAAAATATTTATTGACTCTCTTTTCTTTTTTACTCATTTGATATTTTGAGTCATTTAATTTATTTTAAATTTCAGGTGTTTTGTTTTGTCTTTAGATGTGAGTGTCTCTCAGTGTTGTTCATAGCCTAACAAAAGGTGTAGAGTCTAGGATTCAGCATATTAGTTAATGCAAATGAATACAAGTAAGAAAAAGTAGAGTACATACTGAGTAGAATTAAGTATTCTTCTGCAAGTACTTGAATAATTTGCCAAATTATACTTAACTAATAATAAGAAAAATATTATTTTAAATGCCAAATTACAGTTTATCTTTACTTTTAAGACTATATTAATATGCCTCTAAGTTTTTTATGAATTTTTATTTATTTTGTAATAAATTTAGTTTGATTTTTTTTGAAGTTTATCTTATTCACATCAAGTATAAAAAAGCATATGGAAACTGAACATTTTAGTCACATATCCAGATGTTTGACTACATTAAATCAAATCAATGTTTACTCTAGATTCTCATTTTTTAAAGAAGATCATGTTCTTCATCTCATAAAGTCTATTCTTAGCTCCTGATTCTTCACTCAAGGACACATTATGATCTTATTGGTTATATACATGTATACATGTATGTATACACATATATATGTATATTTTTGTGGTTTTACAAAAAAATTAAAATGCAATTTATTCCATGTCAGACTATGACAATCACAATTACAATATTTAGGACCTAGGTAGATGTTATAGTTTACCTGTTTCAGGACCATAATTTAATAGAAAAGAAAATGGATGGCCTAAGAGACCAGGGAGCATGTCAAAGAGATCATGGATATTTCGTTACAAAACTTAGTGAAACCTGGTTTCCTGGCTCAGTTTTATCAAACCAACACACCACTCAAATGAACAAGACTATTATTCATTTGCTTACCTTTCCTGTAGGTTTTATAAGATTTGCAAATCCAACTTTAAAAATTAAATGATTCAAATAGAACTTTCAGATTTTACCAGACAGGTAAAAGTAGTTAAATACCTACAATACTGAATTCAACAATTTTTGTGTAATATTCAACATGGTCCTTAATCTGTCAGGTGTTTTATTTCTCTAGGCTTCGACCCCCCATTGGTTAAAATGGAGTTAAATGCGAGGAGGATTATAAAATAAGATAGTTGCAATGTGATTAGATTTTACGTTTGTGAAAAGAGGGAAGGATTAGAAAAAGTGCAGAGGTCGGAAAACATTGAAAAGATTTACATAGAAGGAAATAGAATAAGTTAATGCCTAATACAAAAGTTTTTATTAGATATCTATTATGTGCTAACCATGCTCTAGTTGAAGATAAGAATTCTAAGGATTTGGGTACTAAAATAACTTCTCTTTATTTGTATTTGTGATAATAGGATTCAAAACCTTAATTATGATTTTTTCTTTTCAAATAAGGTAAATCATGAAAGATTTAAAAACAATAAAAAAGAGCTCTGAGAGGTAGATTAGCATAAGAAGTTCATTATAGATGATGGTAAATTAATTTATTAAAATATCACTTTACTCATAAAGGAAATGTGTAATTAGATTTTACAATAGATTAGTTTATACTAGGGCAGGAACTAATACATATTGATCTTTAAGAAATTTACAGGTATCTAGCATGTACCAATGAATAAAAAAGTTACAGAAATTTTCTTAGACATGCAATATTTTGCCCACTTTACATAAAAAAAAAAAAAAATCAACCACTTACCCTTTATCATAACACAGCTAGAAAATGAAAGAAGAGAACCTTTGAAGAAAAAAGACATCATGGCTGGCTAACATGGAAGGACACTTCTATCATGTGACTGGATTATTTAAGGAAAACTAATTGAAAAAAATAAATAGAAGGATATGTATTTAATGATAGGCAACAGAATTTAGAGACAATGAGGGAATAGGTCTGCATTTTTGATGACATTGGTTGGAATCCTAATAGCATCCATGTAGCAGCATGTTTTTAGAAATGAACTACTAAATCATAAATAATGATAGGCAAAATTATGTTTAAAAATACACATTTTAAGTCAACTTATTAGGAGTAATAGTTGATACCATGAAAATGAATACTTCACTGAAGTAAGAGATATGTCAAGTAAGAAACTGTTGTCAGAAACTGTAAATGCCCAATTTTACATAAAAAGAAAGGAGAGGAAACAAAAAAGGAGCTGTCACAAAGCAGTAAAACCAGGTTAGAGCAGTGTCACAAAACCTTTTAAAGAAGTGGATGGTTTACTGTCAAATATCAGAAGTGCATACATTGCAGTGAAAACTGACAGTTATTGGACTGAGTTACTGTGTGGTCGGTGTTATCATTTTAAGTCCACAGAAGCAGTGAGAGCAGAAAGTAAGGACTGCAGACAAGACAGGTAATGAGATATTAGAATTGGCAAAAGGTAGACCAGCAATTCCCCAAGCCATCCTGAGATGTTTAATCTAAGGAAGATATTTTCAGTGACCCATCATGAAATTGGGTGGGTGGGGGAAGACACTAAATATAAATAAAATCAATTTTGAGGATTATATAAATATTTATTTCAAAGTTTGGGGGATTAATTTTTTAACTAAAATTATAGTAATGAGAGAAATAGATTTTGTTTTTATTTTCTTAAAGGAAAGATGCAATCAGTAATGAAGATGAGCAGAGGCAAACAGGCAGGAAGAAAGAGAAAGAAGAAGCACTTTGCTTTTATTTACTTGTTCATTCTGGTTGTTTCCCTGGGACCAGGATGTGAACCTGGCTCCTTCAGATACATGTGGACTCTGCCAAACCTCTATTCCACCTGGGCATGCTTTATTAATTTTTTATTGTCCACTCTGCAATCCTTTTATTTACTTTTTTGTATCCTTGTGTAATAAAATATTTAATGGTTTTCTTGCGGCAAAAAAAAAAAAAAAAGCTAGTGTCAGCACACCCTGGTGGTCTAGAAGATTAGGGCACTGGTTGTATTTCCAAATATATCCCAAGAACCTAACTTCAAAACCTGGAACAGGGGAGCCTGGGCAGCATTCAGCATGAACAACTAAAATAAAATAAATGCTTCTTCCTCCTCTCTCCTGCCTGCCCTTTTCCTTAAAAAAAAAAGAAAAAAAAAAAGTGTCACAAATTAACTCCTTATATTTTCATCTACAAATATTACTAGTATGCCCCTGTCCTTCAAAAGGTATTTTCCTTTTACTTAATAATCACCAGCAATGAGAATATCACTGAAAATGAGAAGTCAAACTTTTGTTATAAATGTGTTTATATAATAAATATATAATTACAATATGTTTATATTTATATTTTATATAATCATAATTATAATAAAGATTAACCATTTTCTCCCAGTAATATCATATGTACTGCATTCTAGATTTATCTGATTTTAAATATGGTAATTCAGTCATGTTTGCTATTTTTCAATCCTTCAAGTTTCGGTATCTTGTAGTAGTCTGGCACATGATCAGTGCTCGGTAATATGTGTTAAATTATAGGAAAAAATGTAAAATATTCAGATTCAAAGCAATAAGCTTTTTTGAAATTTATGATCATTTATTCACTTACAATGATTTGCCTTTTCTTAGTGTTTCAATTTTTCCTATCTTACCTTCTAATCATGAACACATGACAGCAGGGTCTTGTATTTATAATGGTCTGTCATTTGTAGTCTAAATAATTATGTGTGATACATAAGATCTTTCTCTGACTTCGTGTGAAAAAGTTAATGTCTTTTATGTGGCTAGAATGAGTTATCAACTAATATTTATGTGTTTTACAACAAATTGTTTGTCACTTTCTCTGATTAAATGTGCCTATAATAACATTATTGTCATCATTCTTCTTAAGTTGTTGCTGATATTTAAATCATGCTGTCTCCTTTTCCTGGAATAGCCATGCCATTTTCTAAATAAATATCTCCCTTCAGGTGGAAATGAATAACCAAAGTCAGTCATATTAGGGAATAGACACTCAGACTCTAAACTTTATAGCATATGATGGAAGTTTCAGTTGCTGTCAATCTATTTGTAATAACTCCCTTCATACAATATAAATCTATTCAAAATAATAAAAAATATATATTTTAACAGAATTTTTCTGAGGTGCTTTCATTTTATACCTCTTTCTCACATTGTATATTTTTATCTTTACATCACATCTCCAAGAATAAAATTCACATTTAAAGTAGCTTTCTGGTTTTGTCTAATTTTATTTCCAACTTAAATTGAAAAAAGTATCAATCCAGATACAAAATACTTCTAATTTTTGGCTATCTGTGTAAATTAAACTTTTATTTACTTCAGAAATGTGCTTATATCCATGAATAGGTCAAATGTCAGGTCAAATGTAGAAATGAATAATTGCTGAATTAGTATTTATATGTAATGAAATTACAAGCCTATTAATACTTCTTTCCTCAGAAGCCAGATTCAGATCTTTCATTATGCCTACATTCTTCACATCATATCACTTCCTAGATGGATATGTCATACATGTATACTAATTATCTGTACAATCCTGGAATTTAATTAAAAGGCATGGTAAAATCCAAATTAAGTTATAGTTTTAGATTACATATTCCTTGGAACATTACAACCCTCATATTATTTTCTTTTCAGGGTTTCATAGGAAAGCTTTATTAAAACGGCCTTAAACTGAGATTAATTTAAGTTTAAATTGTCACAGAACTCTTTCAGTTAGCCTAAAGCAAAATTACATCTAATTCAAAATTAGAATAAAAGATTTCAGCTCTCTCAAGTCTTTTAACTGGTACTAACGCTCATTTCATTTTTTAATTTCCAAAATCCACAGAGACATTAATGATTTTGTGTACACTATCAGCTAATATAAATTATTAAAGGGGATTGCAAGTCCATGACTATGCAAAAAAGTGTATTTGCTAGTTAAATAGTTTGATTCTAGAAAGAAAAAATAAAGTATGCTTGCTAATTACAATACAAAATGATGTGGCAATGTTTGTTGACTCCTCATTTTTACTCATAAAATCTGTTAGAAAATTGCATTGCTTTATTTTAAATTTTCATCCAGAAAGTAAGCCCTTTTTATCACTTCTAATGCTCTTGGAACCTCTGTTCCAAGTCACATGTTCACTTCCTTGCTTGTTATAGCAAATTTCAACTGGATTTCCATTTCAGCTTTCTACAATCTATTCTTCAAACAGCATCCAGAGTGATTATTTCAAAACATATTTCAGGCATTGTGTTCCTTTGATCAAAATTATTCAATGGTTTCCACTTACCAGAGTAAAAGCAGGATCTTTGCATTTATTAATAATATTTGATAACATCTGATATAGCATCCTATGATTTCAAGCAACTTGCCACTAGATCACTGCTCCAAAAAAACTGCCATCTCAGAATTCTTTCACTGGTTACTCCTTCTCCCTACAGTGCTCATCTCCAGATATCCTCAGTTCTCCCAATCCTTGCTCAGATGTCAACCTTTCATTCAAACATTTCTTGACAATTCACCGTCAACATCTCCACTCCCTTTCCTCTGCTTTGTTTTATTTTTTCCATAGTCATGATCTCTTTCTAAAATATAGAATCCAGTACATATTATGTTTACTTTTTGTCTTACCACATTAGCGTGTAATGTCAAAGGGAGAAAGTATTTTTATTTCTCTTATTCACTGATACATTCCCAGCATTTAAAAAAACTCTTGGCATATACGCCACCAAGAAACAGGGTAAGAAAGTACAATCAAACACTATGATGGTTCGCAGAAAAAAAAATGGTCAGATGCATTAAGGTATGTATCAGAAACCAGATGACATGACATGACCCTTAGGGAATAATGGAAAAGTATAGGGGGGACCTGAAGCATGTTCAGAAATCTCAAGCTTACCTAGAACCTAGAGTACACATAGGGGAGTCTAGGAAGATATAAGAGAGAATTTGGGTGTTGAAAGTCAAGGATTAGAAGCTTATACTTCATATTTATTGTTTATTTTATGTTTCCCTGTGTAATATAAAAGATAGCTTACAAATATGTACAGACTACTACATTGGTGAAACTGCTCAGAATAAAATTGTGTCTACAGAATGATGTTCTTGTTCTACCATCTCCTGAATTATTGCATGTTTTCTGCTTTTGTCTATTTGCTGGCTCAACTCTTATTTTGTGTTTCTACCCATAAATGTTCAAAGAAACTCAGCTAATTAGAGCTTATTTTAAGAATATGCATTAAATAAAGTAACTAAATATATATACATATGTATATGTATATATATGTTTTAAATATGTTTTAAAATACATGTATGTTTTAAATATATATACATATGTATATGTATATGTATATATATATGTACATATAAAGTAAGCCTTCCAGGGATATGAATTCTTGGTTTATGGTGTAGGTTTAATTAGAATTGGATTTGAATCAAGATCAAAGGTGGTCATACATCTTCTAATTAATTTCAGGATTTAGCATTTGAACTCCTCTGTAAGTTCAGGTCAATTTTCTCTTCTTGCTCTTTTGATTCTTGCTACCAAAAGCAAAGTAGCTAGTAAATGTTCATTCTAGACACTAATTGCAAAGTTGCAAAAATCACTTCCTTGAGAGGCAGTAAGTGCAGCTACTCTCACAAAACGGAGCTACCCAATTTCATTCCTATAAAAAGTGATCGAATGTTAATATAACAAATGCTAGGCTCATATTAACTTAGGTGAAAATACAAATCTTTGACAACGCAGAAAATACACATTTCTTTTAGAAGTCTCTAATAGTCAGCGTTGTAAAATATGTACCTTTCATTCTAAAGATACAATGATTCACAATTAAGGTTTATCTTATACAAAACAAGAAATACCGTGGCACTACCAAATACTCGCATTTATGTACTTTATATAAATTAAGTCTGAAATAGTTCGGGTTATTTATGAGGATATTTTTATGCATCATACTGGAAAAAGAAAAAGTACACAGCAATATTACCTGATGTTTTATGTTCATATTAAAATTCACTCAGCAAATTAAGATCTCCTTGATGAGAAAATATCTTTTTCAAACTTTTGTGTTTTAAATATTGATGATGATAATAAAGTATGTATTAGTTATTTTTTAAATATATTAGTAGTAAAATAATGTTCATAAAGAAATAGGTTCAAGTCTAACCTCCTGTTCCAAAGAGAGACTTTGTATTTTATTTTGATACTTATGATTTGCTATTAGCCCTAAGTGGAGTATAACTTCCTATAAATAAGCTCAAGTGCTATATAATTTTCTCATACAAAATTATCAGACCTATGGATGTTGCAATGATATTTAACAGGAAAAATATGATATAATAAAAATTAACAAAGCTTTATAAGTTTTACTTTGTACAAAGTAGAACAAAAATATAGTATTATATTGCATAAAAATGAAGAATATATTTAAATATCCACAATCAGTTGACCTTTTGTTTCACTGCATGATATTTGTCCTTGTTAAGCTCTGGTGCCAAAAGATTATTACATTTTAAAGCCATTTCAAGCGAAAAATATTCAGAATTTCTACTGCATAAAAATGCAAATTTGCATAAAGTGATTTACACTCTTAGAACACAAGGAGCATGAAACTAGATTCTTTTCATTATGTTAGGACTTGTGAATGTCAGATCAGAAGTGTATATTTTAAATATTTTTATAGAAATATAATGAAAGATCACTAGACAACTGATACTTTTAATAATAAAAGGCCAACCCTCGATCAATTAACTCATCTTGCTTTGTTTTTTCAGCACATGCAGGAAAATAATAGACGTACAAATTCTAAAACTACTTCTTTAAAACATATGAAAAGCAACAATGAAATACTTTCTGATTGTGAATGGACAGCATAATCTGTTGTGTTTATATTTGAAAAGTTAAATGGATTTGAAATACTTGCATTTATTATTTATAAGGTGAATAGTTTGTATGAGGTTCATTATTATTTTGCTACTGACACACACTAAAAGAAACAAATTTAAGTGCATGATATTCTAGATACACTTCATAGTTGGATTGTCTATTATTGCAAGCTATAGATAGGCCTATAGCATTTTTTATTATCTTGTTAAAAATGCATAATCACCTAACCTCATAATTTTATGATGCTATATCTAGATTACCGTAGCTAAAATCTATGGAGTTGAGACAGTACTATTTTATAAAAGATCAGGATATTTTATCAGAAGGATTATATATGAATGAGCTATGAATTTATTCTCATTCTTTTCCTTTCATTTAGCAACCTCACTCTGACCCACAGTGGGAGATTTGAGTTAGACTATTCCATAGATTCTCATTTTTGTGTTTACTCTTGCCTGAATTTTATTACACATAATTAATTGACTCAACAAACATATTATTATCATCTCCCAAACCCAATGTAGCATCCCATCTTGGCCTATAACAATTTTCAGCATAAGTCTTCATTTCTTAGTATTCAACTTATTTCTTCATTTCATAGCCTTGTACTAACTTTGTAACTCAATTTGTTGCCATGAAGTAAGTAGTTCAACCATATACTCCATGTTTTTAAATAAGGTAATTCCTACTTCATGCCTGGGGTGAATGATTCAATAAAGTCATGAGTTTATCAAGAGCATATGCACTGTAAACATGGCAGACTTGCACTTTGGTTCATTCTTATCTCCCGTAAAATAAAATAAACTAATTCATGGAGGTGGAACTAGAGATAATGACTGTAAACTGAAAAATATATATATTACTTCTTCCAGCATCCTTCATATTTAATATGATACTCCTAGAGAAACAATGTCTTAATACAGTTAATTAATCACTAATAATGAAATTCTAGACACATTAGGACACTGGAAAAAAAAAGAAAATTTGAAGTTGGGATGAACAATTATAAGATAATTTAATCTATAAGTAAAAGTGTTTTTTTTTTTTCCTTTTATTGTGTGACAATCTATTTTTGTCTTTCTGGAAGATTTTTTGTGTCTGTGATTAAAATTTAGTATTATCAAAAAGAAGTATCAAATTCTCTTCTTCCTTTAGGAATGGTTAATTTCTTTTTAAGAAAATATACTAGTGATTCTCTTTAACACATCTTTCAAAACATGTATATCTTGAGATACATTCACAATCTTTTAATGAAACAGTTTATGTTCATATGTGCATATTGCATATAAATTCTACTTTGGTCTATGTTATCAGGCACCTATATATAAAAAATAAAATGTGTATGGGTATTTTCAGTTTTGCATTGAAGCTCTGAATGGAAAAGGTTTGTCTATTAAACCAGGCAACTATATGAAGTGCTTGGGTCATGTCACAGAGCTAGGAAATAATTAATTACAGGAATCAAACTACCATTTGGTATAACCTACTATAAAAGCATGAGAAAGAAATTGCAATTATCTTTGTTATATTTGCCAAAAATCTATT
The DNA here is from genome assembly GCA_004363575.1 of Solenodon paradoxus. NCBI lineage: Eukaryota > Metazoa > Chordata > Mammalia > Eulipotyphla > Solenodontidae > Solenodon > Solenodon paradoxus. The sequence goes on along the minus strand of RJWH01000080.1, from coordinate 370,521 downwards.
ATCTTTTCCAAGCAACAGACATAAGACTTGGTTTCAAACATAAAGAGTCATAAATTATTTTGAACAAGTTTAACTCATTTATTATTTATTCAGGAAGCTATGTATTTATTTAAATGGAAAGACTTAATAGATATTCTAGTAACTGGTATCAAAACCAAAGTAAAACAACACAATGAACACCTATGTGGCAACTTGAAGGTGTCAGCCATAGCACGACACCATAAATAACTTTTTAATTAATTTCACTTATACACAAATACACTGATCATATATTGTCACTTTCAAATATATCACACATAAAGGCAAGAACCACACTATTTACAAATGAACAGTTAAAGAATAAAATTAGAAACATGTAAACACTGTATTGTTTTCTGAGAAGATTTTCAAGATGTTGTTCATACCAAAATAATTGGCATTGAAAAATACATATGACGCAAGTGAACTATTCAAAATGGACTAAAATATACCAACACAAAGTGAATTTCTGTATGAATGGTACATACTGGATAATTCTAGCACTTAGTAAATCACATCTCACTTGAATACCTACAAACTATATGTATTTATAAAGGCACACACAAAAACATTTCTAAACAATACATGGTTATTGAAATGAGCAAAAATACTCTTAGGTTACCTTTATAAAGTTAATTTGAGAATTGATAAAAAAATTCACACTTTCAGAGTATTAAAAAATCACATTTGAGTCTAAGACAAACATATTCCACCTTTATCTGTTGGAAAGTCATTAGTTATTTAATGAAACAGATTGCTGCATCTATTCTGATTACAGGGACACAGTGAAAAGATTCAACATAGAGAGCATGAGAGTGTCTATTTTCCTGTCTTTTATCCCACAACTGTCCAGCAAAACATACTTAGATACCATAATACTTAGATTTTACAAACACTACTATAACATCATTTGTTTTTCCCAATAAGGCTTCCCAGAATATGGTGACTATCTTAACAGCCCTCTATTCTGGTGACATCTTTATTCTTTCTCAGTAAAACCTCATTTTCAGCTCTTCCAACAATTTAGGACATAGATTCTTGATTTAATCTTCATTAGAATAATTTGTTAAAACAGATTACTGACCCCATTAAAAAATTCTGATGGAGTAGATCTAGAGTGAGGTCTTACCAAAACATGATAGGAACCCATTATTTTCCAACTGATTCTAATGCTACTGGTCTAGGAATCACACTTGAGGAATAACTGCTTTAAGATTGAGTTCCTCTAATCTCTATTTCCCTTGTATGCATGTTATGTCAATAATCAGCTAAACTCTTAATTCTCAAATTTGATTTTTGCTCTTCAGCTGCAGAATTTAATAGACAACTAATACTACAATCAATTTGCTTGACCCTCTACAAACTCATATTAATTAAATTTCTCAGATTGTCACTGCTACTGTGTAATCTTTCTCTGTTTTCTCTTTATTTGCCTCTAACTCATTTTCTGAGAATCCTTTATCAAATCTACACCTTCCTCATGAAATATTTGGATGTTTCATTCTTCTGCTTGCTTATTCAATAGTTAGTTATGAAACACATTTAAAATGATGATAAAGCGAACACAAATGTTGCAGTTTTAATGGGATTTACATGCTAGTTGGGAATACAGATAATAAAACAAAAATATTAAATATAATGCTGGATACTAATATGTATGGGGAAGAAAAATAAAGCAGGGCATTTTGATGTTTCTTAATAAACTTACAATTAATATTTTCTTTTTTCTTAAAGTAATTTTTTCTGTTTATATTACTGGGTATCATTATTATCCTATTAGCCTTATTTGACTCTCCTTTTCTCTCAATACCTTCCTCCTACCCCCAAACACCTCGTTCACTCAGTCTACCAGCATTTATTCTTCCACAGAATCTTTTACATCTATAGTTTACTTATATCATTTTTTAGTCACTTTTACCTGGTAATTTTATTTAATCAGAAATAAATTAATAGATAGCCTTCAAAACACAATTGCCTACAGGATGAACTTAGCAAAAATAAAAAGTTTAGGATCACGGCAGAACACTGGCAAAATACCATCTCTAAGGAAAATACTTTGATTATTCCTATCCGGAAATGAAGAGAAATGCTCATGTCATAGTAATTTGAAACTAGTTATTCTGAGTCTAGAACTTGGTCTTCCAATAATATATAATAGTCTGGTAATTGTGATTAAAAGAGAACAATACAAAGTGCTATGACAACAAAGAGGAGATCATCTCCTCCTACAACATTTGGGAAGGTTTTGTTGAAGGAGAATTATCTGGGTTGGGTCTGGTGTTACTTGAAAGTTTGAATTTGTCTTAGTTTAAAAATTCCTTGCAAGAGACACATCTCTTTCTCCCAGAGGAATGACTTCTAGACAGCATGAATGTGAAAACATATTTTTAAGTTGATTGGCTAATTGATTTTCAGTAATATCTAAATAGGAAAAAGATTTATATACTATGATGAGAAATGTGCTTCATTTATTTTTCCAAGAAGGCAAAAGCAATTATAGGATTATACTGACAACAAGAATGGATAGACTTGACTTACTACTAGGGATCTTCCACAAATTTTCACTCTAGGTGTTCCCTATATACACACTTAGAATGAGCAGAGTAAGTTTGCATTTTACATGGATGAGACAGGACTAAGAGACAGTCAAAGGAGACATTGACTAGATCTGATAGCTCTTTGGCCCATGAAACACATTTAAAAAAATAAAGAAGATCAACTTTTCAAAACCTGTCCAAAAAATCCTTACACTTTATTTTTGCCTATTTCATAGGAACTGTCATGACACTGTCACCTTTAAAACATTTTGACAGCTGTGCAAACTTTGCGAGAAGTTGATTCACATTTTTACTTCTATTTTAAACTTAAAGAACACATCTGTTAAGATATGGGTTTATTCCTGTGCTTCAATCAAGTTGTACCATTTTTCTCAGCTTATAGCATGCCCATATTGAGACAGCTAAAAATAAAAGCCCAATGAAACCATCATTGTTTTGAAGGGAATTTCTATGAGTAGGCCTGCCATGTCACAGGTCATATTCCAGAGAGACTGAATCTATGGGATAACATCTTGAGTCTTTTCACATACATATGTATGTATAGACATATACATATATAGAACACATACTTTTACTCAACCCAATATACCTCTAGTAACTAAATATAATGGGCTGTATTCAGTTAGATAAATTTACTGAGAAGCTAACTTGCTCTTTTCTCTAGGTGGTGAAATGAATTGACATCTATGTTATAGTCAATGAATAAGAGGTTCCTATAATCAATAAAGATATTTTAATATTAATGGGAAATGTTATTCTCCCAAGGATGTAGGCCAAGCTTATCTTAAATAACAATATTGCTGAAAAGATTAAAAGACATAGCTTGACTATTTACATAAAATATAGACATATTTCTGTTTTTAAATATGTATGTTCTGGAACTGTTGGGGCCCGGAATGAGTTATTTTTCATGATATTTCCTCAAAGTACATCTTGTCCTCCTCATAAGAAGAATTGCCTTTCTCCTATGACAGGAAAAGAGAAACATGAGCACCAAGCCAAAATTTCTCAATTTGACAGCAAATATGACTTTTATGGGTGCTACAAGAATATGATCTATTCACTTGTAGCAGCTAGAAAAAGATTTTGTAATTCATACCAGATTGCAAAAGGTCACCCTTGCTCGGATGAAACAGATGAGAGAAATTTGCATGTGCTTTTCGTGAAAAATATGAGTAACACATATCTGACCACATGAATACTGGCCCGCATAGAGAGTAGCCAGGCTCCTGTGTACATCCATTGTTGGTGCGCAAATGAGAGTCTCAGCATAAAAAAAGACTTAGTTGACTGTCTAATCCAATCTTTTCTTTTTATAAATGAAGAAATTGAGATTTATAGAGGTTATTTCTTTTCCAAATGCTATGCTAGAAATAATTGAAAAGTAAATATTAAACCCAGCATTCCTGTTTATTTCTTACCTTTACATTACACACTCATGCATTTATTTAGTCTAAAAATATGAATATTGTACAGTAAATATAAAGCTTAGACTATATCCCCTTTTGTGCCCCAAAACTGGGAAAAAATATATGAATGGGATGTCTACTACACTGTGAAACAGGCTAACAATAGCTGACCTTTATCAAGTGCTTGTTATGAGACAGGTCCTGTTCTAACTCCTTCATATGCATTTATCCATTTTTTTCCTCTCAATAACCCACTGAGATAAGTAACATCATTATCATTTCTGAGATTAAAAAGCAGTGAAGGGCACACATGTTAAGTAATGCTCCAAAGAACACATAGCTTGAAAATAGTATACAGATGACACTTTGAAGTTTTTGTCTTAACAGCTCTGTCCTAGTGAGCTTGAAATAGATACCTAAAGTGACAATGTTTCATTCATTGGAAAGCCATACATTTGACGATTGAATGAGGGCAGTTTCTGTGTCAGGAGTCTTAGTTAGATTAAGCAGACTGGTAACTTTTCAGTTTTTGACCCACTATCCCACTATTGTGAATGCTGATTAAGTGAATGTTGTCCCATTTTATCATTTTCTATAGCACAGATATTAACAAACTGCATTTCATCTTAACATTTAAAATTCATTTAGTCACAAATTATTTACTAAGTCCCTATCATTTCTAGGGATCAATCTTAGTCCTTAAAGCACAATTAAATGTTTTTTTTACCTCGTTCATATTTAAAATAAAATTGCATTCAATTAAATTCTTTTTAGCATTTAGTTAAATGAGTTTGACAAATACAGAGTTGTTTATGACCAGCACAATCCAGATATATGACAATCCCATTATCCACCCCTGTGCTGCCTTTGGTAATCAACTCTTCATGCCCCACAGTTCCTGACAAACACTGCTCTCTCTTCATTTCTATAGCTTTACTTTTTCCAGAATATCACAGAAATGGAATTATAAAGTACGCAATATTTTCATTCTGATCTATAATAGATTTTTAATTTATTTTCTTCATTATTCTTTTTTGTCCTTGACTATTATTCCATTGTATATATGAACCACTTTATTTACTCTCTCACTAGCTAAATGAAATTTGGATTGTTTCTTGTTTGGAATAATATGTACTCTATAAATATGTACCTATAGACATCATTTTAATGTATGTTTAAGAGCTTTAAGGTAAATGCTTAGAAGTGGGATTTCAGAGTCATACGAACAGGGTAATTTTAATTCTAAAAAACTACCAAATTATTTTCCAAAGTGGCTGTAACATTTTGCAGGTACTGACACATATGAGAGCTCCAATTTCTCCACATTTTCACAAGCACTTGATATTGACAAGTTTTTTTTTTCTCTTCTAAGATATTCAAATGTTGTGAAGTATTATCTCATTGTGGCTTTTATTTGCATTTCTCTAATGATAGATGATATAGAGCACACCTTATCAAATTCTTTTTTTTATCCTTGCAACTCCATTGGGTGAACTAGTCAGATCTTTTGCTCATTTTTATTAGGTGATTTTCATGTTATTGACCACACAGCTTTTTAACAACTTCATTCAAATTGGGAATTAACAAATTCTTCAATGACTCTGCTTCTCCTGCATCTACATTTGACCAATCATCAAAGTCATGTAGAGAACTTGCTAGCATAGATTTGGGGCACTATTCTAGAAATATTGAATCAGAATATTCAGAGAGCGAATCTCCAAAATATAACAAATCTTCCTGTTTTTAATTTTGTCTTCTATGTCAAAAAAATAATATTTTTACTTGTGGAATTTAAAAAGAAAGCAATAAACACAATTAATGAATCACTCTCTCTAGTTAAAATAATAATGATACAGTATTTGTATGCTCCTGAATATACATAGAATTCAGGATATACAGTGACATTCTAAACACGTCTCTTTTGCTTTTGAATTTCTTGCAGCAAATCTCCCTATGTTGAAATACATAGGGATACCATTAGGTATCATCATATTCCTGACAGTAAAGTTGAAATAAAAATGTTTAAATATTACTAATTTTGTGCACTTGAGAAATTACCGATAGCTTCTGTTTTATCCTATTCATGAATTATCTAACCATAAGATGATAGAAATGAAAAAGATATAATACATTCATTAACTCTCAATTTATTTTCATGTATAAGCAAACTTGAGTCCAGAGAGGTGAAGGAGAGAAAGCTCTAAGATAAATAAATCAATAAATCAATCAATCAATCAATAAATAAATAATAAAAAAGGCAGGAAGAACAAGAATAAAAACTTGTCCCTTAGTCCAGAGTTAATCTGGAAATATTTATCATTTCAAAGCTCTTAACACCAATCTTTTTAACATATTTGGACTTCTTGAAAGACTTTACTATATCCTATTTTTAATATTTTCCCCCAGTGAAGCTTTTTAATTACTCAAGCTAGATTTGTGTTGGTTTTTGGACACTTTCTGATATTTTTTCTTTTATCAATTTTTGTGACAGAAAGTTTAAAGATGGTGAATATCTTAAAGCTTTAAACAAAGATTTCTTTACTCAAGTGAAATTCTTTAACCTGTTTTTTATCCATCTTTTACTCATGTCTCTATCATAGAAAAACACTCATGATCTGTCCTAATGACAAAAAATAGATATATGGATATAGATATATCAGCATGCTCTGTGTTTTCATTTGATTTTTTTAAATTTTAATACATCTATTTGGTGAGCAGATGTTTCCATATATACATATTTATTAACTTGTAAACTTATGGAGAGTAGTGACTGAGAAGATTGAAGCTCCATAAGGCATCTTTAACCAATTACAATTATGTGTCTCATCAAAGTTATGAGGATGGCTATAAAAGAACGAGTCATATTAAAAAGTAGTCAATATTTACTTCTCATGTTCATTAAGGCAAGAAATATAAATTGAAAAATCACTGCTAAACATATTGATGGCTGTAATTTTAAGTAAATTTATGAATTAGACTATTGGAGGCCTTATATATTTAGTAATGATTTGCATGCTTTGCTCATTATATAAAACTTTAAATGATAAATGAGTCTGGAATATTTTCACAATTATGTTACACTGAGATCATGAAAATTAGATAGCTGATGTCTGGGGGCTAGGATATTATGAAGGAATATTTTGGAAGGAAACATAAACTTTACTAGTATAAGGCAATTTAAATCTTGAATTATGAAATTTAAACTTCAGAACATATATTAAATCCAGGGGCCCAACAAATTAAGGCACAGGACAGATTTGACTTGGAGATGGAGTGGGGTCCAAGTCAAGAACACAAAAGTTATTTGTGGAAGATTGTTATTAGAGATGATATGCCTGAGACTTTTGACCTAGAAAAAAATGATTCTGAATGGTAAGGTCAGTTTATTGATGTTTGTTATCTTGAAATTGAGGATGGTTATTCTAAATATTTAGTACCAAGCAGTGTCATTGAAGTACCTTAGCTTTTCCCAGACACAATTTATTAGATATTTGAAATCCAAATGTTCCACAGTCCTGCAGAAACCTATTTTTATCTCAGCTGATGTCACAATTTTGTTCTTATAGACCTGTCAAAGGCAATTTTTTAGGGTTGCAGCATTAATTTCAAGCTTTTCATGATACTTATAGCACCACTTATTTTTACCCTGAATCATACACTTTAACTGTTTGTCATATATGTGCTTTTTACAAGTTTGCACTCCACTCTTATTTATTTTGTTTGTGTGTTAGCGCTACCCACTATGCTATATAACTTTCTTTTTGTTTAAGCGTATAAATGAAACAAATATGTTCATGTAAGACAGACATATAACATCAAATCACTGGAGTAACTTGTATTCTTGTGTTATTGCTAAACTAAATGTACCTGATAAAAGAAGATACATTTTGGAGGAAAATTTCTTTATCTTATTCATTAGTAGAAACCACTTAATCCATTGATTTTTCTAAAAAAAATGGCACAAATCAAATGTCCTTCCCAGTCTCCACAACTATGTTTCTAAATTTCTATTCCTCTATTATTCAGCAACTATTAGTTGAATTGTGCCCCAAATTCATGTTTATGTCCTAACCCAGGTACCTAAAATGGCGACCTTATTTGGAAATGGATACATGGCAGAAGTAGTTAGTTAAAATGAGGTTATACTAGAGCAGGGTGAGTCCCTAATTCAGCTGATGTTCTTTTTAAAAGAATGCCATCTTCAGAAGTTGATCATTTAACATCTGTCATACTTCAAAGTCTCTGGAATGCGCTGGACACAGTCTGGACACTAACTGCTTAAAAGGAGAAGCTTGTGTCAGTCAATGGAAAAAGAAACAAAAAACAAATGCTCCTTCTATTTGAATAGGACATGTAGTATCACCAGGTCATCCATTTTATTGATCCGAGTGGAAAGTGGCTTAACAAAATTAAGGGATGCTTTTTCAAATTTATTCTTTTTCATTTTTACCCTAATCTTTTTTCCTTTCTCTCTTTGCAAATATCTTGCTCCAAAAATACTAACCTGAATTTTCACTTTCCAGGGCACCAGCCTAGCTATTAATGACTTCCTAGAAATCACAGAGGAGGAAATGTCAGGGCTAAAATAGGTCATCCCAACAGGTCAGAGTGGTTCTCTCCCAATTGCCCCAGTCGACAAGAAGTCAAGAACAATGTAGGGCAACTTCACAGGCAGAGGAGAAACTCCTATTCTCTTAAACCCTTAAAACTTCTTTTAATCAAAAAGGTCATCTGGAATCCTCTGGATTTTCACCTTTCCCCTAATCCAGAGTGGTCTTTTGCACTATTCCTTAAAAAAGTAAAAAGGCCAGTTATTTCTCTTCACTTTAGAGTTAAGATGAGTCATTCTTCCTTGCCACTAACACTGCCTTATCCCTCCCCAGATGCTGCAGACCTCAGCACAGGATAAAAATATTGATCTGCCCCAGTTACCCTGGAATTTACTATCATGTAAATTATCTATATACACTTATGACATTTTTATGCATAATTTATAATACATATATACATATAATATTATAAAGGCTTTTCCTTTACTAAAAAACATGCTATGTGAAGAGACAGACATGACACACATAGGGAGAATGCCTCATGAAGATTGCAATTACCCAACCACAAACCAAGGAACTGCCAGAATCCAGGAGGGTAGATGGAATATATCCTTCCCTGGTACCTTCAGAGGGCCTATGACCTGCCTACATCAGAACTTGAACACAGCCTCCAGAACTATAAAATAATTTCTGCTGTTTAAGAAAACATTACTAATAAAAAAGTGCTACAACTAAACAAATTCTTACCCAAGTCAACAGTCAGGAACCAACTCATCCACTTCCCTCCTACCTGCCTATGAAATCACCTGCAGCTTCATCTGTTCTTCTGTCTGATATGGATGGATGTGCTCACCCTACCCCATGGAAACTTCTCCATCATTGCTCTTGACCCCATCTTCTACCAATCTTGTTTTTCTGGAATGTATATATCCATATTTATAGACCTAGAAACACACATATGTGTGTGCATATATGTATAAAACTAATATCTTACTCTTTGCTGAATCCAGTCCCTCAGCTGATAAACGTGGTCAGATTTTTGCCTGTTTAAAAGCTATAAAGCAAAGCCAAGAGAAGTCTCCTTTTTCTTATCATTTAATCTGGTCTTTAGCCTTTTAACCTCTGGAAATAATCATCACAAATATCACAAGTGGAATAATTTTCTAGTAAAAAACTATCTTATCCAACTTTTTGCTCTATATTTTTGGATTATATATTTGTTCTTCCTTCCGTCCCTTTCTTGATTACTAGATGACTGATAAAAATGTTAAATTTTAACACTAATCAGCGTAGGACCGTATCAGTTCTCCTTCCCTGCAGAAAACTCCTCTGGTTCCAATACCACTTTCCCAGGAAGCTTCCCTCTGAAATCTACAAGACTTGCTAAATTATTTTTTTCTGTAGCTCATCCTTACATCAGCATTTCAATCTTTATTAGGTGAAATAAAAATCTCTCAGTCTCCAAGGTGTTAGATTCTGTCAATACCCTTTGCCAATTGAGAATCATTATTATTCCTAGATACCAAAGTACTGCCTAATTTTTATTCTTATAATTTGTATAAAAATTTTGTTTTGAAATACAACATATTATGATATTCAATAGCATTGTTTAAACTATACTCATCCAAAAAATGGATATTTGCTTGCCCTCTCCCTCAAAAGTTCTATGTTAAAATGATTCTAGCCCTTTTAATTTTACCTTTTTATCTTCTTATTTTTGTTCCTTTGATTTTTCTGTTTTTTTTTTTAATCTTTTACCATGTATCTATTATTACTGATCTGCCTAAAATGTTTATAGAATATATTTTCTCTTGGAATCTCTTCTCATTCTCTCTCATTCACATGTTAAAGTAGAGATTGCTTAGGATATTTGCCCTAATATAAGCCACTAAATGAACAGAAAAAATGCACTGAAAAACAACCCCATTGGCACAGAATAATCTAAATAAGTACCATTGACAAAGCAATCCCAGTTGTTTCTTTCTCTTTCTAGAAGGAAGTTTAGCTAGGAGTTTTGTGACCCAGTGTTTGTCACTCAGATGAGACTTCCTCTTTGAGAACACTGAAAAAAAGAAAACAAAAAAATACTTTCCCAGTAGCAAAGATAATCAAATGACAGAACAGAAATACAGGGAGATCTGGTACTGAATAAATGTAGGATTCCCACCCAAAACATTTTTCTATAATAATACTCTTTATTTTTAAGACCATATTATTTGGGTTATCTTTAATTAGCAGTCACAGTCATGACTCAGAAGGGTGCTTTCACTTGAGTTCCAATTTCATATTTTTAAGCAGTCATTATCCAATTTGATCCAGATACATAACTTGTTCAAAAGATAATTCGTTTTGTTCCAGCGTGACTTATCTATGTTTGACTTATACTTATTTGCCTTGACATTGACATTCTAAGTTTGGTTAGGTCAATTTCTTGACATATACTTGACAATGACCTGACATTGACTAAGTTTGGTAGTATGTTTGACTTGTAATTATAGTCTATAATGACTCTAAATCTAGTCCAGAAATTTGCAATCATTTTCAGTTCTCTTACATTGCATTTCCCAAATTACCATTCAGTTCTGTTGATTCTACTTTCAGAACATCTTTAAACCTAATCTCCCCATTCTATAGTATTCTTAGCTAGAATATTTGTGCTTCCTTGCCACCCAGTTGTAGCTTATTTAATCAGCTCTCTCATTGCTTTCAGTTATGTTTTTAAAATAATGACATTTTAACAAAAAAAAAAAAAACCCTATAAAATTATAAGATATATTTTCCTGCCACCTTTTGGAATAAACTTTCAACACAGTAATATCCAATTTCTTTATGAATCTGTCTTTTTGTTTAATTACTACATATAATCACACATATTCTAGGTGTAGTTGCCTACTAATCATTCTCCAGGTATGTTTTAGGAATAAATATGCCTTATATATACTGCTCCTTCTCACATAATGGCTTTCTTATATTGTTGAACTGACAAAAATTCACTGTCAGGGGTCCCTCTTCTGTAAACATTTTGGAATCCATTCCCTACAATTGGAATTAATCACTCTTTGGGGAAGAAAATCTTAGTTCATTCTGTAACTGTATTATGTATCATTTGTACTTTTAATACTTAAGTGATTAATGACCATATTTTGAATTGTCATACAATTTTGCTATCAACTGCTAAATAAATGTTTCATTATTCAAATACAAATTATTAAATAAATTTTACATTCAGAAATTTCTGAAACCATTAGTGAATAAATAATCACTCTAGTGGTAGTTACCCACACTTAGGTTGGGAATATGTCACATCATCACAGTAACATATATCTAGAAGTGTTAATCCAATAGTAATCCTAAATAATTATTTTAATAAATTCTTTAAGATTTATATTTAAAAGACATCATATTTTGAAAATTTATAAAATTATGAAGAAATAATTTATTGGCAAAATATTTGGTACAGAAATACAATTAAATATATATGAATAAATAAAAATTCAAAATCCTTTCCATTTATTAACCAGTGATGTAAGATGAGTAAGGTATAGTGTAGTACTCCTGTCAAGTGATATAATTAATGACATCTATAAACCAATAAATAATGTTCAACATTTTTATGCCTATTTTCTTTAGTTTGACTTATCTTTCCAAGAAAAAGTTCCCAGTAATATGTTAGTCACAAGGACATTTATACTAATTCAATCAGCTTCTCCATATAGCATGGCAGGACACCATTAATGGCTTCATTCCTACACATGAGTAATGGTGCAGGTGCTATACTGAGAACCACTGTGGCAATAGTCCAAACACGTCAAGGAATTTTCTCAGCACAGGTGGTTGTCAAACTTGGCTGCTCATCAAAATCACCAGTGGAGCTCTTAAAGAAATACAGGTGCCTGGGCCCAATTATCAAGAGAAGTTGATTATTTCAGTACTCCTGGATAATGGAGCCCACTTGTTCGTGTGTTTTAAGTCTTCACAAATAGCATAGCTTGAGTTGCAAACCACTGTAACCATTAATCTCTGCACTCTGACATTCCTCCTGAAGTTACTTTTTTTATCCTCTGTGGTAAGAATAAGCCCCATGGTTTATGTTTCCTTTCTGTTATAATAGCGACATCAGCAGTTTAGTCACAATTTGTGTTCCAGTCTTTGTCACTCAGATGAGATCTCCTCTTTGAGAACATTGAAAAAAATGTGTGTTTAAATTTCCTTTAACCCCTTCTTTACATTCCATAGGTCAATTCCATATTTTTCCAAGCTAGTTCCCAAATAACAGAACGTTACCCCAAGACACTGCCTCAGATCATCTCTTGATAATATTCTCTTTCCTGTCTATTCTCATTAGAAACTAAAATGGTAAGAATAAAAACTTCAGAAGTTGTTATTTTCCTGCTCAGGGACTACTTGACATGATCTGTCATCAGACAAGGAGAAATCCAAGTTCTTCATAACCAATTTACGATTAAGAAAATGTTATCAACTATTGACATTCTAGAACATCATTTCTAGTTAAAAGTGATAAATCTAGTCCAGACACTAAATCTTATAAAAATATATTTTTGAACAGTTATATAATTATTTTAATATTTTAAGGTACTTTATTTCCTAATACTAGATTTATCATTTAATATTCACTAATCATTTTGAATGTCTGATACCTCTTATTATATTTGATGGTGAGCTGGTATGAAATCTAACAGATGAAAACAATGTTTATAGTCTTAAAATTTTCAAAAATTCAGACATAGGAAATTTTATAAAATTAACATTTTCCTTACAATCTTCTGATAAATTAAAACGTGTTCCACAACTTACCCCTTGAATTTACTTTCACTGAGAAAATAATGATTAGATTAAAAAATGGACATAGATGCTTTCATGGGTTAATTGTGGAGTTATAAATTTTCTCAGAAGCAATATACAGCCAATTACCTTGGCAAAGTCATTGATTAGTCTTTTTTAATCATGCCGATTCAGAAGTGCTAAATTTTGTTCTTCTAATTAAAACAAATATTCTTAATCATTTCTAACCAAGTTCTGTGTATAATCTACAATATAGATTGGAATTACATAGCTCAACTGGTTTAAAAACAAAATATAAGGACACATTCACAAACTGGGTTTGCTAATGTAGTGCTTATCTTGCATCACATATAAACTATATGTAGCTATTATGTGGATGAAAAAGAAAAACATTCATTAATGCTGATAGGCATTAGACTTTTTCTTTTCCTTTATTCAATTTTACAAGGTCCTAAAGAAATGTTCAAAATAAACAGAAAACTGCAGGGCTATTTTCAATTCTGTATCCTTGAAGAAAAAGGACAAGCAGGATCCATATTTTGGTTTCACTTCCATATGCTCTCTTTCAGAAAGCTTGGCTTTCCAAGTTCGTCCTGCTCAGTGGCTTTGGCCATTAGCCTATGCTCCAGGGAATTCTGGGAAATGAGTTACAAAGACCAAACCCCATGCACCTTGTGCTGTTTATAAGTCTGATTGAGAACTAAATAAGGACAGGGGCACAGCTGCAGACTCACAGCAGGCAGAGAATCACTTTAGTAATAATGAAAATAGCAGGATAAAAAGTTTAAAGGGAGAGAAAAAGTTTAGAACCTGAGGTGAAACCCCAGAGTGACAACAAAGCCTCAGAGAGTAAAAGAAAAACAACACTTAAATTCCACTTTGAACTGTCCAATCGGGAAAAAGCAGGAACTATAGGATATTACTTATAATTAAAAGATGGTGAAAACCAGTATAGACAAACTGACTGCACTCTGAATACAGACTCCCATCCCAGACTAACCACTGACTTGTGTGTTTTAGTCTCATCTATGAAATGACAATAATGACCTAAAAGTTTTATTTATATATTTTTCCACAGTCTGAAGAGTTTATAAATTTTAACTATAAATATTTTTAAAGAGTTATACACATAGGAACATTGACATACAATAACCACAGCTTTGAGCTCATTACCTGTAGTGGCCCAGTCCTGTGCAACAACTCTGAGCGCTCCTATGAGCATTTAGATTGTTCTGTATCAGTGACAGAAGGTGCCACCTATGAGGTAGCTATTTTGTATCTGCAGCCCTCTTTTATTTAACAGATACTCGTCTTCCAGTAATTTTTATCCCTGGATCCAGTTCCCTCCTAAAACAACATAAGAACATTTTTCTTCTAATATTTAAAGCAACATTTTTTATCTCAAGTTTTATCTTATCTAGGCTATACACATTCTTGTTTCTTTCAACTAATGCACATTTACATCAAGTCATTACTTGAGAAGAAAAAAGATTGCTGACTTCTAAACAGGCTCAAGCTGTTGGTATCTGTTTTAAATGGTGCTAAATTAAATGCAATGAATAGGACAGGAGCCTCAATTTTAAATAATTATATGTGAATTAGTATCAAGGCTAGCACAAGTAACTTTTGTTTCTAAAAGCATAACCACTAAGGAAGTGAAGCAATGAAAACATAGGCTTTGAACTACTTTGATGCTGATACTTGGTGTGTACTTCTCAAGAACTGACAGTGATTACATGAAAAACAGCAATAGCAAGAGTCAACAATTATCAGGTGAGACTCTGTACTAAATGCCTTTCATTATTTGTGTTCTTTAATGGAAACTGGCAATTTGATTAAAAACATAAACATCACTTACCATGTAAGCACTAGTTCTTAGGGCAGTATGTGTCCTACAAAAAGTTAGGATAAAGTTAAATTGTCATTGTATACCATTTTTTCCTTTATGATCTCCAGGTTTGGGATTATCAAAAACATCTATAGATAGATGTTTATGCCTTTTTCAATTAGGTAAATCCACCTTCCTATATCCTATATCTTTTTATTTGTATGTATTTCTTCTCCATCTTTCACTTAGAGATACAGGATTCTGTTTTCAGTGTTGATTTAAATTGATATCTTTATGCTGGAGAATAGAAATGACTCAAATGCAGGCTTCACATCAAAAAGATAAAGTCTAGATAAATTGCTCATCTTTTACTTCCTCATACATACAGACATTATATCATAATATGAGTCAATGAGAAAATAGTGATTAACATTTAAAACTTCTATACACTAATATTTCTGATGCAGTCCACAATTGGTAGACATAACTTTTCCCTCTCTTGGTGCTGTCTTTACAAGATAATGTAAAAAGTGGGTTTAATCATGGCAGAAGAAAATTTAAAAAGTAATGATTATAAAATGTGTAGTCACTGAAAGTTTTTCCATGCAAAATAATCTTGGTCAAAATGCTCCATAGAAAGCCAGAGAACACTCCTCAGCAATTGACATACATATCACAACATCAGTAAAATCTCTCCAAATCCTGTGATCTTGTCAGCCACAGCAATCTTCATCATACCTACATTTTCTCAGAACTTCACTGAAAATACTGCGATGTGTGTACATGTGAGGGTGATAAATACACAGTACTGGAAATAATATTTAGGAGGTTTGGGTCTTGAAAAACTAAAAGAATAGATAAGGAACAATGGTTGCCTAAAATACTCAAATTAAAATAAGCTTTGAGTAAAGTACAACCCTTACCCAAACTGAAACTACTAGAATTCTTGGATGTTGGAGTGTATCTGTGAAGGGACATGTCTGACTATACATATAAGAGTCACTAGAGGTGATGATGACTAACAGCTCAGAGAAAAGTAGAAGCAGTGATATGAAAATGTGATACATCTGAATTTTATACATATTAATTTAGCTACCTTTCTTGAACTTTGCTTCTTTCTGTCATTCTTTGAATTCATTATTTCTCATTTTTATATCATCTAAAATGCCAAAACTATTTATTTGCTAAATTTAAAAATAAAATGCTTACCCATCAGAGGATACAAGAAGAGCCTATATAGATTTCCATCAGTTGATTTGAAAACACTCTTCAAGAAACAGGCTATCTAACCAGTTATAAAAATTCAGCTAATTGTTTTGCTTTATAATTCTTTCCTTTGAGCTATTGATATCCATTCAATTAATTACAGATATAGAAATAATGCAATTGATGGAGTATATCTTCAAAACCCTTATTCTCCACTCCAGAATACTCTACAATAGTAAAAAATGAATTAAGCTTGTATTACGTATTTTTATTTCTTTAAAAGTTTGGTCAGCACAGTTTGGTTTTCAATGGTTTACTTTTACAATAATGCTATAGTCATTACTTAATAATCTAATATTTGCCTAAAGCAATAAAAATGTATATATTTTTATTACTTAGTAAATTTATGTTTCTAGTCTTACATATTTCCTATTTATCATTCTTTAGAGTAAAAGGTTTCTTACCACACTTTTGCATATCCTGAGACATATATTTATTCTGAAGAAGAGAGATGAAATAATTTAGTGGAACTCCGTGTTGTCACAAAATTTTATCTCTTCTCTTTATTTCAATTTTTCATGAGTTTGATTTTATCATTTGAAAACTTAACTCTCCTTCATAAAGATGAAAGCAAAATAAGCCCAAAAGTTATACATTATTCTAGGGAATCAAAAGGAAACAGTTTTATGTCTAGTCTAGGAATTGTACATAAAAAGCTCTATAGAGGATTAAAAAAATAATAAACCAAGTTCAGTTTGGTCTGAAAATAAGACCAAAAAAATCAACAGAAAATGTTTTTATTAAATGACCTATGTCTATGACTGATTCATGTCTTTTAAAATGTCAATCACGTTTAAAAAAAATAGAAAATTGAACTATTCAGCCTGGCAGTCAAATGAGGTAGAACTATTTTTCTTCTTCCTGCTTTTCAAAAATGGATTGACTTGCATTTTAACTGATTTACAGTCAAGACATGGATGACAGAAATAAAGGAATTTTAAGTTGTGTAGATGTAAAGATGTGAATCCAAAGATTTTAGTGAGTAGTTAGCTATATCTTAAACATCCTTGGCAACTCTCTCTGGCACCAGGCTTTATGTTGAGTCCAGTGAGACTTGGTGATAAAGTTTAGTGTTTTGATAATTACAGGAGCATTCATAAAGAGATATTGCCTTGCCCTGTGAAAATATATTTGTAAATGTTATGGAACCAATGCCAACTTTTTTTTTTCTGATTTATTTTCTTCCTGGACCCATATTTATTTCTGTAGTTGTATTCTCAGGCTTTTAGTCAAGACTGTATCTTTGAAAGGGAGAAGGAGATTTGTAACTTGCCTTTGGTAGTAGGTCCCAGAGATCTGTCAATGACAAGGAAACTGTTATACAAAAAAGCTCAGAGGAATAGTGGGTCACTCCAAGGCACAGTCATATCTGTGGAAACTGGCACTGAATTTGTGTAACTAAGACAACATTTCATTGGAATAAACAGAGTTGAGATGAAAGGAAAATCAGTTAGGTGGGAAGTATACTCTATTACATAAAAAGAATAAAGGTAAGGACAGTGATATTGACTAAGGCAGAATTTTTGAAAATTGTATATTTGAATAGAGAACCAAACCTAAAATAGAACATAACAAAAAAAGTCATCTTTTTTGTTTTATCATTTCATCTGATTAGCTTTAAACCTTAATTTATTAAACAAATATTTTGACTTTTAATAAAGGTTAAACCCTAGGAACTGATAACATTTTAAGAATTTTCAAGATGTCATTTGTTATGATGGTTTGTATTATATTTATTCTATACTTATTCACTGGAAAGTGAGGAAGAAAAGACTGAAAATTAATTTTAAGTGTATATAAAATGCAAGAGTTAACTTTTGCAAAGATATTTTGGAGATTTTAAATTATATACTCTCCAAGATTTCTCAGCATAATTTTTTAATTTTATATTTGCATATAACACACATTTTAAATGTATGGAGGCCATGAACCAAAATTAAAATTAGTACATATAATTACACTGTTCATCATTGTGGAAGAATGATGTTTTGTTTTTTTTCTTCTTTAAAGTTAAAGTGAAAGAGAAATGTTATATTTGAGGATATAACTGTAAAGCAATGCTACAATGAATACTGTATTTGAGCTTTTTTTCTGTAACTTTGTCAATATTCAGTTTTTCCTGCATAATGTGTGCTGTACAGGAGCCACATGAAATAAACGACATTGGCCTTAACTGAATGCTACTGTCTATAATACATCATAACCCCAGTTTGCTGATAATAAGCCTTACTTGGCAGTAATCTACATCCAGTGGCATTTAGAAAGCTGCAATAATGATGATGAAATTAAAACCCCAGAATTTAAGTAGCACATAGTTCAGTTTGCTGTAAAAACATAGGTAAGAATAATAATGGCATCTTAAAATGATTGTATTCATTGGGGAAGACTGAGCTAATTAGAACACAAAATTGAAATAAATTCTTTCTTATCTGCATGTTCAAAGCAGAAGGCCAGGATGAAACAAAGTCAAGTTCAGAATTTGTATTCTCTAAAGGAGATAACACATAACATAATTTCATATTTACACCCACATACTATTTAACCTCTACTGTCCTAGTTGGTTCTACATTGCTGGTTTTTGGGTTTTTTTTGAAGTGCTTGTTAATGATAAACAATAAAAATTGGGCAAAGTTTCTTTAACAGTCATGGCAAGACTTATCACACACACACACACACACACACACACACACACACACACACACACACACACACACACAATATCCAGGACAAACTTTCTCAATCCGTATCTACATGACAGTGTTCTGCAATACGTATATTGGACTGCGTTGGTCTAACAACCTGAATTCTATCCAAATAATCATGATGTGAAATGTGGAAATTTATCCAGGTATGGAAGCATCTAATTCCTTTTTCTTTTTCACATATTCACAAAGAAAGTGGTCGCTTTGTATTCTATTTCTTATATTGATTGATGTATTAATAAAGTAAGAGAGGGCCTTTATTCAAGGATTTCTCAATCCTTTCTCTACAGGGTCTGATGTTTCAGGAAGAGTTGATACACATCAATATACAAATCAACTAATTTCCTTATTTATTATTTTTTGTGAAACTTTTATTCTGTGGAACCCAATTTGGTAAACATTGGCCAAATGATGATAATTTTTTTTATCTCTACCTAATCTTATTTTTTTGTATTACAAAATCTTAATCTATTTAAAAATCTTAGTCTAAATATTACCAGAGAGTCACAAAATCTGTGTGAACTGTACTTAACTGGAATGACATTGCTTAGCTAAAACAAGACTATAAAACTGATGAGGAAAATGTGTCTCTAAAGAGGCAGATGTATCATATACTATAGCACAATCGAAATAAACTTATTATTATGACTGATGATTACACTGTGTTCAATTCTTAATTTACAGAATAATTTCCATTTTTTCAATGCCATCATTATAAAGTTCAATTACTTAGATTACTTTTGGTATAACCATAATGACTAGATGTTCATTGATCATCTTTTAAAATGAAATGACTATTGGAGGTTTTATTCAAAATTGACATATGTATTTATATAAAAAAAACAGAAATAGAAACCTTCATTTCTTTAGGAAATATGATAGGTAGGACTGAAAAATGAAGTGATTTTGAATTATTGAATGTCAGTTAGATAATTATCAGACACCACAAAAGTGAAAGTGATTGATCATGTATTTTCAGTTTATTTGATACCATGTGAACTAAAAATGAACTGCTTAATTGATCAAACTTTATTTTTCCTTTACTCAGAAGTTGGTTAATTTTTCAACAGCTCAACGACTTTAAGTCTTTTCTCCAGAAGATTAGAAATAGCAAACATGTACAGTTATTCGCAAGCTAAAATCCTTCTGTTAAAAAAAATCACTCTTTTCATTTTTTCAAGACCTTTGTAGTATTGACATTCAAATGAAGAGGAGTCATTTTATAAGATCACATTTAACCATTCAGTCATATGAAAAAAAAAATACAATTTAGACCAAAAAGGACTAGCTTACAACAGACAATTACTAAATATTTTGGAAAATATATAAACATAGATAATTATATATTTTTACAGTCTTAAGAATGTTTTAACTTAACTAGCTCACTTGTAATTCAAAGTGCCTCTCCAAATATGCATTATTATCTGAGCTATACAGTCAATCTTCAATATTATATTTATCTGGCATTGTATTTTACATGTCTATCACGATTCTGCATTTTCACTCTTACAGAAAAATATTTAAGCATAGTTTCTCTTCATAATTTTATACTTAGGGCTACTATTCAGAATTAGACAAGTCATTTTTCATTGCTGACATTCTAAGATATGACAACCCCTTTTTTTGTGTGTATTTGAAAGGGATAGGGAAGGAACTATAGTATTCCATTTTTGGATGAATTTCCTCATGACTAATTCTAAATCATAGATCAGGAACCAGGCAGTATAACCAGTTCACAAAGCAAAGTAAAATATGAGTTGGCCCAGGTGTATAATCTAGACATAAACTGGCTAGTACTCATTTCTATCAGAAGCCAGTTTACTGATATAATTTAGTACAAGGATCTATTTCAGTGCTTATGCTGATAATTTGAATTCTCTTCTCACAGAAGAAAGAGATGTGAACACAAAAGTTTCCTAAAAAAAGATAAAACATATATATGTACTAAGCCATTTTATAAACATACACATGCCAACTTCAATTATTTTATGTAATAGAAGTCTATTTTTAACCGAACAATTTTTACAAGCAATTTTTTTGCATATTTACCGAATGTGAATCTCCAGGACTATTTATCAATTCTACTTTTTTTTCTCTGTGACAATTTCCTCCTGTACCCTAAATCAGAAAAGACATCAAGATGCATTCTGACGTAGAAATACTCGTGATTATCATGAAAAACTAACAGTTAAGAGAAAGATAAGTTAGAGTGATAAAGTATCTTTTAGATTTGACCCATTTTACTTTTTTTTTGGGCATACAGACACATGCTGATATTCATACCTGTGCTAAATATAAAAGTACCTGAGAGTAGCTGGATGGAACCCAATTTCTATAGGCAGCTTTTTAGCTTCTCCATATCTGTCTGAACTGACTTATATAAAAAGTAAAAATAAAAGTTAAATGAGTTCTCTTTAAGTATAATTTCCTTTTTAAAACTATGCATGTGACTATGCATTTTAGCTTTCAAGATTACTGACATCCTGTAAATGCTCATATACATTTTCTGCATTACAATATTACCTGAGGAAAAAAAAACAACAAAAAACGGAAGTTTTTGTGTAGGAGTAAGCAAGAATAGAATAATCCCAGTATTTTTCCCAGAGTGCTTCAGGATTGTCTTTTAAACGTCTGCTTTCAAGTCGTGTCTATTCCTATCACATTTCATAAAATTGGGTGACAATTTAAATCTTAATTTCTTAAAAAAAAATCTCCCCCATTATCACTGTGCTTGTCTAAAAAAAGTATGCTGATTGCAAATGTACGGTAAAATAATTTTTTTTCATTTTCAGCATTTGGATTGTAATTTTTCCTCATTAGCTAACATTTATTGTTAATCTTTATTTTATATACATTGCTAAATAAGGTCTGCATTTGCTGATCAACAGAGCTCTGTCTTTGCTTGATTATTTGGTTAATGTATGGATAAAGTAAGTTTACTTACTGTTTAATTTGAAAGCATTATTAACAAGAAATTTCTTGCAAGAATAATAATCTGAAAGATCATGTTTAACATCTACCTTGCTTTATATACATCATTCTGAACTTTTAAATACTCTGCAATTACAATCTAATTGTTTTCTTTGGCAGTAAAGTCCAGATTTGCTTCAATAAAGGGAATTAAAAACATGGGACACATGGTATTAATTATATGAATACTAATGGAATAAAGATTTCCAAAATTGAAGATGTAAAGTGAAATATGGATAAAACAGGTTATTATTTAGAGCAGTGATGGAATAATTTGCTTCCATTTCACAAATTACTAGACAATTTGGAAAAAATTTATAGAAATAAAAGGAGAGATCAAAAACTCCAAAGTACTAAATGACTTCTAATCTCACTTTCTCCTCTATTGTCCTGTCTCTTCAGTCACTGACAAAAGTTTACATGTGTAGACAAAAACTGAACTTTTTTTTCCTGCATGGAGGATGGAATGTCTTTTCTTTAAGACATACAAAACCAATAAAGAATGTGACCATAATTATCCAAGCAATGAAAAAGAGAATAAAAGACTTCTGAACTCAGCCGTTAACATTTCTAACATTTGCATGAAAGGCTTCAGCACTGTAAACAGAATAGAATAGAGCCAGGACTATGACATATAACCACTAATTGTAGTTTAAATGGGTAACTAACACAGTCCATTGGGCTATTTTGTTTAGAGCCATCTTGGCCTCAAAGTGGGAATAGAGCTTCTTTACTCCACAGAGACTGGCTCTCTACTCCTAATTAAACTAAAATCGAGGTGAGAAAGGAATTGAAATCCAGTAGTTGCATACTTTTTTTTATAAGGAAAGATACAGGCAGGAGTAAAAGCAAGCAGAAGTAGGCAGGCAGGAAGAGAGACAGGATGAAGCACTCCATTTACTTTATTTACCTGTTTGTCTTAGTTGTATTTGCCAGCCCTGGGACATGAACCCAGAGCCCCGTGATATATATGGACTGTGCCCAACCACCTACACTCTACCAGGGTACACCACATATAATTTTGTAAGTAAACCAAGATAAAAAATATATAAAGGTATCCTAAAACAAAACCTATCTGTTACATTATGGGCACTGGCATTTTTCAGTCTTTGAATTAAGATTTATTAGTGCAAGTTTTCATTAGATTAAGAATTCCCTGTTTCCTACCAGGATTCATTTAAACTTTATATGTGTCTTTCCAAAGTAGGCAACATCTAAAACTGTGTCTTTTATTTATTTATTTTCCTGACTTGTTGACGACAGGAATCTGGTTATCACTGAAGGTGCACGCATTTTCAGACACTACAGATATGCCACCTTATACATCCCTGCTATTCAGACAGAAACAAAAACAAAGCTCTTATGGGTAACTAACATGCCCAATATCACAATTAATAATTGACAGAATAGTTTCATTTCCAAGTTTCTTACACTGAAATAGATTATTTTCTCCCACTACAGCACTTCAAATATTTAGGTTAGCATGAAAATGATACTTTTTTTAATGTAAACCTTAATTGTGCAAATTACTATTCTTGTTTCTGAACTACCTTACGTGGTTATTGTAGCCATGCAGGAAACAATCTGTGAAAGCTGCCATTTATATTACAGTCTCTGGAAATGGGCTCCTCAGAGTTATACATGGAGGCTTAGACTTTAATATTTCACTGATTACCAATAGCTTGAACCAGTTCAGTTTTGCATGTTATCATATAATATGAAGCCAAATTCTACTAGAGGAGATCATAGTGCACACACTCCGATGGAACAATGCTGCTATTCTCTGTGGAAATAGATTTGTTGAGAAAATTTGTTTCCAGTTTTGCTTGTTGGAAAATCTATGAGTTATTTCAACTTCCATCCATTTTTCTTTGAATCAGATAACCACCTTAGAGACGTCATGTGGTGATTTTCAGGATCTAATGGCATAAAATGAACTATAAACCATAAAGAGCTGTGGCAAAGACTGGCTTTATGTTTACAAATTATTTCCCGCTGCTTTCTGGGTACAAAGCTATGACACAGCTCCCAGCTTTTCCTATGGTTAGTTGTGACAATCTGAATGAGCTCCTACCTATGGACTATGCGTAGAAGTGATAGGAGGCAATTCTAAAACAGACACAAAAAACAACTGTGAGATTCTTTGTTCTGTTCTCTCTGTTATCTGTTACAGAGAATCTAAGACAATGCCATGTTCCTGGAGAAGAGAATCAATAGAAGTCCGTTCTTACTGAAGGATCTACACTGGACTGATTGGACAATAAATGGAAAATATATGTTATACCAAGCTACTGAAATCCTGGGGAAAAAAGTTTTTTCCTCTAAATAACCTAAAGTCTATGCAAATGTTAGGAGGATTGCTATCTATTATAGTAGCCCAAATCCTGAACTTTCACTGCACCAGTATTCTATTCTGTTTAGTATGTTGTTGCTAATTGTTGGGAAAGTATCTCCTAAGGTTTTGTAGATCTACAGAAGCACCCCAATTCTATCACAGGATTGGATTGCAAATAATTAATTGATAATTACTTAGCCTGCACCTGCAGCTTCAACATCTACCCAAAAAAGGTTCTTTTTCAGCATCCTTAAAAGAATGAAACTTTCTGCTATGTACATGACTATTGAATATCTTAAATGTTACTTAATATAGTCAAAATTTTCTGATTTGCAAAAATATTTTGTCAAAGAGAAATATAAAAATTGAAATGTTTAACTCTCATTTGATAATATCCAGTAGACTATATATCATTGATATTTGCAGGATATTTAAAAATTGTATTTCTATCATGGAAAAATTAGTCATTCTATTGAAGATTATTATTTCTATTATGAAAATTTCCTCCAACATTCTCCATTTTCAAGGCAGATAATGTGATATTGAAATAGATAAAAGAAAATCTTGTAGTCTTAACTGAATTGCCTTTAAGCAATGAAAAGAGCATATTCAAAACAAAAGCATATTTGCAATGGATCAATAAAGAGATAATTGATTTTACTGAAAAACCTAAAACATAAACTATCAGAGAAGTACTTGTTCAAAACAAAATATTTAATTTAGCTAATTGTCCAACTCACTAAAATTTGGAAATCTTTTAAGTTGGGAATTAATTTTTGAATCAAAGTTTTTAGATGCCTCAAAGCACTGATCAAATTCTAATGGGACATACTAGATATAAGAATATTTATATTGAAATTATGAGGCTTCCATTTTTAATAAATTCAGAAAGAATGATTATTAAAAGACACGATTCCATTTTCCTAACAAAAAATTATTTGTACTAAGTGCATGGACAATGAGAAAAAAACTAAAGACCAACCACCACATCAGAATATCTTATATTTTTCCATATGCTATTATATGAATTAATGAAATTTTCTACTAGTACATTTTTAATAGGAGTACCTTCTTATTTATGTTATACATTTGATCTCTCTCTTCCTTGCATCGCTATTACTTATTACTTAAACCAAATCATCTTATCATAGTTTTATTACTACTTTTAAACAGGTATAGAAGAATGTCAATACAGGATTATCAGGATAGGATTCTGAGTCAGAATAAAAGATACTGGCAATAAGGGTGGAAATACCATATAAACTATTTATATCAGGTTATTTTAACATTAACTTTTCTGCTAATATTGGGCTCTTCTAAGTACAATATAGTGTTTGGCTATACCTGTATTTGGTGGTCTTTATTTCTTCTTTGATTCAATTATAATACTTCAAAATTCTCATGTTTGTTAATTACCTTGAAAATATGTTATCTACTCTAAAAGAGACATTGATCCCTATCCTGTCCATACAATTTACATTAAACATTCAAAAGAGAAAGGGATGTGCCCTGGTGGAGAAATGGTTGGGTCTTCTGCCGCTGGCTTGGCATAGTCACATAATCTCAATACCCAGGTTCTTGTCTGAAGCCCAGGTAGAAAACCAAGATGGGCAACAAAGTAAAATAAACAAAAATGCTTCTTCCTCTTTTCTCTTTCTGCCTGCCTGCTTTTTTTCTTTCCTGTCTGCAAATTTCCTTAAAAACAAAAAGAATTTATTGAATTTACAGTTTACTGAAACACTGATTCTATTTACAATGGTCTAAATAGATCTTTAATTGTTAAATAACAGGTAATATTCATGAACAACTTTTCCCTTTTTTGCTTTACTAGTACAGAGATGAGGATAAATAGATAAATATTACTATACTGGATTCCTCTTGTGGTTTAAGTAACTTACATGGTAAAAAGTCAAAGCCCTCAACACATGATTGTCATTGCCATCTTTGTCACTGAGCTTTTTGACTGAGGAAATCAGAAATGCCAAAGACATAATCTTAAATGGAATATAGGAAACAGTGAGTATTGACTCATTTCAGTTTGGACACCAAATATTTCAACATAGTTCCTTTATTAGATTGCTCATGCTTATCAATGCTCTAATAGATCTTTCCTAATGAGATACATAATTGTTTCCTCTTTCTGTCTCTCTGTGTCCATACATTTGCACACATATGTAATATTATACACATATATAGAGACAAATACAGCTGTCATTATGTAATAAATGTTCTTCTATTTTGGTACAGATGATAACAATTGTGAATCTGAATGAGTGATGAGGGGGAAGTAGCAAGACATCAAATCTCCTATAATTCTATTTTTGTATAAATTAAAAAAAAATTCATTGCCAAGCTATAATTTTTGGATACTTTATTTCTCTTAGATGCTTAGTTGAATCAAGGAGAAAATTTTAAATGACTAGCTTAATTTCTTGATTCCAAAATCTTATTAAATGACCAAAACATGTTAGTACATATAATAATGGATCCCTTTACACATATACATGAACAATATATTGATGAAAACAACTATAAAGACAGTTCATCCATTGCTTTGAGGCAGCCATGTTCCAGTGAACTCTCTTTCCAAATAAATATCTGTATAGAAAAATAGGAAGATGCCAAAAAATTACATCCCATTCGTATTGAAATATATCACTATGATATATGAATCTACAAAACAAATATGTACCAAAATGTTTATTTTCAATTCAAGATCCCAGGAAGAAGAGCAATATTAACAAAAAATATGGCTCTAAGAAATGTACTGATGTGAAGAAAGTCTAAGCAAACACATTATTGATATATTCAGGAGACAGAAAATAGCAACACTTAAAACTGGAGGAAGCTAAATTCAGTTTCTGGGACTAAGACCAGGAATATAAATATTTGAAGAAAATGTGGTTTGTGAAATAGGGGATTACAAACCATTGATTTCTCAGCAATTCATGCATTTAGGCTCCTTTCTAACATGTACATTGTTGGGGAGTATGGAGTGGAGAATATTCATATTTAATATTAGTGGATTTATAAATTAATAAAGAATTTTGGAGAACAATTCAATAAAACTTACTACATTTTAAAATATGGGATCTCTATAACCTGGCACTTTTACTTTTAGGAATCCAGAGTGCAAGCATTCACAAATACTCAAAACTGTATAACAAATACTTCACTACAAACTTACTTACATGTAGACTATGACTAACTAATTTATAATAAATGCAGGAATAATTAAGTGTCCTCACATTTTAAAATATTAGATGCCTAATACCCTAAAAAATGCATATTAGAATCTTTGAATTTATTGATAGAAATATTCAAGTATACTGTTGTTTGAAAACATTCAGCTGCAGAATAACATGATTCAGATTATATTCAAATATCGACATAGCTCATTTCATTGCACTTTGCTTTATTACACTTCACAGATACTGTGGGTTGTTTTGTTTTGTTTTGCTACAGGTTGGAAATATTTGTCAGTTCTGCTTCAAGCAAGTTTATCACTGTCATTTTCCAACATTTTCCAACACTACGCGTTAACTTGTCACATTTTACTAATTCTCACATTATTTCAAACTTTTTATGTATTTTTACCAGCAAAATAAACTGAAAAACTTCTGGAAAGCATGCAACTTTCTAGATTCCATTAATTGCATGATATAATTGATTGATGGGTAGAAATCAAAATATCAGCATGACTAAGAGTTTAAAAGAAGTTAATTCTAAGCCACATAGAAGACTTTGAGGAATCCAAGACTTCAGTGGAGAAACTAACTGCAGATGTGGTATAAAGAGCAATATAACTAGAATTAGAAATGGAGCCTGAGGATATTGAACTGCTCAATATCATGATAAAACTTGAATGGATGAGGAGTTGCTTTTTATGGAAGCACTAAGTGGTTTCTGGAGATGGAATCTGCTCCTGGTAGAGATGCTATCACCATTGTTGAAATGAAAACAGAGGATTTAGAATATTACATAAAATTAGTTGATAAAGCAGTGACAGGGTTTGAGAGGATTAACTTCAATTTTAAAGAAGTTCTAAAGTGGATAAAATATCAAATACATTAGCATGCTACAAAGAAATCTTTCATGAAAGGAAGAGTTAATCAATATGACAAAATTCATTGCTATCTTATTTTAAGAAACTGCACTGTCACCCCAGCTTCAGCAACAACCACCTTGATCAGTCAGTAGTCATCAACATCTAGGCAAGATCTTCCACCAGCAAGAAGATTATAACTCACTAAAGGCTCAAGTGATGGGTAACATATTTTAGCAATAAAGTAATTTTCAATTAAGGTATTACATTTCTTAGACATAAAGCTATT
The DNA here is from genome assembly GCA_004363575.1 of Solenodon paradoxus. Classification (NCBI taxonomy): domain Eukaryota; kingdom Metazoa; phylum Chordata; class Mammalia; order Eulipotyphla; family Solenodontidae; genus Solenodon; species Solenodon paradoxus. The sequence goes on along the minus strand of RJWH01000080.1, from coordinate 341,748 downwards.
TCTCACTTAACATACTGCAGTATAGTGATACATGACTTTCATAAGTGCCGAGAAACCAAAAATCTCATCAGTATGTACATTAACAAAAGAAAGGACATATGTAAGTTTAATGCTGTTTATTTAATAGAATTATGTATTTTGTTGGGGGTACTTTTTAATAGCAAATTAATATTGGTTGAGTTTAAAGCATTAACACTGGGAAGAAATAAACTGATTTTTAATACAAAAAACAGAATGGGAAATTTGTAGTTTCACCCAATTTTAATTTGGAGTGTTGGAAAGAGTAGATATGCCACTCAACCTAATATATCTTCTTTTGCAGGGTTTTGGACCACATGGATACAAACTACATGTTCTAGGTAACATTATTTTGATTATTGTATTTTATGAAAGTAGAAGTACTTATTGAAACAATGATTATCTCATAAACATACTGGCAAACAGTTCAATAATAATGGAACTGTGACAATAATCATCTGTATTCTTTATGTCCTTCCCCAGAAAGAATCGCCATTCATAATAAATTTATTATTGTATCTGTCATGGGGCTTAAATATTTCAACAATGAATATGATTGAGATTTTATTTTATGTGAGAAGTATTTTCCCCCATTTCCACATTCTCTTATATTCTTAATATCTATTTTAATAGCAATATTTTTTTTCACAATGCTATATTCATTTTAGGATGTTGAAATTGTATCTCGATCTATATTTTATACCACACCATAACCTTTTCAACCATTTTTAAAAATACTGCTGAATTTGTTAAGAAATCAAGCAAGTAAAAAAGATCAAGTTTCTAGGAAGTAGTATTTTGAAAACTTTAGAAGAAAGAAAACCTCCCACATTCTCCCTGATTCAAGTTTAAATAAACTAGTAATTAATTATGAAAACTCAATTTTCAGTCCTCTGTAAATATTTTCCTGAGTCCCTAGTACCCGGGTATATTTGAAAGAACCTAGCTGACAGCCTACAGTGTAGTTTCAGGCTGGTTTAGGTCAAGAATAAGTTATCAGAAAAAGCTAAAAACAGAATCTGCTTCCATTATCCTTGATCCCAGTCAACCTGAGGAGTAACTAACTCCCAGAGAACAATTCTCTGCATGTACCCACTTATCCTGGTAGAGTTCAATATTTGGTGTAATTTATTTTCCTATTTTTTTATGCTAAAGTTACAGTCCAATCAATAACCCCTTTCCTAAGTCTTCTTAGGAACTACTGAAAAAGTATTCCTCCCCATGACTAGTAACAGGTGTCTAAGTGTGCTCACTGGATGCTGCTCTGATCCCTCACTGTTTTTATCTATCACTGCCACTCTCTCTCTTACTGTTTCCTCTGTGTTTTTCTTGATTCTTTCAAGCTTCCTTTAACATGTCTGAAGATCCCTTGGCTTATATTATGTATGAGAATTTGCATGTGCCAGAAGCTGACTCTATCAATACATTTGTTGATGAGAATTTAAGGAGGAAAAGGTAAGAACTCCACAGGGGTAGTGCTAATTGATTTTCTTTATAAACACATAAGCAATTATGCAAGTGACCATCTGCTTTGTCTGCATGAAGTTAATGAATACACAAAAGAAATCAAATTTAGAGCTTACTTAAATCTTAAATCCAACTGCCTAGATAGTTGCTTAGATATAAGTCAAAAGGAAAAGTGCTCGAGTCCGCAAGATAAAGACTAAGTCAAATAAATAGGATCTCTTGTTTTTCTTCAGTGAGAAACAGTGAAAATAACTATGTTGGCTGCAATGTCTGCAATTACAGACACCAAAAGTAATACATTTCATTATTTTCAAACAGGATTCTTTAATATAACCAACTGGCCTATGAAATATGGAAATATAGTCAACATTACTGTGACAATTAGCAATTTTCCTTTAAAACATATCTCATTTTGTTTGTCCAAGCATTCTAAAGGCACACATAACTATTTCCTTCAGGTAGTAATTAGGAATGAGATAGTTTAGTAGAGATTAATTTAAGGGATCATTGCTATAAGATACCACTCTTAGATTCTAGTGTTAAAAAATGGAATTTTTTTCTGTTTTTATTTCAGTGGATAAATGAAGATTATATGTACTAATATGTATACAGCATAAACATAGAAAACAATATAATATACATGTACATATATAGGTATATATTGTAGTACATATATGCACACACACACACACACATCTAAACTTGGAAAATGAAGTAATTTTAGGCTACCTGCTTAAAGTGAAATGCTCTATGTTTATAATTGCAGATCCATATTATAAGATACTTCAATGGATAAAAACATCTGTCTTCATATATGCAATATTCATAAGTTTTAGAATATCTCTAGAAGTTTATGAAAAATTAATTGGTCATTCATTTGTTCCACAAATCATTATTAGCTTGTCTTTGGTAAGACAATTTGTGTTAATTGCATATACTTCATTAACCAAGAGTGTCCACTATCATGTCCCTTATTATTTAGTGAATATGCCAGGAGGATTTATAAGCACAATTACAAATCTTACAAAGTGTCCTAAAATATTTAATAAAGGAGCATACAAAGTTCTTCTAGACAGTAGTTATGTCAGGGAAGGCAAAAACAGAAAGAATGATACTTACACTGACAACTGAATGGTCAAAAAAAATAGGACAATTCAAGCTAATGGTTGGAGCATATACATTGTCTTGTTTCATTAAAAATGTTTATAAAGACAAATTTATGTCTTCTAATAGGAGAAGACATTGAAATTCACATCACATGAGAAAAAATTTTCATAGGGAAATAAGATATTTGTGGATATTTATTTAAAGTCTAATTAGCATAAATGTCCCCTCTCAAATAAAAATATATAATTAAATTTAAATATACAAATAGACTTATAGTCAATAAAGGAAGGTCATTGTTGCAGGAAAAGAAAGGCAAATTGGGTAGAGGGTATCAACTGTATAGTGAAAGAAGAACTGAAATGGTGATGCACTTAATTTATTATATACAGGTATCAATTTATAATGATGCACACCTTAAACCTACATAATGTAACAATGTAATTCTTCAATAAAATTAATTTATAAAAATAAATAAAGAGAAAAATAAAATAGTGGATGATTTAACTTGCTGATAAACCTTAAATATTAAGGATGTAAGATTCTCTCTCAGGTTCTTCTATCTCCCTTTTAGTTACATTTCTCTATAGTTCCCTAAATATGTCTTAATTTATAGGCAAACTAGTCTACAATTTATCACGTAACTACCTCTGATTCTTCTCTCTTTACATATGCTATAGTAGTTTTCTCTGCCAATGCCTTTCTGATTCCATAAAGCATATCTCCTTGAGGGTTTTTCCTTATACCCCTGACTGGAAGCAATCTGTGCCACAGATTCTGTATTTTATTTAATATTTTGAATAAAAATAGATTAAATTGAATAGAACTGAATTAATATTCAGCATGTCAAACAGCAACATGGTCTATCTCAGATTTGAAGAAGTGTAGCCAGTTCTCTCTGAAATCACTTACACGAAAAAGACGTATGGAATCTTAAAATTCAGTTCTCCTCAAATTAGGGGATATTTTACATAATCTTGTTTAAGAAATACCATGTTTCACATCAGTAAATTTTACAAGTAACTCAAATATTGTCTCTGGAGTTAGTAAGCCATAGAGAAAAGCTCGTTGTGTGGGAGAAAACATCATTCATTCCATCTTTCCCTCACCAAATATACATTATGCCACTCATGTGCATCAGTAACTATCCTAAGTGCTAAGGATATAATAGTGAAGAAGACAGAAGAATTTCTTTCAATTGTGGAGTTTATAGTCTACAGGCAACAGAGAAGAGGTAATAAATAGATATATTTACAAACTAATAAGCCTTATGTCATAAACAGATACAGTGCTAAATGAAGAATAGCAGGCAAGGAGAATTTTGGATAGAAGGTTAAGAAACTCCCCTTAATTTAAACTGAGACCTGAAAAAATTCGTAACTTGAAGATAACAGGAGAATCTAATGACATATTGAAGAACTCATTGTTTTGTTTATAGATTTCAAAAGACTGTTTGTAGGGGAAAATAAGTATTAAGGAAAAATTAAAATGTGTAACAAGAAATTGCAGAAGGTATGGGAACTCTTGGAGTTATAAAATGGAAGATTGATTATTTAACCCATATACATATCTGAGCCTTATTCATAACTTTGCTAAATGTATTCTTCTTTCAACAACTTCATCTTAATGTAGAAGATTGTTTCGTATTTCAGGCGACTTCAAGAACTTCCCATGTTGGTACCACTGTATCATAAGCTAAGGAAAATTGTTATCCTTCTCCAACTATGAATCCTCATGTCACATTCTCAAATCATTACAAATGTCTGTGAAGGACTGAGTCTGTTTATCATCCGTTTTATTACCAATCTACAGTTAGCTGAAAAATTATGGTTCTTAACATTGTAAAGCTTTCCTAGAAGTTTATATATGAATGACTCCTACAATAGAGCACCTCCTATTTTTAGAAGTGCTCACAATAATGGTAAATAGATTTTTTTGTGCTCTTATTTCCAATAAGAAAATGCTATTTGGACTTTATGTTGTTGCAAATCTGTAGAAATCAACTCTTTTTTTTGTCCCATGCAACCTGATTAAAAGACAGGACATAGTAGAAGGAGGTTTGGCAGGGAAATAAAACTTCTCTAAGCACTAAAGATGCTAGAAAAAATAAGGCTGCACTAATTATACAGTCAATCACATAGCACAACCATTATACTAATTTGTATATTTTATCATTAAATTTTGGAAAGAATATGGGTGATAAACTATTTGATGGAATGTCTATTAGGAAAGGGGTGGGCATTCTCTGGATGGTCAATGTAAAACAAAGGCATTTAAGTTTTATTCTGGATAGGTAAGAGGTTCAGCAAAAACCAAAAACAAACACAAGTGTAAACAAAATTGACAAACAATGAAAGATACTGCCTAAAGTTTCTTCTCATATTTATAAGAAAATATCAATGAAATGAAATTCAGCAATTGCTATAATATTCTGTATTCTTATCCTTTTTATGATGTTATGGCCCTCTGGTAGAAAGAGTACATGAGATTAGTATAATTAAGTTATTTGGCTTTATAAAAATTAACATAAAGGGAATTTAGATCTTTACATTTTGTATTTTCCTTCATTCCTCTCTACATATGTCTCTTCCCCAGCTATGATCATTTCATCTGACAAAATGTATCATATTTAATATCATTGTATTGCCAATAAATAATTTTGTTTATATAGTTTATTCTTTCACCTAAATTATGTGCTAAATGCATTCTCAATGAGAAAAAGCAGACAACTCAGCGTTTTCATATCTTTCACAAAGAAAGAAGATTGAATGTTTTAATTTTTTATGCTTTCTTATTGCTTTTTAAATTCTGTCATCTAATGGGACTAATGTTCATGGTTTAGAAGTATATTTACCATAAATAGCTTTAGTGGTTATCAAACATTGCTGCTTCATACTGGCATTTAACCAACCTCAACCACTATTTATTGCCTCATATACTTCTCTACTGTGAACATTACACCTTAATTACCCCAATCCCTATTTCTAAGCCTGATTTAGAAAGCCTAAATGGAAATAGCCATTTTGTGTTTCACTTATGTAAGAAGGGAGTGCCTGTGCCCAAGCAATCAGAGATCAGGGCTATGAAATCAATGGAATGGGTTTCAGTGACCTGAAAAATCCAAGTTCTATGACAGTGGAAAAGAAAGCTATCTTGTGTGCAAATAAAGAGAGTGACAGGGGAAAAAGAACCAATATTTTCCCCAAATGTTCATATCCACATTTAGTGATATTGAATTCTGCTGCATAAAATGGGAATAAAGTTTAATTTTTAAATTTTTGATGGATTTAAATACAATTGAGATCTGGTGCTTTGATAATCTGTGTTTGTCCCTAACATAATTCTATACAGATTTTTTTTCCAAATCTTTCTCAGAAAAATAATACTTTATAGGAGTATAATAATTTTTAGGTTGCAGGACATTATCTTATAAACACACAAAATTAGAAAGTGGATCAAGAAATTATGAAATGCATTAAGTCTCTCACAATTCTGCCATTGCAAACCCTTTGACCTAAACTTTTGTTTCCTTAATCTTATGAGAGTCAGCTCAAATAGGTCCTCTTTTGAGACCCTTAGCTACTCACTACTACAAAACCAAAGAAGTACTCCTTAGAATATCTTTGTATTAATTCAATTTCTAGAGTAAGTGCAAGAGTTACTTCCACTTAAAACCTTGTATATGTATTAATCTCTTTATATTCAAAGAAGGCATTCAATGCATTTTTTCAGATATAAAATTGTTTGCTCAGTTGATCAATAAGAAAACTCGGGGTACTTTAAATGCTAAAACATGAATTAATGTATTTTTTATTTTACATTGTACTATCATATATTCTTTACATGTAATTATAGAAATGAGGCTACCATTACTTTAAGATATTTTAAAATTTATGGAGTTGCCTTCTCTACCCTCAGTACCCAAAGTTGACAAGCTGTCCTATCTTTCAAGTGAAGATAAACTTTGTTAATAGGTACTATATGGCAGGTCCTGGTAGCCTAGCAGGTTAAACTAGATGCAGTCCACATACATTCCAAGGCCCTAGGTTCAAGACAACCAATACTGAAAAACTAAATAAAATAAAGTGCTTCTACCTTCTCTCTCTCTTCCTCCCTGCTTGCTTAACTTGACTACTTTCCTTTCTGTACCTTTCTTAAAAAAAAAAAAAAAAAAAACCTTGGGAATTTGACTTTAAAATAGTATTCACTATAATAATACCTTCTCTTTGGGTTTCCAGGCTGACTGCTTCTGCACTAATTCCACACACAGCATGTCACCTACTCTGTTCTTGATTCTATCTCTTCATCCATCCAATTGACATCATTTCTATGCTTTTCCTCTGTTGAAAAATACCTTAGAACATTTCACTTCTGTTTTTCTTCATTGATTAACATAACTCTTTGCATATAATTGGTTCTTCATCTACTGCAGTTTAACAATGAATTATTAGAGGATAAAACCCTCACAACTTTAAATCTCTTTGTCATCTCCTCTTTCACACTGACCAATTTTAATATTCAATAGGATGGTTAGGAATATAGGAACTCTGCCTATCTTTAAATTTTATTTCTTTATTATTTTCTACGTGAGTAACTTTACAAAATTACTTCATTTTCCTGTGCTATAACTTTCCTCATTTGTACAATTTAAAAAAATAGCAGGAAATGATTTATAGGTATTGCCACAAGCATTATCTACATGTAAAATATGGTTAATCAGCTATTTCTTCTTAGGAAGAACTCCTCACTTCTCTGACAATGCACCTGACTTTGAAAGAGAATGGTATTAACAGAGTTATTAATTCTAGAATCCATAGAGATATAAAGTAGAATAGTGGTTACCTAGAATTGGGGTGGGAATGAGAATTGACTGTAAATGAGCACAAAGTTTCTGCTGGGGATGATGGAAATACTCCAAAATAAGACTGTGGTGAAAAAGTCATTAAATTGTTCTTTGAAAATGGGTAAATTTGATTTTATAGAAGTTACACTAAAATTATTAATTACAAATAATATCAGGATACAAATCAGATCTGTCTGAGCTCAAAGTACACGTTGTTTATTCTATCTGTACCACCTCACTGTACAAAACTGACAAGATTATGTTTAACTGATCATGATAAAAAGTTGCAGTCTAAGGAAGTACTTAATACAGATGGTATGTATGGTAGCAATCTATGCAATTGCAACTCTTATTTAATTGTGCAAAGGAAAGATTTTAGCTTCCTGTTTTTGAGATAGTAGACAATTTTTTAAGTTGCTAATCATAAATTTATTTAAGATTTATCCTTTTCCCATGGATAGAAAGAGGCACGATCAATTTATACATAAATTAGAAATACATTTTTCCCTTGCCAAGAAATGACTACTTCTTCCTTTCTTTCCATGTGAATACCTTGTTTTTATTTCTGAGTCAGTGAGGCTGCTTATAGGTGTTAGAGATCAATTTTTTCCATAATTCATGGACAGTACTTAAAATGAAGCATATGCCTTCTGAGTAAGGCGAAAGACCCTTAAAATAATTTGGCTCACTTTACCTTTTTCCTGAAATCATAAAAATATTTATGTGCTAAGTGTAGACAAGTGAAATCCTATTTAGAGACTGTTGAATATTTTAGCCACATTTATAAAAAAAATACTTATTTTTTTGATATCATGCTTTTGAGAACAGTTTGCCTTTTCTTAGAAAAGTTAAAGAAAAAAAGTAATTTAAAGAGAAGATGTAAACCTCAGGAGCTCCTGTCAATAAAATTTCCCAATGTATTTTAAAACCTCTAACTTTTTCCATTCAACATCTAAATCCAAGCTCCTGAAGAAAACATTTTCTACAAAGAGTTTAGGGAAAGAAAAATGATTGTTTAGGCTGCATATTTTGAGGCAAATAATGTTTCTTTCCTCTATGTGATAGGAGTTGTGGCTCACAGTGCCAGATCTAGGAGACTGTAAGCCTGCATACTTTTTCAAGTTAGTAGGTGTCAGAGGGGCTCCATCAGGGCTGTACTGCTTCTGAAAGGTTAAATGCAAGAACCTCAAAGGCCTTCAAAGAGGAGTGTGCAGAAATCTGTTGTCAAGGAGTATTCTATCTCTCAGCTCAGGAGAGTTTGTCTCAGTTGATCCTCCCTCTTACTCTGAAAGTTAGAAAATCTATAAGAGGCGGATGAGTATGTCAAAGATGTTTAAAACCTAGTATAGGTTGGGTTTACTTTTGGATTATTCTGACTTATTTTTCAATGTTTAACAAAGGAAAAATGTTAGCACTGCTATCTTATTTCTCCTTGAGGGTAGTGATATAGTTTTGGGTAGACAATATATTGCAATCAGTGTCAGCTTGGGGGAAGCTTGTATTTGTGTGTTTATTTCAGGAAAAAGGCCTCTAGATTCTAACAGAAGACATATTTAGAAATGTCCATTGTCCCTCTATAATTATAAACTATATATTTACATGCACATCAATTTCTAATTTATGAAATCAGTTTAAAATAAGGTAAATGTAAGAATAGAGAAATAAATTTTCTAATAAATATTTATTGAATGCCTACTTATATGAATGCTTTAAGAAATATAAAGCAGAAAGGAATGACAGATAGAGGCTCTAATGAGATTATAAAGAGAGTTCATAGACTAGTGGGGACCCATTTCCCTAAAATGAGTTGTTAAGGGTACAGGAGTGAAATTAGAATGAGGTATAAAAGGATTCAGATAAATAAAAGCAGGACTATATCAAAGGAGAGTAAGAGCATAACACACATATGGAAAGAGATTAGATTCTGTCCAGCAGAAATTCTTAATGATTTCTCTTACATACTCAATGTGTATTTTCCAAGAAATATATTTTCTAGATATTATTTTGAAAAAAAATCTAGTGAAAAATAGCTCAGAATGAGTAGCATGGTAATATTTAGAAAATTTATGTGAGTAAATGTATATCAGAAATGTCTGGAGAACTTATGATGAGAACTTACACACTTTTAAGTTTGGATTGAAAGAACACTATCAGGTAAGGAGTTGAGAAAAGCTCCCTTGGTTTTCATTCTCACCCTAGAAATGGAGACTCCATAGAAGACCTTTTAGGCCTCTTCCTGAACTTACTACTCTTATGAGGCGTTTACTAGAAAGGCAGTGAAAAATTCTTTCTAGGTAATAAGGTGAAGTATTATGACTATAACATTCACTAAGAAATAAAATGCAAGGTATTGTTTAGTAAGCAGCAGAAAGAACATGAGTAGATAAGCATACAAGTTTAATACATCTATGAAATAATGGCATAATACATTGGGAACTATTCTATTCAGGCAAAATATTTTAGGGTTCCCTTTGTGATATATTTTGCATTAACAGAATAAAGTCAAATGACTATTATATTAAACTAAGCATCAACATTTAATAAATTCGAAAATTCAATGCTGACAATGTATCTTTCTCAGAATTCACTCAACATTGAAAGTCAGAGATAACAAATCACATACATGTATTTAATGTTAAGTATAGATCAGAAAAGCAGCACCTAAAACACTGAATTTCATATAGGATGATATCTACAACCCTCACAAAAGTTTCATTCTTCAAAGTACAAAGCAGGGAATTCTGGATTAATGTATTTGTAGAGGACACTTACACTGGGAATTCTGGAATTACTCCCAACTTCAATCACCTTTTATCTCGAAGGATGCCTGGTGCACAGTAACTGTCTTTGAGAAATCCTTGATGAAGGGGCTGCCTCCACTGGCCAGCAGTTGGTCCTGAGAGATTAGTTAAGGATCTGATGGATAATTCCAACAGATAGATCATTTTTACTTTGGAAGCATTCTCTTCTAAATATAAACTTTAAACAAGCTCCATTATATACTAGCTATGACCTTGGACAAACTTCAGTGACCCCAGAAAACTAGAAAGGTAAAGGGTTTGCTATTGTTTTTATGTCTCTAGGTGTTCTTCGTATGCTCAGAAAAAAAAAAGCAAAAAAAACAAAAAAAACCCTATGGAGAAGACGCTCGCTTCTGCTCACATACTATAACCTCTCTGACCTCTAGACGTTGCAGCATGAAGAAGTCATGAGTTATTGGAGGCAAGAGCATGACCAAGAAAATAAATCTTCAAGGTCTTTGCTGAGCACTGCCTATTCGCATCTACCATGAAGCCTGCCAATCATAAAAGTATTTCATAATCCAATCCCATTCATTTCTAAAAAGATGATGAATGGGTTTACTTCAACCATAAGATGAAAGTTGAGGAAAATTTTTGAAGTTGATGTCTACTAGATGGAGCAGAAATAATTAATGTTACTTTGTGGCAGCATGATTTATCAGGGATGACACAGCACTTGGGACCCTGTGAACTAAATGATGACAATTACTCTATCAAAATTTTGACAACTAAATCTGAAGCAACCTAAGAAATGCATCGAATAAAACAAAGTTATTAATTTTAATCATTAGAAAATAAGCATCTTAATGAAAGTATTATGTATCAATATTAGTTTTGTGTTTTGATGACCTCTAAAAAACAATTATGATTTAAAAGTACCATAAACCCAGTTATTCTTAATGTAAGACTTGTGTTTAACCAATTATGACAACCACTAGATATTTTCAAATTAAGTTATGTTGATTTTTGCAATGGACCTAAAACCATGAGGCTTAATTAATATTAGAAAATGTTTGCTCTAATATAAAGCATCAACTCAAAAACAAAAGCTAGGTTTGAAAACAGTAACAATAGTAACACCAAATATTCCTCACATATATTCAATTTATTGAGCGTTTCTAATATTTTGTCATTTGTTATTATTGCCTTTATCCTTATTTCCTAGATGATAAAAGGCCAAGAAATGTAATATGAACTTGTTTTTTAGCATTATTATAAAATTTAAAATTTGTTAAAAAATATATTAGCTCATGACTTTGCAATGAATAAAGATGTAGTCTTTGCCTTAATTGTCTTTAGATAGATGGAAGTGCATTGAAAGCCAATAAAGCTAGAAGGCTGGTACAATTTAAAAAGAAAATAAGTTAATAATAGTTTTACATGGAAGATTATCTTGGAAAGCTAAATTTTCAACTTGAGAGTATTAATATGATATTGAAACCAATGTGCATAATTAATATTAAGGCTTTGATTTCTTTATTTGTGTTTAAGAATAAAAAGAAATTATGGCTTTCCTTAACCATGACTATAACAGAGACCTGCTAATTTATAACGGATATTTTCTAATTTTACAAATAAAATTGTGAACTAAGCTAACTTAAATCTTACAACAAAAATGTACTCTTTCAACCTTGAATATCTTTAAAACACTTGCAAATAAACATTAATTCAAAGTCTAACAGTTGAGGAAACTAGCATTTCTAGAAAACATAAAATAAACATTAATATTTCAGAGATCTAAAATTTCAAATATTTCAGTTAATTATAGCATAAATGTAAGAATCACCACAGAAATGTATACGAGTTTTCAAATGAAACAAAAGATATAGTCTTGTATTCTACCTCCATCCTACTGGTGTTTCCCAGAATCAGTACACAGCATACCTATTTTTTTTAAAATCTTTATATGTAGTGTATTATTAAGACTCATATCCAGAATCATGATTCTTGAGGTACTCTAAGAAATTCTATTATCATTGACTAATAAACTTCTAACTATATTTTAGAAAGATTTTGGCAAGAATACTTTAAAATCTTTTCTAAGAGTATTAAAATTATTAGACCTGATGTTTAAAAAAAAATTAACTAGAATTTTATTCCACGTATTAATATTTGGTATTAGATTGTATGTATTATATAGTCTACTAGTGGTCCATAACTCTGTATCCTGTTTTTCAAGATCTTAATAATATTTAATAATGATCAATACTGCAGCTCTTCTGTTTATCACCCATATACCAAAATGGCATGGTGCTCTCTCTTCACTTCCTCTGACTGGCAACACTGTGTTTTCATTCATGTGTGAAGTATTTTTAAATCAAATTATTCTTACAACCAGTTAGGAGAAAGGGTCATTATTCTAGCTCATTAGCTGTTTAATTGGGAGGTATAACAGTGAATCTGTGTTTTGACTCTCTAATTCCAATATTTAGCAATACTAGGAAAGGAAAATTGTGTGATATAACTCAAAGACACATGGCCAACATACCCACTTTTTTCTCTAGTTCTTGACTAAAATGGCATTCCATAAATATTCTGTGTATCACTTGACTTCTCTAGAAAGTTGAGGCTCAACATTACCACTTACATGTATCTTACTTTCTTAACGTGTAGAAACATACATTGTGCTGGGCTATGTGCACGCATACACATGTGTACACCAATACATTATGTGTATTCACCTTTTGGTTTTTAGATCTAGTCATGACTTGAGCTGACTTATAAAAGAATTTCTTCAAAAGTATTTATAGAGAGAGAAAAAATAACATATAGGGCAGCATTACCTTGTTTGTCAGGTATTATAACCTATACATATATATCTCCACACACATAGAGAGAAACCACAACCAGTGACAGGAGCAATTGCAGAGTTTTGGACATTGTCTTAACCCAAATAGTCAAAAAGTAAGCCAAACAAAGGGAAGGAATGGATATACATCACGACACCAGAAGAAAGGAAAATTTTGAACATCTAAACATAAAACATACATTGAAGACCCTACATCTGTGATAGTTTCACTAGAAATTTAACTTTCATCATTCATCAATCTTTAAATGCCATTATATAATATCATTATATTAGTTTCCTAATATCAAGTTGCTATAGCAAATTACCATAAATTTAATGACTTAAAACACAGATTTATTATCTAATAGTTAATAAAACAGTAGATCAAATATCTGGCAGCTATCCTGCTGGGCTAAGATCTAGAGATCTGAGTTAATTCATTTCTGAAGATTCTCAGAGAAAATATGTTTCCCAGCCTTTTCCAGTTTTTAGAGATTTCTCATTTTATATGCTGATGGCCCCTTTTGTACATCATCAAAATTAAGAATAATTAAATCTCACTTAGCATCATTTTTACCTTTTCCAAAGTCACATTTCATTTTGACTCTCTTCTATCTACATTTTAACTTTTAATCATGTATATGATTATATTGGACACACCCTGATAATCCAGAACATTGCTCTATTTTATGGTGACTAGCAACCATAATTCTATATCCCACTTTAATGTCACTTTACTATGCAACATAAAATATTTAGAGGTTTCAAAGATTGGGATATGTACATATTCAGAGAGGGTGAAATTCTTCTACCTACCACACGCTACCCTTTTTATCTAAATTAGATGTGGGTAAGCCTCATGTATGACTTGGATCAAAATTTCTCTCCACCTGTAAATCCATGAAACCGAAGAAGCAAATCATTGACTTTCAATCTATAAATGGTGGTATAGACATAGCCTAACAATTTAGATATTCTAGTTCAAAAACTATGACAGTGAAAGGCGAAATAAAGTCACCGATTCAAAGCAATTTCAAAATACATCCAGGTAATCTCCATTTGCTTATTACATTTAAGAAAAATCTGTGGATAGTTGCTGCGCTTTGTTTTCCACCTTTCACTTTCATCCTTTAATTTTTACTAATGGTAGCACATATTTGCAGTCCAGTAGCTTAATCTTCCTGTTTCCTAAGGTAGCATTTTGATGGTTCAACAGCCTTCTAACATTTAGTACTCTCCAATCTTCTAATCTTAGCTGTCAGCTTTTCTCTTGATAAAATTCTGAAGAATATTGTGGATCTCCTATTTATGTGATGGGATTCAATCTATTAAGCAAGAGTGCACTGCAGAGATTTTCCTAGATAATATCATCTCTATTGTTGACTCATCTTGGGATGGCTTAGGGGTCCTATGAGTCACACACTTAATCTACAAGGAAATTTTTGTGTGATTTAGTCTCTTTCTTTTTCTTAGTTAAAGAAAATTACTGAATGGAGGCAAACAGAAGAAGGCAGGCAGGAAGACAGAAGGAGCATTTTATTGAATTTATTTAGTGGTTCATCCAGTCTGTCCCCGCCAATCCCTGTCCTGGGTCACAAACCTGGGTCCTTCAGATACATGTGAATTGTGCCCACCAGAGACCATGGACCCAATTGCTAAACCATGAGGCTCATTGTAACTTAATAATCTTACCTTTTGATTTTTCTGATACATTATTAAAATTTTATTTTTCTGATACATTGTGCAGATACACCATATGCTTTATATATATGAATATATATATATGAAAATTATGCTTTCTTTCCAGCAAAACAATTTTTGTATATTGTGCAAATAGTCTTTGGGAAGACTATTGATTAGGGATTCATTAAGTCCTTCACTTTTGTTTATTTAATACATTTTTTGAATCATGTCTCTTCTCTCAAATTTTACTATAAAAAGTAAGAAGGAACCGATTCATACATTCAACACTTTACTTGGAATGTTCATCCAAATATCCAAGTTCATCACTAACAAATCTGGTTTTCACATAGCCATAGAAGAAAATTTGGTTAAGTTTCTGACACTATAAACAAGAGTTCCCTTTCCTCTAGTTTCCAATGACATGTTTTTCATTTTCTTCTATTCCTTCACTAGCAGTACCCTTAACAAACATATTTATTCTCACAGTCTACTTATGATGATTTAGGTATACTCTAAGGTGACTTATTTTTTCTCTACCATGCTTTTTCCTTCCTTCTGAGTCTTGACTAGCTGTCATTAACAACCATTTATCTGTTGAAGATAATCTTTCTATCATGCTCCTCAAAATGCCTCAAGCCTCTGCTGTTTGCCCAATATCAAAGCCACTTCCATGGTTTTAAGTATTTGTTAGTGTAATATACCACTTCCAAATACTAAATAAAACCTGTATTAGTTTCATATTGCTGTATAACAGTTTACCACAAACTAGTGACTTAAAACAATTTTTTTTTTTTACAGTGTGGTAAGTCAGAAATATGGCACAAATCTCATTTGACTAAGAACAAGAGGTAGTGCTGTGTTCCTTACTAGAGCCTTGAGCAGAATCTCCTTTTCCTTACATTTTTCAGCTTCTAGAGATTTCCCACATTTCTTGGCTCATGAACCCCTTCCGCTTCAAAGTCAGCAGTGATAGGTTGAGTTTTCATACTCATTCACACAAATTTTTCTTTTCTTACCTCTGACCCCCTTCTGCTTCCCTCTTCAATTTGTAAGTACCTTTATTGTTACACTGAACTCATTCACATAATCCAGAATTATCTTTCTATTTCAAAGCCCTTTATTTAATCACATTTGCAAAGCCATTTTTTTGCCATGTAAAAACATAATTGACCTTTTTTCTGGGTCTAGGATGTGGAGTACTTTACAAGGGGTATTAGTCTGTGTACCACAAATGTAGACAGAAATGTTTTAATAAGTACAACATGGGCAGTATAGACAGGTTGGGACTTACTCAAAAGCTAGATTACCCAAAAGAAGTAATGCTGTCTACTTTATCCATACCTAAATTCAAATCTAAAAATTTAATATTGAAATCATAACCTATTCTCTGTTTATAACATCACAAGCCACCAAGGCACTATAAACTGATTTTTTCCTTGTTAAAATTTAAGTATTATGTTTCTTTTTGTAACACTGTACTTACTTATTAATGCTGAAACACTCATTTCTGGAAACAAAAAAATACAGGATATCATTGACAGCATTGTTGACAGCACATCTTTCCACCTACATGATACTGACATTTAGTAATTATTCACAAGTATAAATCATTACAGCTCTTATAAATATATAAACTTGAATTGGTTACTGGACCCACTTAAATTTAGACATAGTGACGATCAGTTTAATATTGTTAATCTCCAACTCACTTTAAAAAAGAAAGAAAAAGAATCGACCATTAGAAATAACCATATTTTGCTATTTATTAACATAATCATTACACATATTCTGGCACCACCTACAGAGGAGTGGAAAGGTATGAAATCATTTGAAATGGAAGCACTCGGCCTCATAGCAGCCCACAAATTAGTTTCTCAAAGACTGTGTTCAGGAAAATGGTTCCCATTCCTGACTGATCATTAGCCTCTCATGGGAAGAGTTTTTAAAATTCAATTTCCAGTCCTTTCTTTAGAATTAATGAAAGAGAATCTCCAAAGTTTGGGTCTCATGTAAGCATTGCATTATAAAATCCAATAAAATCTAATTTTTTATTTTATGATGGCATTCACTTCAAAATGGTCTAACTGCCATTCATGCTGGAGATACCATATATTCTGGTACATTTATTTCATTTTTTTGTTCTGAATTTTATGAATTTAATAGAATAAGTAGGATTTGATGTTCCATTAGCGGGCAATATTTTTGCCAGAATACAGTAACAAAGAGGGGAGTTACTGAGTCTGGAATAGGGCCAGGAGACTTGAAAAAGATGGTTCTATCAATTTTAAAGAGATTCCTTTTTGTGGTCCAGGATTTCTTTTATTCACATAGTGTTATGCTGACAGTGAAAATACATGTGTTGGTTGGATGTTCATCTATTAGTCTATATTTGCCATCATGTCTTTTCCAATTGCTTATTTTGGTGTCTTCCCTTGATTTATTTCTCTTCTCTTCAAAAGTTGGCATATTTCTCAATATGACTTCTATGTAAGTTCCTGATAGACAAGAACCACATCCTACTCCTCTTTTTTTTTTTTTTTTTTAATAACATAGCCCAGAACAGATTTGTGCTGATTACTATATTAGGCCCTCAGAAGTTCTGATACACATTAAATGATGTCTTCCATACTGGTAGCCTAACCTTTCCATTTTCCAAAGTCAGTGGATAGTCAGTTAATGGTGATATTTTGTTCTGATCATTATTCATTTAAATTATTTATATCTCTGTATCTCCCATCAAAGCTGTAAGTTTTCTGTAAAAAATTCTAATGCAATCTTACAACTGCAATACCCGAATAATAGAATGCTTCTGAAAAAAAGCATTGAATGAATATGCTAATGAGAACATGATCTCACACTTCTCTTTACTTTCACCTTCCTATCCTCCCTCCTTTCCTCCTTCCCTTTCTCTGTATTTTTAGTTAAGACAAAATTATGAGACTGTGTCTAATGTGAGTCACCTCTGTGAATTTTGTTTGTGTGTGTGTTTGCAAATTTTTGTGTGTGCACACGCACTCACATGTGAAAGGGTCCAGTCAAACTGTTAAAACTAAAAATAATATTGCGAAAATATGACTGCTGCAATTTTCAAAGATCATTAGGTAAAATAGGTTTAAATATGAATTTTACAATCAATTCTCCTTTAGATGAATTCAAATTATAGTGCTGCTTCCTTGATTTTAGTATAAAACTAGAATCTTCATAAAAAAAGTATTTGAAGACTGCATTAAAGCTCTTGAGAAGACATTTCCTCTGCCTTATGCATGAAGGAATTTGAGTAATAATTAATTGCTTCACCTTCCATGTACCTACCCTGACCCGGAGTATCACTTGTTACATTTGACTGACAATCAGCTATTTTATGATTTACTCAAGTATTGATTTTGACCAATCTTTGCAAATTTTATTCTGTAAATTTGTGTTCATAAATGTTAATATATGTCTTCATTAAGGGTAAAAAACTTTTTTCATAAGGACACACTAAATCTCTTTTCAGTGTGTACATATGAACAGAATCTGTACGTGAACCTTGAAAAACACAGAGGGTTAAAAAAGAATGACAAGCCTATAAGGGGTAAAGAGTTTTTTATGATACAATACTTACTTACAGCTAAATTTATATCTTTTAAAAGATTAGTGTTTTTGCAATCATGTCTATTTCTCTTTTTGCTAATCAACATGTTTATTTCAGAGTGTCTTATAAAACAATTTTTGCAGTAATTAAATGTCTAACGGATTTTTATGACTGTTTACAGAACACAAATGTAGTTTAGCTTAGTAGTTTGAAGTTATTAAGTGAGTCATCATAATTTAATGTTTTAAATAAAACAAATTATAGGCCTCTTCTTAGCATTACATGAGGCTCATATCACAATAGAATTTATGTACTTCAAGTTTAACAGATACCACAACCTTAACTACCCATTTGAAAACACATCAATAAAACTCTTTTTCATTTAGGTTTGTTTCTAAGGCAAACTGTCCACAACCAATAGACATAAAGGGCAAAATTGATTTTCTTGTAAGAGGGAATGGAAAGAAGAACTGGTATTTATTGAGCACCTACTACATGTCAGTCATTATGTTCAATATCTTATATCCTCACATTTGTCATAGTTTAAACCATGAAGAGGAAGTTAATTCATATTTTATAGATAATGAAGCTAAGTCATAGTGAAGCTAAATAACTTATCCTGAGATTCAATGTATATCTCAAGTAAATGGGCAAGTTAAGATTCTAACACAAATTGTTAATTTCCCTTCCCTAAACTATTTCTCTCTCTTTTTTTTTTTTTTTTTTTTTGAGGAAGGTTGGGGGTGACCTTCACAGTATTTGATGCTCAGTAAACACACAAATCCACCCAGCACCTTGACTGAATTCTATAGTGGTCAGCCATATTATCATTACAGGAAAAGGCAATTATTTAGAACTCACTGAAGTTAAGCTTTTCTCTTATCCTATGCTTAGAGTCTCCCATTTTAAAATGAATCATTCAATCCCTTAATCAACAGCTATTGATTGAGAACCTCATCTTTTCTTATCTCAAACTAAGAAAACAGGTCATTTCTCTGAGAAGGATTAGAATTTATACTGGACATTAATTTGCAAACATTTTGGGAAGGACAAAAGTAACATTTTGAAAACATTTAAATAAATTCCAACACTCTGCTAGATACTTTCATATATGGCATCTGCTCTAATTTACCCCAAACTCTGAGAATTTAATCTCTAGAATACATAAACGTTCTCTCTCTTGTTATCTATCTTTTCCCATCTAAGTATCTTTGTTTTATATAAAAGTAAACTGAGACTGGAGAAGTTAATTTACCAGCTAACATAAAAGGCCCAAGAATAGAGTTCAGGTTTCTAGGACATCAAATTCACGCTTTGGAGAATGGAAGAGATGCCAGGAAGGAGGATAGCGAATGGAGAAGGAAAATCTGTTTTCTCTAATATTAATTGTATAATAGTAAATTAAATATGTTTATTGAAATGCCTTCCTTTATACTATCTATAAATCTCTATCACTGCTACAGTTTTTAACTTGACAGCCAACTACCACAAATATTATGTTAATTTACAATTAACTCAAAATTCTCTCTCTTTCTCTCTTACTCACACACACACACACACACATGCACACGCAAATTACACCTTTTTTTGTCACCTGTCTTTTTGACTCAATGCCTGTAATTTCCTTCTTGGATTCTGTTAATCAAAAGGAAATGTTCTAGATCAGGCCTATGTACTGTGACCTATGAACAATATCTGGATCACCATTTTTTTCCTTTTTTTGGAGGTCTACAGCTAATAATCAATTTATAGTTTTAAATGGATAAAATTTAAAAATCAAAGGAAGAATCATATTTAGTGATATATGATAATTACATGAATTTCAAATTTTAGCATCTGTGATTAAATTATAATGTTTCACAGCCATTCCCACTCATTCTTGTGCTCTCTGACTGCCTCAGTACTACAACAGCGAAATTGAATAATTGTGAATGTATGGTCCAAAAACACAGAAATATTTTCTATCTTCTGTTTTAAATGAAATGTTTGTAGACCTAGATGAGAGGTCCTCTCTCTCCAATATGTATATTCTCAGAACAAACATTTCCACATTTCCATGATCACCAAATATATAGATGTGCATTTGCACACTCTCTGGAACCTCAGGACACAGAACAGATGGGCAAACAGAAAGCTTTTTGTGGATGGTTCAAAAGGTTGCTCAAACTTAAGGAGACAACAGTAAAGTTAATTTTTTTCTCCCACAAATTACATGTTCTTCCTGTGAATTCCCAGTTCAGAGAAAAATACCAGTCTACTCTGTAGCCCAAACCAGAATCCTGAGCATCCTTGATTCTTTCTTCTCCCTTTCACCCCAAATAAGTATCAGGGACTGTAGACTTAATTTCCTAATTATCCTTCATTCTGTTCTCTAATGACAGATAAGCACCACTTTATGCTACAATAACATATTGCCTACATTAATTTCAACTATGATCTAATGACTATTCCTGACTCTAGGTTTGCTTAACCTATTTTATTCTACCTATGCATCAGATCTTTATAAGGTACAATTTTAATCATGTTGCAACTTGGCTTATAACCCTTCAGTGATCTCTTACCTCTTTTTGTTTAAAGTCCATACTCTGTTTACCATTTCATATATCACCACTATCTGATATACATAAGTTTGTGAATGAGCTGTGCTCTCTTAAAAGTTATTTTCTTTAGGAAATGCACCACAGTCTACTGTCTAATCCAAAATTTTCACAAATGCTTCCTGAACTCTCAGTACTTACATGAATCTTTTATATGTGCTCAATATTTGCTATTCTCTTTGGTAATCCGCCCACTAGAATAAATAATCCTATGAGGACAGAGACCACAGAGTGTAGGTATCAAGTGAGAGTGTTGAATAGTATTAAGTGAAATCTGACCCATAGCCAAAATAATTGTAGTCAAATTAAATCTTTAAAAACAAAAACAAAAATATCTGTCATTATTTCATTAAGAAAGAAATGCTTGGTGAAGTTATTTTGCTGTTATTTTGTCTGTGAAAATTTTCTAGATGATTCATCATCAATGCTAAGAATAATTTTAGTCACGGTCAGAAAATATTATTTCTCCAGGAAGTAATCTAAAAAGGAGCAACATCTATAATCTCAACAAAACCTACAATTAATTTTCTGTAGTTGATCATGATTTTTATGAAATAAGTATTAATAAGACTATACTCCCATGTATTTGTAAAATATTATCTGTTGAAGAAAAATATCCTGAATCTTAGAAAATGAAGTAAAATAGCCTTTTTACTAGGATTAATTCAAATTTACACTCATGAATCTAGATAAATTAGTGTTAATAAGGCACATAAATTGTAGAGATCACATGTGAGACATGGAATAACAAACATATATACGTGAAATCTTATCTAATACTACCTTACATATGGTGGGAGTTCTTAAATAAATATGAATTCACTTAATTAATTCTTCATATTTATTATCTGAAAACTAGATACTCTGACAACTGCTTTTTTTTTTCATAACCTATCACATTTACTGGACTTTATGACAAGAAAGTGCTTCTTTAAAACTGCACCTTCTTTTTTTGTAATCAAATTCATTTTATTACACCAATATTTTTACATAAATTGTGATATATGTTGATCGATATTAAGAAAGACCAAAGCCTCGTCTACTAAATAGTATTTATGCTTGATAGGAGAGGTTATTTTAAAGCATTTTTGAATGATGATCATGTGAATAACCAAAATAGGTATCTTTACATTTGGTAGACAAGAATGCAGGTTATTCACAGAGGGGTGGGTTAAGAAATGGTAGTTCTCTCTCTCACTGCAGTAAAATATAATTCTCCATCAAAAAATATAAAGACATATGCTTCACTCTGCTTTTTTTGACCCCAGTCTACTTGCTTTTGATAGCTAGATTTTGTATTTTTCTCTCCTTTTTAACTTTTTCCATCTATCTTCCATGTAAGTCCAAGGCATTCAGCCTAAAGGCATGACCCAAACTACTTTATCATAAAGTCTTGTAACCTATTTTTTTCTTTATTCCTGCTACTTTAGCTCTCTCTTCTACTTGAAAATTTTCAACAAGGTAAGTTTATCCTCGATACTTCTAGCTTATCACTTCTCACTTACAAATACTTGGAATGCAACGCATTACCCCATCATTTTACTAAAATTTCTCCCCCAAAAGACCTCTTATTGCCTATGTCTAATTATGTTTTCTCAGTCCTCTGATTCTCCCCTTTCCCAATGGGCTTTGCACAATTCCCCATTTTGCATTTTCCTTCTACCTCTGAAAACTTTGTTTCCTCTTCTTCCTCTTTTTCCCTCTTTTACCTCCACCCAGTATAATGCTAAATCATGATTTCTTTAATTTCTCTCTGTATTATTTCCCTTGTATATGTAAAAAAGTCCCTTCAGTGAACATTCTCTTCTTTGAGATGATTTCCAAATTTTATTTCTGGTCATGTTATTGCTTGGCATTTCCTTTCCGTGTTACATCTTTGTGTATATGTCCTATGGGAATATCACATTCAGTATGATTCCATCTGGAAAACCATATTTTGCCTCAGCTGGCTCCCTGACTATGTTTCTATTTTTATTTGTTTAATGGGCATCCTCTCACTCTTCCTTACAGCCTTAAAGTTTTAGTGCTCTTTCTCCTGATCCTGAAATAACTATCTTCAGTATTTTGCAAAATAATTCACTTCCAAAATGTAATTTGTGTCTGACCCTTCCTGTCCTATCTCATAATAACTAGAGTAGATTAGGATAACATTATTACCATCCCAGACTACTAAATCGACCTTCATCTAGCTTTTCCTCCCATGAACCAAGTTTAGAGACCATTTCCTGATTCATTTTCTTAAATTATATCTCTTGTCATATCCAAGCTGATTTCACATAAAACTTCTTCCTACCTGATATTATAGCATTAAATAACAGAGTTCCACCACAACTTAATTTGGAATTTATATTTTATCTATCTGTCTTCATGAAACATCCAGTATATTACTTTGCATATTGTAGGCATTCAATCTTTTTATGAGTTTGCAGCATTATTCAAGAATATTTACTTCTTCTCTAGAGGTCAAGAAAACAAAGGATGGTTGGTAATCATTAGTATTAAATAGGGTATTAACTTATTCATATTAAGTAGGATGTAGACATAAAAGGCATAGACAAAAATCCACAGGATATAGTAGGCACAAGAATCAGGAAATAAGCACATAGGTGAAAAAAGACAAAACAACATAACTTGTTAGAGAAGATAATTTAGCAATCTGGAAGATATGACAGGAATGCAAAAGAAATAGAAAAGTTTGATGGAATAAATAGGGAATTTTTATGGCTAGAAAAGAATGAAAAGATTGATTCAGGATCATGCAAAGACTGGACTCATATTTAGGTTCCATCTAGGTCAGTCACCCATTGGTGATATCAACCTGAAGTGACTCAAATGAATATAAGGTACCTGGGGCTAATGGCCCACACACCTTCTTTCAGGGAGACACAGAAGAAAGTGTCTGGGACCACAGCTAATATTCCATCATTATTTTATAAAGGGTAGATTTATCAGTTCACTAAATGACAATTCCTCTAGAGGATATCTAATATATTAAGATGCTTTCATTTTGGCACTTGAAGAAATAGTTAAAATCCTGTACTCTTTCTCTTATAACATCTCCCTTTACACTAATCAGGAAGCTTACTAAAACTAGGGATTTACCTTAGGGAAGTTCAGGGCAAAGCAGAAAACAGCTTGTCTTTTCAATCACAATCAAAACTCATGAGAATCAACTGGTAAGCCCATAGGGGCTTGACTAAGAAAATTGTCTGAATCAAATTTCAGGCTGAATCTAGCCTCTAGGTACTGCTCTGTAGGCTTCAATTAAGGGTTTAATTTTCTATTCACTGCTGTAAATCATAGCTGGCCACAGAAAGGCATTCTTAACCACAGCCCCCTCCTACATAATCACCCTGAAGCAATAACATTTCACAGCTTGGACATAAAGCACTGACAGGTTTTTGCAATAAAATGTGACCTTTACTGTTAAAAAATGTTTTATGACATCTGACAAACCATTTCTTAATAGGAAGATATATATCCACTTGATGAATTAAAATAGCATAAACAATTTAATTTTGCTGAAGATATGAACCACAATATGTTCCAAATGAGGGGAATTTACCTTTATATCTATATACACTTTTTAAAAAATGAAACATACTTGTTTTTAAGGAGCAAAAATATTCCCACCAATAACATCCTCAAAATGAAATCTAGACTTATCAGTTTGGAAAGAATATCTGTATACCTGTAGAAACATCCATAAATTTGGAATATTTGAATCTTAATAGTACTTGCAAGAGTACTATGAGTGAAAAGCAACATAAAATAAAATGCCTTTAAGTAGAATCTACTTTCATATGATTGCTTTAAAATTCATCCATCTCATGCTTTATGGGGCATTTGAGTGTGCATTAAAATCACAGAAGAACACAAAGTTCCATATCAAAGGAAGATGAGAAAGAGTTCTGGAAATCTGTACAAAAACTAGTTTTTAAATAGATTTTCTTCTTTAATGCAGAACAAGAGAACATTCAGTAGTAAGGATTTTTGTTGAATTTCATCACACGAATACTGATCAAAGGGGCTTGGAAATACCATAAGAGATCCCTTAGAGGGTCTCTGTAATCTTTTTTTTTTCTTTTAAAATTTATAATTATACACTCCAAATATATTTCTCAAGGCAAAACTTCTATTTATCAGACCTTGAAAATAACATGCAATAATTCTGGATATTAGGAATTTCCCCCAAATATACATCAATGCATGTAGCTTTAGAGCATGCTCACACAACAACATCATTTAAATTGTCACATTACAAAAAGAAAATAAAAAATACAGAGATAGTAGGTTACGCAAAATAAAATTTCAGAGAATTTGTGTTGTTGTTGTTAAGGAAATGTTTAGTCAGGAAGGAAGGAGAGTAGACAGGCAAAAAGGGAGAGAAGGAAGCAGCACTTTATTTTACTTAGTTGTTTATCTTGGTTGTTATCCTGCATTCCTACCCTGGGTCTTGAAACCTATGTCTTTGGGATGTGCGTGAACTATGTCTAGTGGCCTTATCAGCTAGACCAGCAGGGAGTGCCTCAGAGGATTCTTGTAAGCGATTTCTTGGAACATACCTGATTCACACTTAGACATTTGAAAATTTCAGATAATATATTGAATCATTAATGCTTCTGCTCCAGAGTCACTTGAGGTAAGAACAAAGACAAATTCACCATGAATCTCTTCACATTTACCTTCAACATGGGAATCTGCTCAAAGTTTTGGCCTGGAGCAATCCTGAAATTAATGTGACCAAGGAATAATTTAGAGGCAACTTGGAAATATTCTTAACCAAGGGTTACAATACAAATATTTTCTGAAAATAGCCAAGAAGCTGAACAAATCACATATTCCTTGACAGATATTCTTAGGGAGATATCATGTCTTATTTAACTTTATCTTGCCAAAAATCCAGCACAATTTGGATGCAGGACATGTATTCAGCAAATGTAAGCAAATAGATTGATTTAAAAAAAATTCAACTACACTTGCAAATATATATTTCACCCATATATTTAGAGAAAGAACATATGTGTACAAACAAAACATTTTTAGTTTTAAGTATAGAGCCTCTGTTCATCATATAGATTAACCATCAATATTTCTGTAATTTTCTGTGAGGATTAATAATATAAGGAAACAGTAGCTACCACTTACAAGTTCAAAGTTTTTCTGAAGTGCTAAGAGATAGTCAATGATAAAGCCTTCTCTGCAGGGGACAGTGTTTGGAAGTATAGTTTCCTTGGTTCCCTGCAGGATTTCACAAATCTTTCTCTGCAAGGAATTTGTCTTCAGCAATCTCTACTCTATTACATCTGCCCAGAAGGCCTCAGAAATGCTCCATTGCTGGTGGTAGGTCATAGATTCTAGAACAACTGAATAAGTTTAATGATGAAATGAAAATATGTTTTCCCAAAAGCCCCTTTATAGGACAATATCACTTGAATATTTAAATAACATAATTATCTACTGCTTTGAATAATACTCTGAATGGAAAATCACCGCAGAGACACAAACAGTGTTCACTATGACCTAAAACACCACTTTTTCTCTTTTGTCAGTGCTCTCACCTGCATGACAAATGCTACACATTCTTTATTTTCACAATACGTAATGAAAACATACGCTGCACTTTGCTCTCCCTCTACTGTCTGTGCTTATCTGTCACACAATGTGCATGCGTGAGATTCATTACAGATTTAGCCTGGTACTTCAGGCCTTCTGGAAATTGATTGAAACCCACACAATTCTCTATCACCTTTGTTTAGGCAAACTCCAAGACAATCAGAATATCTTAGCCACATATCATGATAAGACATTTTCTTGCCTTTTCTTTGCAGTATTTCTTGCCCAAGACATACTCTCTATCCCTACCTCTTAAGTCTTAGCTATTTTTCAAAGCTCACTTTATGTCAAATATATCATACTAAGTCTTTCCTGACAGTTGGAAATCACGATCATCTTGCTTTTCCATTGATCAATGGTACGTGTTGTTAGTACTACCATCTGAGGTCATAAAATGTAAATTTGAGATTCAGGCTTAACACTTAATAATTGCATAATAATCGAATGGTTTATTCTCTCACTTATTTCACCTGTAAACTGAACACAGTAATATCTACAGTATCTGACAGTTAGTTTAACTGAGAAACCATTGCAAAATTACCTAACAGAGCCAGTATTCTATTGCTATTACCCTTTTAAAAGTCTTATTTATTTTCTCAGAAATCCAAAAATTCTTTTAGGAATTAACTCCTTTGTTGATTCAACACAGTGCACAGAGTAAAAATCTCAGGTTTAATGATAGACTTTTTTCTAATATAGGTAGCATAAATGTGTAGTGCCCCTATAGAAGTACTAACACAGTATCTATGTAGCTGTAATCTAATTCTTATTGTACAATATATAGGACATATTCTGTGGTTTGTAATCTACATAGTACAGTAAATGGTTACACCCTAAATAATTTATAATTTTCATTAATACCATGCTTCTAATTCCTATTTAATTCACACATTCCATCAAACATGGAATGATTTTAAAATGATTTAAATTCAAAATGCCATCACATTTAAATTAATGTCCAGATAATTTATTTGTGAAAAATAGATATTGCCATTAGATGATGGATTATACAACCACTAGTATAGAACAAACCATGAGAATTCAATTACACTACTATAGGTATATGAGACAGAGGTTTTTGTGATATTTTTCATGAACTATAAAGTAATAACACTGTTCTACATGAATATGCATCTAATATAAACTGTTGTGTGTTTTAACTCTTTTCCCAACTTGAGCTTCTCCAAATAGCATTACATTACGTAGAAACAGATCGATAAATTTACATATGCATTAGAAATATCATTTACTATAAGGTAAAAACTATTTACCTTCTGATTTTAAATTCCAACTAATATTCTCAGATTTGGAAATAGCTAAGTGCTCAAAATGCAATTTTCCAATTTCCTACTTTTTTCATTTTTTAAACACATGATATAGGTAGATTTTTAGTGTATCTTTCTTCATAAAAATAATTCTGAATTACATTATCAAAAAACATGGAATAATTAGCTATAATTGCTACACAGTGTAGTCATAATTAAGAAGTAACAGGTGATATGATATTAGTACCAATTTAATTTAATTTCATTTATTTAAATGTGGTTTATTTGTTTCTAATAAAAAAGATAAAGATAATTCTTTAAACTCTGGACAAAGCCACATTAGCTTTATTGTCTCATGAATTTAAAAAAACAGAATTAAGTACATCAAAAAAAAAATGTATAACTAAATCCCCACACTCCTGACATGGGTCAAAGACATGATCTGGGAAAACTGCTACAATTCCTCCAGATTATAGTTAAGGCTTAAGTACGTATTAAGTCTGTCCTTTCATTTTTGGAAATCAAAGTTTCTCTTTAAGTGAATAGCCTCTTCTGAGTGTGTTCAAGTGTTGGGAACACATAAGTTGACTATAAATGATCCAACAGAAAAGAAAAGATGGTTGAGTCTAAGGGGTGAAGTTTTCTAATGTTTCTATGGAAACCTAGTGGAAATTTTGGGGTTTTTTTAATGGATTTTTATTCACATTTCAGTTGTTTTTTAAATGATCACTTTGTTGCCAATCAAGCATTAAGAAATGAAAAGATCAAAAGAGTTGAATTTGTAAATAATTTATTTTGAAATTAAATTGTGTTGAAATGATTCAACCCAATTTGATAAAAGCAATAAACTATTTGTAAGGCTTCAAATATACTATCTACTCTGCAATAGCAACTTCCTTCCAGCTTTGCATGCTCAGATTCATGAAAAACATGCCTTGATGCTGTATTGTTCCAATTTCTATATTTTTGGTGGGAGAATGACTCTACCCATTCTCTTGTTCTTTCAAGGTGAGCCATCCACCTTTATAAAACACTAGTCTCACCACAGGGAAAGCAATAATGCCTTTCTTGCTCAAACCTAATACATACCATCTTTAATATTCCACAGTTTGAGTTAATTGCCATTTTCTTTTTCTGCTTTTGTTTTAGTTTATTTCTCAAATGGTTACTTCTGTAATTTCAGGAGAGAGGAAGAAAGCAATATTAATGGGATAACACCAGATCCAACTTCAGGAAACTTGACTTTAACTAAGAAATCTTAATAAACTTATAAATACTCTCTCCTCCTTTCAATTTTCTTACTTCCAATATTGTCCCAAAACCCAGGATTTGCAATTCAAGTGAAAATATAAAGATGAAAGACAGTGGAAAAGTTATATTTCAATACAAATTAAATGGGTTACAAAGCCTTATTAAGACAGAGTTTTAAATAGGTATCAATTAGACCTGAGAAATGAGAGTACAAGAAATCATTCCAGAAGTCCTAGCATGAAGGAAAAGTAATATCTTGTGACATATTTACGGAATACATATGTAATAATTATTAGATTAGAAATATGAAAGATTATATTTCAATTCAATAAATAATTTAATTTTGTACCAGAAGTACCAGAAGTCCCTGGAGAAAAAAATAGGATAATAATCTAATTTGTTCATATTTTAATTTGCCATTCGTATAGCATGTGAAATTATTCCTAAGTTCAAATATCAAATCAGTGACAAACATCCATAGAACTCAGCCCTCCAAAATCCAAAAGCAGTACACATGTGACAAATACTAGTCTTATTCATCTCCTTAAATACTTTCAGGGAATCATAATTTCTTTATTGGTTCAGTCACAGCAAATTTGCTGAAAGCTGTAACCCTCAGGGATACAATGATGCTCCAACAATATGAAATTTCAGACATTTGGCCAGTATATTTGATTAATATCCCATAAGACTTTTAATAAGACTCTTAGATTCTGTCATGAACATATGTGTAAACAGACAATATTTAAATATGTATTTTATGCTTCATAGAATATAATTTATCGAGGAATTTAGATGAAGATACAGTATACAGTTCACTTTAAGCTGTAAATTAATTTCCTGATAAACCTGAAACTTGAATAATCTATCATATAAAATATGCAGTTTAGAAGGATGTTTTTAAGTAAGTATTATTTAAATTCTAATGTCTATTATAAAATTCTCCTAGACTGTACAATACACAAGGTGAAAATCTTTATCAAATGTCCTGACTAGTCTGTGGTAAGCAGCTTTCTAATTTAAAATGTGTTCTCCAAAGAGGGGTGAGAATATTTAATGAATCTTTATTAAGTAATATATTATAAAGATATTCTAAAGACTTTTGGATGATGATACACATTGTTGAAACTCTGTGCTGAATTGTGTTCCGTTATTCTAGTCACAACACACTCTACATTTTTATTCTTCATGAAGCATGCTATTCTGTGTGCCCTTTTTTCTTTCTGATCTTTACCAACTCTTATTCTTTCTCCTCCTCCCTGTCTTCCCCAACTCAAACTTTCAGGTTTGACATTCTCTAGACATTTTGTTGCTAGCTCTCAATCTTGTTTACACTCTTTAGAGTAATCTCATACACCCTCAGGATTTTACTTCTGAGGTGATGAATCTTAATTCATTTGTCCCAATTTAGACTTCTCATATATCACACTCCAACCTCCAACTTGCTCCTAGACATTTTTGCATTTCTCCTGCCTGCGGCTAACCATTACCAACTTCTAATCATTTGATCTCAACAGTATTTCGTCAACCTGAACTCCAAACCAGTTATACCAAGAACCTTATTATTTCTTCCTTGCAGTTGTGCAATAGTTACCTAATTGGTACTCTTTCCCACAATTTTACCCCTTTAAGATTTATTTTCCACATAATTGGCAAAATGTCCACTTAAACTGCATTGCTGACCTTTTTAGGCTCTGCTTAAAATCTGTCAATGGTTCCCAGTGGTTTACAGAATAAAGTCCAAGTTCTTTAGTCTGGCATTAAATGAGGTCCTCCAAATATTCAGCTTTGAATTTTTCTTGGTCTGTTCTGTATTAAAATGTACACTTCAGAATTATTTGCTTCAATGAATATCACAACATATATGAGACTTCTCATTTCCTGTCCTGTGCTTATTAACTTTCTCTCCATCCTCTGTGCTTTCTCATCTAATGCCACTTAGTTTAAAGGTCTTCAACTTTCTCAGAGCGTCCTTTTGGTTCCCCATATGAGTGGACTAAATGTGCACCTTCATTTCTCCCACATTAACATATGACAATCTCTATGATTCCAGTAATATTATACTTTTAGTATACCTTTTATGTCTCTCTATTCTACTGAATGTGAACTTATTGAATATAAGAAATGTGTCTATCAATTCAATCATTAATTTACTTACTATCTAAAAAGTGCCTGGAACTAAATTAGGTACTTAAAAAAATGTTAACCATGTATTCTTCCCCTCCAATCATTAACTATTATTATTGAGATATCTATTACATACAAACTTAAATGAAGTAAAAAAGTTTCTTATTCTACATATTTACATGTCATATTATTTATACACTTTCTTGTTGATAAAGGTATCCAGTAGAAATGCCTGTATGTGTGATTATTTGTGCAAGCTTTCACATATGAATTGAGACTATAAGTGGGGCTATTGCAACACCCAATTTATTTCATTAATACCTTAAATAATTTAAATTATATGTTCAACTATGTAAACAAAATTTGTCTATGTCAATATAGTACTATGTATATGTGAAGGGTAAACTGTGATTAAACAGTTACCCAGAACAAGACTAAAGCCAGTGGACCACATCACTCTCCTCTAGACTTTGGGCACGTGTGTTCAGAAGTCACTGGTTGAGTGAGGGTATACTGCCAGTCCTCAGTCATTAAGTATATTATTAGTTACCTTTTAATCTACCACTGGTGATCTGAATACTACAGAAATAAAGAGTTTCATGAAAGTGGAATCCCATATATAACAAACAAGGCACATAGGTTTCCAAGAAGTATCTCAGCAAGAGCTAAAATATGTCATCCAAGGGTGAAAACGTATGTCATCACTTAGCATCTTCACAGAATTTATCTTAAAAAAGGATATTAGTCCTTAGAAATAGACCTCTTTAGGATTCTTTGAAATGGATCCATCAGAGATATATTCCCCTTGGTGGTGGTATTATATAGAAACTATCAGGAGAACTTTTCAAGTAGAAGTTAATTCTTAAAAAAAAAAAATGTTTCTCGAGGTACAGTTGCTAAACTTAGCAAGTACAAATGTAAAACTATCAGTTAAGTTTGAATTTTAGGTGAATGACAAATACTTGTAGTTGTATAGCTTATATTTTATGTGTCAATCTTCTATTGAGTATACACAATTGAGTACATTAGCATATT
Organism: Solenodon paradoxus; assembly: GCA_004363575.1. Lineage (NCBI taxonomy): Eukaryota > Metazoa > Chordata > Mammalia > Eulipotyphla > Solenodontidae > Solenodon > Solenodon paradoxus. The sequence continues at coordinate 309,579 of RJWH01000080.1, read as the reverse complement.
TATTTAACAAAGTAAAAAATCCCACTTTCAATAAGAGCAATTTCCTTTTACCCCACTGTACATTATTTTTGCCATTGTGTAATATTTTTCCATCTTGTCTTTTACTCTTTTCCTCAACTCACTAAATTACTTTCCTATGATTTTCCACATTTCAAGAAGTGTTGACCAATCTCTCACCTCTCTCTATTTCTCTATTATTATCAAGGTCAATATTCTTGTTTGATAATAATATTTCCTTTCAAGTAGGACAGTCAAATATGATATTTTAATTCAGAGCCCCATTGCTTTATATTTTAGGTTTCTACGGTTCATAATGCTTAATCCTAGTGATTATAGGAGTTTATGATAATTTACCTCTAATCTCAGACACCATATTCTTATTGCTTTAGTGCAGGGAAAATAGAAATGACAGTCAAGAAAAGACAAGGTAATTTATTTTTAAGGTTGTTTAATTCATTTTAAAATTAATTTTATCGAAGTGAAATTTCTTCCTTACATTATATAGGTTTAAGGTGTGCATCATTATAAATGAACATCTGTACATATTACACTGAGTTTACCACATCAATTCAATTTTACTAGGTAATTTAAATCACCTTTCTTGAGTATTGCTTTCAGTAATGTACACTCTATTTGACTGAGCTTCAGATACATCTAGGAATCTACAGGCTTGGCATATCTTACTCGGTCAGTAATTTTAAAAGAAATGTAAATGAAATATTTAGAATTATATACCTGAATTACCAGAAAAGGGCAAGCCATTTCAGTACAGATTCCAAAGAGAAATTATAAGAACAAAACACAGGCAATGTTTTCTTCTTCTGAGTTTCTGCCATTTATTGCTATGTAAACATATTCTAGTAATAATTTTCATTTCATTATTAAATTATCACACTTTTCCAGCAAATTAAGAATAATATCATGCAATTCTTTACTGTTTAACAAAAACAAGGAGCCACAGAAAAAGATGAGTGTCTACCAAGGAAGATCTTTTGTAAATATCACTGTACTGAATATAGCAAATTTTCTTAAGCCTAAGAACAGATAATTCTGCTTCAAGCAAAAGATAAGCTCAATTAACACAGAGATAGCAAGCTGTACTTTACAGGAACACTATCTCTTCCCACCTGAAAGACATTTTATAAACTAAAATAGTTCTGAAATTAAATAATTAGATAGTAATTTAGTGTGTATAAAATATGTTCATATATACACAAAAATCAAATTACATAGAATGTGAAAATTAATAAGTAATTATTCATATATCAGAAGCAATTGAACAAAGGATATACTATAGCTTCCTATCCAGTACTGACAAGATATCTTAAAATTTTAATTTAATAAATTATATATGTATGGGTGTATGTGTATATATATATACATATACAGACACTGACATAGAAAAATAACTTCTATAAAGCAAGATTCACCCATATCCACTTCCAAGTTCTGCATTAAATTTATTAGTTAATACTGTGTGTTACTTAAAAGGATAGACTCCTACATTAGTAACAATTCAAAAAATATTCAATGAAGTATCTGTCTGTCTCAATAATCAGGCTTACCTTTAGTAGGTCTGTTGAGTAATAGGTACAAATTGGTTTTGGTATATTATGTAACTTGTGATGAGTTTTGTATTATAAATAGTGAATGAAGAATTATTATCCTATAGAGTAATTATAATGATTAATAGGAGCCTTATATTTGAGTGAAAGCTCTGCCTGTTGAGCTGTACTGAAGTATAATTGAATAGCACTCACTGATGCTTAGATTTAGATAGCAACTCAACCATCAGTTCTTTTAATAACCCCCAAATAAGAACTCCTATTTGAAAAAAAAATAATCACAGATGATTACTTTCTCAATAACACTTTATTAGAATGATTAAAATGTCAATTTTTAGTGAAATAGGTCTAATAGCATATAAGTTGAATGGTTATTTGGCTTCTATACATAAGGATATGATAATCAAGAAATATAATAAATTTATTATAATCAAGTGATTCCTTTACTTTCCTAGGTACTGAAAATATATCAGTGAGTCAACAAAGTCTTTAAATATGGAACTTACATCTTTTAAAGGAAAAAATTCTGCCATGAAAATCTGAGTATTAGTTATGAAATCAATATTGCATTATTTTTTGGTTCTTCTTGAAGTTATTTATTTAGAATATATAATAACCTTTGATAGATACTAGAGAGCAATAGAGAATTATAAAATATGGACTGCCTTCAAGGTATTTGTAAATTCATACATAAGATATACATAATTATAAAACAAAAAATGAAATACATAGATCCAAATGATACTACAATTGGAAAAAAACAAAAGATTAAAAAAAAAATTGCCAGGTCTTTCATTTCAAATACATTCAACAGAGGGAAGCAATCCTAACAGAGCATATAGTTCAAAAAAGACAGTGGACTGGGGCAGGGGAAGGGATGGTGAGCTTGAGGGGTGATTTTACATGTCATGTAGGGCTTTAACTGTCACTTACAGGCAATGGAGAATTAATGAAGATCTGTGAGGAGTTTGATGTTGATCTTATTAAGGGAACGTAAATTTAAATTTAACAAAATAAAAAGAACAAAGTTTAAACCTCTTCAAGCACTCATAAAATGTTTAAGAAAACGTTCTTTAAAAGTCAGTTAATAATAGTAGGAAACCCTTATATGCTGCTTGTGGGAGTGTAAATTAGTGCAGTCATTATGGAAAGCAGTATGGGGCTTCCTCAAAAAACTGAGAATCAAAACTCCATATCATCCCATTCTCTCACGGCTGGGTATTTACCAAAAAAAAGAACCCACAACACTAACTGAAAGAGACATATCAACTGCAATGCTTATTACAGGATTATTTACCAAAGTAACAAAGTGGAAAAAACTTAATTATGTTGGCCAAACAATGGATAAAGAGGGTGTGTGTGTGTCTATATATACACATATATATAATATAGAAAATAAACATGACATATGTAGATAAAGACGACATATATGTCATACACACATACATATCATCTGAAATACCGAAATGCTATTCAACTGAAAAAAAACATGAAATCCTACCACTTGCTACAACATGGATACAACTAAAGATTATCCTAACCAAAATAAATATGTGATTTCCATTTACATTGATGAGAAAATATTTAAATGTAGACAATTTTATTTTTGTATTATACCAAAGAAATTAAAACAATTTTGTTATACTAAAAGAAATTAAAACAATTTTGTTAATCATTTAATCAACAATTAATCTATGTCATGTCAGAAACAAGACAAGGTTGAAAATCTTATTCAAAAGTGACTTAAAATTATCGTTAATGTTTAAAAACTATATGCATGTTTCTGAGCCTTGGTTTATTCACCAGTCAGTATCAGGTTGTTCTGAAGATCAGATATGCTCTTTATCTGATAATTCTAATCACTGTAGCAGACTTGTACTTCAGTTAACATAACTATCATTTTACATGTGAGAAAGCAGACACAAAATTACGCCCAAGAACAAAATCTTTTTCATCATAAACTATAACCTCTCTCCCTTCATTATGCTGATCCCCCAATTTCAAATCATGAAAATATTGTGGGTATAGAAATGATAATAATTATGCATAAGAAGGATAATGAGAAACAAATGTCTTCAAAAATATTCAAGACTTTTTTTTTTATAGGAGATGTGTTCAACACTGGAAACAAAAATACTCCAAATAATCTCACACCAATTATTTCCACATTTTGAACCAAGTATGTGAATTATTTATATGAATCGGATGGAACTGTGAAACCAGTATATGCAAGCTGACTTGATGAAAAATGAACTAGCAACACAAAGTACCATCCACTTGGTATTCTTGTTCCTAACTTATTTTTAGCCCCTAGGGGAATTTCATCATAGAAAAATTTTATCTTTCAAGAATTTAAGTGGATGTATGATTTCTAGGCTATTACTAGAGTTCATTTGTGTGTAAGATATGCTAATATTAGAGGCTAGGAAAATATCAGAATATGCTAATTTTAACTAACATGAACTTTTTAATTTAAAAATCATAATTTCAATTTTATTCCAATATGACTTGCTCAAAAAAAGATAATTACAGTAATTTCATAGATACAGCCAAAAATTCTATAAGAATTTTCTTGACAATTTATCTTATTTACTATTTTTTGTTTTATGTTTAATTGCTAAGTAGATAAAAATCTGCCTTAATTACCTGGAGTACCTTCTGTAATTACTTGCTTTTTAAGCATAGAACTGAATAAGAAGACTCCTCATTTTTAAAATGATGTATGAATGTCATTTCGTATTTAACTAAAACTTCTATTTTCAGAGGCAAGCTCATTTTTTAGAATTTGGCAAAAGTATTTGCATGTTAAAATGTTTAAAGAACACTACGAAGTTGGAAAACAGTCTGTCACCAGTTTGTGATTTGATGGGTGTTATTAGTGATCCGTTTGGATCCTGTTCTCTCTTTATATGTCTCATATAATATGCAGTAAGGTTTGTTTTATTTGTTTTGAATTTCGGGAGTTAGCTAGGAGCTGGAAATGACACTTCTTAAAACTACATCTAAGTCCTCTGAAAATAACATCATGAAATAAAAATTGCCAATATTTCCTTTAAAACTTCTTAGGTTTTATGGAAAGCATACTTAGACCTGAATATAATATGTGAATTCAGGGACAATTTTATCTATAAGAAGATGGCATATATTTTTATCTCTGAAAAAAAACAAGAAAAAAAACTATTCACTAGTCAATTCACTGCCCCTGCCACGTACTACCATCGCCCACTTTATTTACTTCTTCCTTTAAATTAGAACTGTGTCTTTCTTCAGGAAGACAATTCATGAAACCCCAAAGGATACATTGCAATTAATCTATGTAAGTTATAAGTTTCCTTTTCTGAAACTCTTTTCCAACCTCTTTTGTATCGAGGAATGTCATCTAATTTTGAAATGTCAGCAGAAACTATTGGAGAGATTCTAGAAAATGTTTTCTTCTGTGATAGAAGGTGAGAGGCACTTTCAAAAATTCCTTTCAACACCTTTTCTTCTCCCTTTTCTTCTTTGATTAGAGAAGATATATCTGGAGCTATCACAAAATTTACTAGGACAAGCAAGATAATTCCAGCAGATGAAAATGAAAAATAGTATATGGAGGATGGCAGAAGAACTGTATGAAAGAACAGAGATCATCATTGAGTTCCAATGTCATCTATAGACTGATTCCCTACAGGTGTCATGTTGTATGTGCTCATTCAATACCCGATTCTGTTAAAAGTACTACAAATCACATTCTACGCTACACACAGTCTACATTGATAACTCATATTTTGATATTTTGATCACTCCTATTGTGAGAAAATATCCAGGATATTGATGATCACTTAATTCTTAGTAGTTTGCTGTTTGAAAAATACACTTTCCTCTGGCAGCTAAGAATACTTTTTAAAAGCAGTTTTGGAGCAAACTATAGTGTGATAATACCAAAATCAAATAAAAGAGACCATTTATATAGACCATGTGTGTTTTCCCATCTACAGATCTGTGCTCTATGCTTATTACCATCTTCAAAGGTCTCTCTTACATTTTAATATTCTATAATCTATAATTTCAATTTTCCACTCATACAAATAAGAATTGCTCTAAATGCCCATTTCATTTTGTCACTACATCTGTATTTTTCCTATGGTAAGTAAAACTCATTAATAATTATACAAAATAATTTATTTTTATTATTGGATCATGAGTTTCATAAAAATAAGGTTAATTCTTCTCTTCCTTCTCTTCCCTCTGATGTTTATTAAGTTCCTTGAAGGCGGGATCAGTTTAATTTAATCAAAAATATATGAAATACTTTACATAAGCTATATCATAAAATCATTCTCCATTACACTTTGATTTGACAAGTGCAAGGAATGGATAATTAGTATAGATCATTTCCTTTATAAGAACAAAAAGCTCTCCTGAAACAGCTAACAAGAATTAATGTAATCAGAATAACTAGAGTATTGAGAATTTGCCTCTCTCTTCACTGTTTACAACACACGGATACTGAATGTATAACCCAAAGAACAAGAAAAGCCTGGGCAGCACAAAGGTGGGCATAGACAAAATCTACCAGGTGAGATAAGCAGTACTGAGGAAATGTGCATGCGTGTTATCAAGGTTTGTGGAAAAGACTCAACCTGCATGTTGACTGGATGAAAAACATAATGTTTGGAGAGTTTAGCGCATGAAAGAAGTAAGGATTAAATAGCAGGTGCTGTGAAAGTAATCAATTTCAACATAGGAGAAGTTTGAAAGTTCTCAGGAAGATACAGTGTATGCAAAACAGTTATTTTGTAATTTTTGCTTAAGTTATGATTTAAATTCCTTTTTGCTAATTTTTAGAACTGTTAGGCTAGTGTTTCTTTGACTAAGACTTCATGTTTGAAATTGGCTTCAATGTTCAGTCTAGTTTTTTATTTGGAATCCACAAAGATAAGTGAAAGTTTACAGTGGTCACAGATTATACAAGATCAACATTAGAAGGGTTATTTGACCTTGTACAGTTTTAAAATACTTAAAACAATGAAATTGAGAGGCTTTTGTTACTGATTTAAGTTACAGAAATGTTTGCTTAAGTAAATCAGGCCAATAAACATTGAAAGTAGATTCAAAATATCTCATTTGACATGCTTATTTAGGCTGTAATATTATTCACATACTATTCACATTTTGAAATATGGTGGAAATAATTTTGTTTTCTTAAATTAATAAAATTAATAAATGAAATTAATAAAATACTATACTGAAATGTTAAAGAAATCATTTTTTTCCTGGATTTAATATAATTTTGTTTTATAGAAAATAATTCACTTCTCCAGTTTACCAGCTCTTCATCTTTAAATGTGGACAATTCTCAACTAAGCTATTAAATATAATCAAATATAAATGTGACTGAATATATTCGATATTTTGTATGTTATTTGGTAATAGTATGTTCTCTAATAAGTAATTTCCCTTCCAGGGCTAGATTCTGTTTTTTTTTATAGGTGAATAAAATAGTTCAAAAAAGAATAATAAACATTTTATCTCTTCTACCTTCTCTGTACCAAAATGCTGCTGAAGTATGATGAATATTCATAGCATTTAAATGAATTGACCCAATTAGCCTTACTTTAGGTACTATCATTAGGGCAGCAATGTGCTAATTTTAAATGGCATAGCATTGACTAAAATGGAAGGAATTTTTCTATTTAGAGAGAAAACAAAATTGATGCAATATATATATAAAAATCTTATTTAATATCAGAGATGGACATCTATATTTTAGAACTTATCTGCAATGGAATGTTTATATTTTTTAGCAAGATGTGAAGCAATGCACGTGACTATGAGTTACCAAATGCGTATTATGCTACAGCATACTCTTTAACACCTTGTAGTTTTAAAAATTCCTTTAATAAGAACCTGTGATATGCCATTACTGTAGGATAAATTGATTTCAAGGGAGTAAGTAGCTCAATGGACTCCATAGTTTATAGTTTCCTAATATCCATTAGGTACTTAAAATTTCTAGTATAGTTTATATAAATAACCACTTAGTTGCAGCATGTGCATTTGTATCTTTTAATCAGATATTTTGTTTCATCATATTTAAGAATAAAACAACAACTAAGGTGATCATATGAATGAATCAGAGGTAATCAATGACTTAAATAATCTGAGAGGACTCATAGGGGTATTACAGGCCCCATTTCATTTCTATCCATAGGCATTGAACTGTATTCCAGTGGCCTTTAAGTTTATTCAGCTTCCAAAGTTACCTCTTTGACAACAGAAAATATCTTTCAACATGCATTTTTAATTAGAAAGAAGCTTTGCTAATGTTAACATTGAATATTTAATATATGTAATGTTATATATTCAGCCTTGTATAATTTGATCATTTTTATAAGTAAATTAGAAAACTAGGCGTTTTTTGTATGTTTTTACTTAATAGCTGTATATAGCATCACTGGATTAAAATCCAGCTTTAAGAAACAAAGACATAACTATGTCAGGATCACTCAGGATCCTATATAAAATTAGTCTGTAGTTTCATTCAGTTTTTGGTAAATAGTCCTATGTATCAGCAATTGCCAAAACTATGATGACATTAACTGGAATTCAGTATGGTGCCAGATCTTAGTCCACTTAACTATATTTTCTGTGCTACACTTATACCTTCTAAATACAAATAAATAAATAACACTTATTTATATTATGTTCACATTCTACACTTGTTCTATTTAATATCTAGCCAAATTCTCTTGCATCAGAGGTCAGGGATATTTTCAATTTTATTTTAAGCAAACGATATTAAGGGTGAATTTTATCAATTAGTGGAAGAGATGGATTAATGAAAATCTCTATCTTGTTCTATATCACATTAGCACTGTGTAAAGAGTGTTTACTCAGAAAACAGCATCATCCTTCTTAGAGGTAAAGACAAAAGGAGTTTAAAAAGTAAGACACAGGGAAAGTAGAACAACCAATACAATAGCCACTCATCTGGAAAACAAGACAAAGCAATCATTTCCATTATTCACATAACCCCCAAATAATGTACACCCTAAAATTTTCTTTTGCATCAATTCTGATCTTGCAGTGTAATATTAATTCTACTGATAGTGATTTATTTTTATGGTATAATATATTGTTTTTAATAAATAAATCAAAGGTCTCATAGAGAAATGTGGGTGGTAGGGAGACCTTGACCACAGGACTCAGTGTCCTAAATCCTGACTTTGAAATAAAATTCTTAGATTATTCTGTTTACATTTAAATGCAACAGATCAATTTTATCTATTACAAATAGGTTGATGAAATGCCCAGGGTAGAAGAAGTAACCTCTCTTTTTAAAATATCTGATGGATCTTTATATATACTTATGATCATGTTTACACAGGCTATTAGACTCTCCCAGTCCATCATTTTGTGACTATCACTGTAAAAAGAAAAAACAAACAAAAAATCCCTGTTTTCCTAAAAATCCTACTTTATCTATTTTGAGCTAGTGAAAAACCAGAATTTATTTTTTAAATTAATTTTATTTTAGGAACATTGTATCACAACATTATATAGGTACGTATCATTGTAAATAAATGCCTGTATATAATACAATAAATTCACTACCACCAGCCCAGTTCAGGCAATTATGCCACTAGACTGTACACACTTTGAGGGATAAGATGATCTCTTTCTTTCCCTTCTAGTCTATGTATACCAAAATGCTACTAAAGTGCAATGAATACAGCATTTCATGAATTGACCCAATTAGCCTACTTTTCATTATTATAGTTAGGAAAGCAATGTGCTAATTCATAATGTCACAGAGGGCCTATTTACTAAAAACCAAATATAACCCTCAAAAATATCTATTTGAAAAGAATAATCAGTATAAATTTCCTTTCTTTTAAAAGGTTTTCTTCCATTTAAAATGGTGTGGTTTTTATATTCCATTCAAATGTGTTTGGCCCATCTTAAACATGAGAAAGGCAATTAAGTTGGTTTGTATTGGTGAAAAAAGCATCAGATTTGATTTTACAATTTATCAGTTTGCAAAAATTTCACATACTTTTTAATTTTGCAAACTTCTTGGATTAACAATTAACATCTTAAGAATAGATTACTGATGTGAAATCTTATTTGGAAAATCACATCTAGTACCTTTCAATTTTAAAGGCACTAAAATATATAGCTAAGTAGATATTCACAATTCAAAACTTAAGTAAGCTAGTATGCATTTTGAAGGACAGTAAAATGATTTAATGTCAGCACACATGGAGCTATCTATTGAGAAAATATGCCTCAAAAAAAGAAAACATCTTAAAAGCTTCTAATTACCACCAAATTAAGAAGTTACTCATTTGAAGTTGACTCTAAATTTTTATGAAGTCTATATTCCCATTTTGAAGCACTCAAAATAGCATTCAGAATAAAGACATCATGTACAAATGTAAATAATGTAAAAACAACAGATTGAGTTTTTGTACTTCTTGTTTCTTTTTAAAGTCTTGTCATGGAAATAAATCACATGGTGTCATTTTTTCTTTTTACAAGGTTCCTCTGAAAAGAAACAGCAAAGTCTAATACTATTTCTTGTCTAAGTTCTCTACTTTTTAATGTTTTGGAAGAACAACATAAGCTTTCTTTCTTGGTCCTTTTCACAGTCCTCTAACATCAGGAAATCAAGAGTTTATGGATGGTTATTCTTGTATTGACCATATTCCTCTCCTTCACCACTTGACTCCAGTCTGCCAAAAAGCAAAGAAGGAATTTTTTCTGAGATCATGTGCAGAAAAATGTATATTAGTAATTTAAGGTAATCACAGAGAAATTTAGATATCCTTTAATCTCAATTTGTGATGCTTTTAATGGAATAACTACATAAACACAAAAAATGTTTACAATAGTTCAAAATGCAGTTTAAGAATTGTTTCAATTACTAAGACAGTGCCATGGTTTAAAGAATTATTTAGAAGTGTATATTATAGGCAACTATCCAATTTGAGGATTCCTAAAATCCTTCTTAACTTCTTTTAAACATTGAGAACAATTTTTATGTGTAAATGTGTATTCATTTTGATTTCTAAAACCCCGATGCAAGAGTAAATCTAAATACATTGCAGAGAAAATCTGAATGGAATTTTTGAAAGTCTAAACTAATGGTATTTAACAGAAACAAGATTATAAACATAAATAAAACTGTTCTTTATTGTCACTCAGAGAAGAGCCAGAATAAATAGAGAACATATAGAGAGAAACAATTCAGTCAACTTTAAAGTTAAGTCAACCTTAATTTACTTGGGGTATCATATCATTCTGAACAATATAAAAGGACCATGTCATGGCTAAATGAGAACATAAAGCAGAAATGAGTTCTAAGTAGCATTACCAATAATCTTCAAAAGAAAATTTTCAAAAATTGAAATTTCCTTTTGTCAATTTGAGTAGATTAGAACTCACTTTTCTCCTCAAAATCATAGTGTTGACTCTTGTCATTATGGATGATTCTTTAACAATGAACAGTAAACTTGTTCTCAGGCAATAAATCAGCACATTACTTGCAAAAATCCATATTGAATAAAAATGATAACACAAATTGGTATCTAGTATACAAAGTATACTTAGTCTAAAGTCACATTCATAATGACAGAAAACTCATTACTCAACAGTAGCGCATGTGCAAAACCAAATTAAGCATGGCTCCTTGATCTTCTTGAGATATTATAATCCATATTTACCCTTTGGTAGCCACATCCCAGTGGGCTTTACCTTCAGTGAGTTTATAAACTAATTAGCAACAGTATTTAGAATGATGATCATAAAGCAACACAGATTCATAAGACTACAAACTCATTATATCCTAAACTTTATATTTATCACTACAGGCAGATATCCTTGTAGCATTAACATGATTTAGAAATCAAACATTCCCTACTTAAATCTCAAATAGAAATTTGATATTTAATTGACAGTTTAAATGTAGGCTGTCTATTGTTTTCCAATATTTTCTTAGCAAGCTTACCTATCCCAATGCATGAGAAAAATTTCCACAGTATTTGAGGTATTAATAATCCTAAATCCAACTGACATTCACTGAAATTTTCTGACACTGGAATTCTATTGACAATTCTGTGTCTGACCAAGTTCTTTTCTCAACTTTCACTCTTAACCTTGGATGTCAAATAGTAATAGTAATAAATCCTTTCTCTCAACTTCCAAAATAACTAGTTCCTCAAGGTATTTATTTCAGATGAAAGACTATACCAGCCCACAGAATTTGTCCAGTTTCTAAATAATTTTTTAAATTCTAAACTGGCCAATGCATTTCAGAAGCGATGCAAATGTGTAGAGTATTCCCATAATGATGATAACCAGATTTTTTTATATAGGTAAACATTGCTTTTCCTTGATTTCATTGTTATTCTTTTAGACAAAATTTAAGGACACTAGTTTTCATATTATCTTTTTTAAATGGGATCTACTTACAAAACCTTGAAGGAAGTGTAGGGTCTGTTGTTTATAAACGACTACTTTTTCGTGCCATATCGGGAGACCCAGCCACCACACGGAAGTGTTCAGAGAACAGAAATGCTCTATGAAGTTTTCATTACTTCAGTCAAAAATCCATTAGCATCAACAGTACTCTGTCAACAAACATTTCATTCCATGGAGAAAGACAACACCGACATCCAGAGTCAGTTTCTGAAGTGAATACCAGCTTTTTAGAAACTAACATCTGCTGAGCCCCAATGCTCCAGCTGCCGCGGAAAGCAGATTTTCAAAAGTAAATCTGCCCCATTCATTTCTTCGGGAAGTGGGCATTCAGTGATCGAAATCAATTAATGCTTATTTGTGATTCATTTTAAAGCTATGATTTAGAAACTTTAATTGACAGGAATAATGAATGACTACAATACATTTTGGAAGCTGCATTGCATTTTAAAACAAGTGAGGATAATTGTAAGTGAAAAATGAAAGAAAACTTCATACCTCGGTAAATGAATCATTAACCTTTCACCTTCCAAACCAGAGAAGAAATCCTGATAATAACTAAACTGCTTAATGATTCTTCAAGATGATAATAAAATTAAACAGATAGCTTAAAATTGATTTTGGTTCTTTTAAAGCTATTTCCAATCTAGTCTTCCTCTTACAAGGACTCACTGCCCACTACCCACATATTTCTGTCTTCCTTTTGCTTTGAGAGCAGTGAGACTCAAGGATAATGAGGGAAAGGAAATTACTAATAAAAGTAAATTCAAAAAGAAAATTATTTTTAAATTGTTCTTATCTTAATTGAACCATCTTCAGATTGCCTTTTGGAGACATTTGGCATATGAGCTTGAGGAGGGAAGTAGAAAAAGTGTGCTAATGGGCTGCAGAACTTGTACTTTTAAAAGGCATAAAGGATAATGTAGACTGCTTCATCTCAAAGAGTAGTGATGGCTCTGGTGATCTGGACCACAGCCAGGCTGGACATCTTCAGCAGTGTAGGTTGACGACTGGAACTTCTCAAATGCCAGTGCATAATGATGCATTAAGTAACATGAGTCATTCCTTTGGGAAAAATCTAGGTAGCACCTAAGTTTTATAGGTGATCTGCATGATGAAGGTTGAACTGAAAGCAGTCACACTAGTGTTTCATAAAATTGGAATATATAAAAAAAAAGAGTATGTCTCTCTCATTGCATGTGCTAATGCTATTCTGATATAAAACTTATGTTATACATATTCTGTACACTATACATATTCATATATAAAACATTATAAATACACCACACACATATACTGATAAAAATGGAATTCTGGATGAATCTCTGGTCTTAAATAATCCAGCTGGCATTTTCATTTAGGGTAGACATAGATAGGATACTTAATATTCTATTGCTGCTATTAAGAAAATGATTTTAAAACATTTTTCTTAGAAGTACTTTAGACACAATCTACCTCTTAAAATAGGATTTAAAATTTGAAAGTCAAAAATAGGCATAATCAGTCACTTCATTCACAGTTTTTACTGCGTGTATATGATTTCTGACTATGTCAAAAGAATCAAATTCATACTTTTGAAATCAAGATTTGACAGCATTAAGTTTAAACGAAAATGCTGCCAGCTTTTTAGATAATTCCAAGATATGAATTCTAAAAATGTTTTGAGTGTATAAGCCACACTATTAGAATAAATTTTTAGGTTCCAAGGGAATTATCAGGCATGGAGAGAGAAAAAACAATTACATGATTCTTTTCATTATGTTTGTTAAAAAATAAAACTCAGATAATGCTTTATTGTCATGACTCTATTTTATTAAATATTAACACATTTACTCTGGAAACTACATTGTAATGTTACAAGAATTTGGGACTTAGGGCTTCCAAGACCTGAGTTCTAGTCTGCAAAATTTTGGCACTCACTAATGGCTAGACATTGTGTATTGTCCTGTGTAAAAAGAGGTAAGTATCTTTACATGATCAGTGTTTATAATGATTCAAAATGTGTGAAAATGTATTTTAAAGTCTACAGCAATCTCTCAAAAGAGTAGCTATGCTCATGTTTACAGTCACATGCATTGCAAACCACTTTCTAACCAAATTACAAGTCCCCTCTGATTTACCCTTAAATACCTCAAAATGGTATTAAATCGGAAACATGCAGGCTATTCCAGGGTACTTCATTCTCCTTAAACTCAGTATTGCTCCAGAAAAATTCAGTTAACAAGATCTGGTTGCCATTCCTACCTAGTTAAAAATAAAGACTAGTTTCCGATCATCTTCTGAGTGGAAAGAGTAGAACAAATGTTCTACATTTAACAAATGTTGGGAAATATAATTTAGAAGTAACTAAATGCATTGTGTTCTTACAATTACTTAAAAGAAATATTTATTCATAAACTGACTACTGATAATAGAATTTTAAAAGCATATATCATAAAACTTATTCTGTAATATTGGGCCATAGAAATTATGAAAATAGACTGATTATATATATAGAAAATAATTTCATTACTATATGTATTTTCAATGAAGCATAATACAAAATGTGATAATCATGCAATAATAAATTATCAAAAGCTAAAATATGCAAGTTTTAAAAGTGTTATCTCTTATACTGAAAATTTAATCAATGTAGATGTGAAAAAAATGAAGTATGAAATTTGATAATCACTAATTTAATTACTTCTTAAATTTGTGGACTTATGTTTTCTATGTGTGGGTAAGAATATAATTTTTCTCTCTCAATCACTGCTAAAGGATACACATGATCCTCTTACATACTTTGGTAAAAGAGTTTTCCTGCAATCTCTCACAGACTAAAGATCTATAGAGATTCAAAAGCTAATGAATTTATTTGCTATTTTGTGAACTATACATTTTGGTATCTGAATAACCTTGCTAACAAATTATTCAACTTGTATTTTAAAGTCTTCTAGATAAAAAATATTCAAATTATGCTTATAATTACATTATTAAATCAAATTATTTAAATAGATTTGGAAAATTATTTGCAGAAAATTGTTATTAGGTATAGTTTTAGTCCCAAAAGACCCAGAGGTCAAACTTTAATCAATGTATACCAAAAACATTCCTCAGATTCAGGGATTATTATTTATCATTCCTTCTTACCATTTATAAACCTGATTTCATTATGAGCATTCTTACAATCATGTTTTTATTAATAAACTATTTAATAAATAAAACCAACTCTATGTTCTTTATGGTCTTTTGAATATATAAAATAATACATTTTTAGATTAATGTGATTCTTTTTTTTTTGCAGTCACATAGGAAGCTAACTAGAATCATTTACAGTGTTCAAATTTTACAGTTAAAAAATAAGAAACCTTAGCCAAGCAATTAATGAAATAACAAAGAATATTTTTCCTGTCATGAATACCATTTGACATTCTTACCCTGAAAAAGATGACCCAATGATTTTTAAAAATAAATATACATTGACTAGTATAATAGTTTAAGGTAGGGTACCTCAGAAACTCTAATGAACTTAATAGGTCAAATAAATGGTATCCCTTACCTCATGCTATTGGCTGATTCTTACCTGCTGTATATAAGGAAAAGCCAAATTAAATATTGTGCCAATCCAGAATTCATTAGCAAGATCTGTCAGCTGTGTAAAAGCTTCCTCCCTAGTAGCTGATCAGTACTCTGGTGCACACTTGTTGAGCTTCATTTACAAGACTGTCAGAAAACTAAATGCATTTTCACAGTACCTTCCAAATCTTTAATCAAGGAATGTCTAATGAAGCCAAAAGGCAATTTCTCAATTATTTTCTACTTTCTATTTTTTTCCAGTAGGATATTTATGAAGATAGCAAAGAAGATGACACACATCTTAGTGTTGCATTGGAGGGATATTCATAATCCACATATTACCAAAGGGAAAGTTCAAGTGTCATTCTTCACTTCAAGGGGGAACTTGAAGAAGGAATTTGTTTTATTACAGGGTCCACTAATGCCATGTCAAAATCTCCATTCCTTTCACTAGAGTTTATAAAATACCTCTTCTATTTATGAAAAGGAGACTGACAATACTGATGCACAAAATGACATTATTGACATTAAAAGCCTCATCAGTTATTTCTCAGCAGTCTGTATTCCTTTTGCAGGAGGGTTTTATTGTGTTGTTTTGGCATGACGGAAAGTGGCTCTCTTTGATTTAGTAATGTCTGGTCTAAAACCCATGTTCCAAATAGTTTCTTTTAAAGCTGGGCATTTTTGAGATACTGGATTGAGTTCTGTGAGTTTCTATATGGGTCAGAGATGAGTTTGATAGAATGTAGAATCATACAGGTTTCAAATGGACATTTTCCTTTGTACAGTCATTATTACTGGTTTTTTTGTTTGTTTGGGATTGGTTCATTTTTAGGGTTTTTATTAAATATTTATTATATTCAGTTATTCATCATTGTTGTCCCCTGTCCCCAGTCTTGAAACTGGGTCCATGGGATGCATGTGGACTACGTCCAGGGGCCTTATCCACTAGGTTACTGGGACGTGCCAGTTTGTTTATCACAACAGCCTATGTTACTTTCCAATACATCGAAATTCATCTCTTCTCAGCTCACTAGGGCAAATTTACTAGATCTAATTCTAGGAAATAGTTCCCACCTATTTTCTCAGTCACTATCTCCAGTCTTATACTGAACCAATCTTTAAAAAAGCAAACCATAAACAATTCATACCTTTATGAGTTAAACATCTAAAGAGCTTCATAGAATTAGTGTCTACACTAATAAGACGCTTCCAAATTGCAAAGATAATTCTTTTTTTTTAAATTTATCTCTCAAACTCCTACCATGTTTAGAACTATATTAGAGATAGAAATATAATTATTCTTTACCCTCAGATTATTCACAGTTAAGAAAAAAAAATATATGAAAACTGAAAAAGAAAGAAAACACAATCATTCTTATCAATTGCTATGATGGAAAAATGCACTGGTTGATTTGCAAAAGCCAGAAAGGCCACCAAACCCATCTGAATGAAAATAAATGCAGAGAGGAGGTCTTCTCTAGCCCCTGTTGTCTTTCTGTAAGATCTAAATTTTATTCTAAAGTCAATAGAAACCAACTGTAGACAGGTTTTTGACAGAAGGCTGGTTTGGGCATTTAAAAAAAAGGTCATTTCACTTACAGAATGGTAAGTGGACTGGAGTTCCTAGAACTCTCCAACTGAGAAACTGTATAAATGTCTACTTCTATCCTTGACAAAAATAAAGATATTTATCACTTCATATATCCCATTAAATAGGCTAGTATATTGAGTATCATACTTTCATTATCTACTCTAGTACAGGGCTATATAGTTTGCAAAATAAAGTTAATGAAAACGAGTAAAGAATTTAAATAACTATTTACTATGAAATTTATAGAGTAGGTAATCTGGTCATTATTTCAGCATAAGAGATAAATCTTAAGTTGTTAAATATTTAGATCTAAATAAGGTAAATTAAAATGATACTACTGGTATAAGCTTATGATTTGGGAAAATAATTCATTAACCATAAAGACTTGTTTTTAAAAGCAAAAAACTGTATTTCATAAACTTCAGGGTCTTGAATTCAATATTTTACAAACTATAAATAATTAAATAGACTTCCTAATAGTTTGCATTTTATTTTACATTCTATTTGTTTTTCAATTATTGTTATGTTCAACAAATTTATTTTTAATAATAGTGTCTTGTTTTACATGTTCCTTTGGGTTATATACTTCAGATAATTGAAGATTATATTGAATAAGATAGCATTTAATCTTATTTTCTGAAGGTACATAGATTTATAAGATGAAAGCTAAACTAGACAGTTTTTATATCTACTTCTCTAAAGTATGTACACCACAAAAATAAGTCATTATGACTTTTATATTTATTTACCACTGCTCTAAAACCTTATGTTTGCCACGTAAGCTGAACACAACATCTGATTATTTTTTCTAAGACACAGAATATGGTTTTTCATTACTGTGTCATTCACCCTTTATTCTACAGTGAAATTTTACTTAGCATATTCTGAATAATATTCTTTAAATAATAAATTGTTAAATCATTTTCTTCCCATCTATGGAACTTAGTTAAAGAAGTAAAAATTAAACAAAAATAAATAATGATTCAAAAATTGTTAATTTTAGAAATTAAGTAACTGTCATTACTCAATATGGAATAATTAAATTTTAATTCAGTAATGAGTGGTAGAATTGAAAAGCACTTTCACTATCTTATTCATTTCTAGAACAATCCAGGTCATAAACTCTGGGTTATATCTATGCCCTGGGGCCTTGCTAGAGAGGCTAAATTTTAATCTAAAGGTAATAGAAACCAAGTGTGAATTAGTTACATTTTAAAGAAATAAAAACTCAGTATTGAAGAAATTAGTGATTTGCTCACAGTTACTCTGATAGGAAGTATCAGAATCTGGTACCTATCTAAGTCTTTTTTTTTAGGGTCAGTCAGATGCCACTGAAACTTCTGAAGACTTAAAATATACCAGATTCTAAAATATTTTATTTTGTCACTTGGAATATGTCATTGCCCACTGTAAACATTCTTTTACTTCCCTGCATGTCATCTTCTAAAGCTAGATTATCAAACTTAGATTCCGGAGTGTAATGACCAGTGGTAATAACAATGCTTTTGAAAAGTTTGGTAGAAACAAAATGTTTTAAAAGGGTAAATATATATTATGCCCAACATCTTTTATAATTATTATTATTGTGAAGCTATTATTACACTTTGCTTGTTTAAAAATTGGTTATATATATATATATTATATGTTACCTCTCACTTAGCTAAAATATTAAATCAATAGATTAATAGGATATATATGAGTAACAAAGAATTATTATAAAAATAAAATTTTATATTCAAAATGTTATTTTTGTCTTAATTTAATTAGAAAACATAAAAATGTAGACAAATGTCCTTTCTAATTCTGCAAGGTGAAATTTTAAAAAGGCAAAAATAGTTGATATGTTTAACAGCAAAAATTGACTTTTAAACAGGTTATATTTATATAACATTTCATAACATACTGGACATTAAATTTGGTAATATATATGTATGTAATCATTAAATATTTTCATATAAATTTAAATTAGTTATGTATGTAATGAATTTACTTCATTTTAACTATTAAAAACTTTCAGATAGAATTTTATACTTTAAGACTGATGTTTATAAGCATATCTTAATGGTTCTAAAAACATTTCTAATATTTTTTTCTAGAGATCAAGTATCAGTTCTCTCTCTTTATATTTTTAAATATATGAGGTATTACATGGCTTAAATACAAAAAATAATGGATAGGGAAATACCTATTAACAATAAAGTGGAGACGTTCTCTGAAAAGCATTTTTCGTATAATTTTAGAGCCTTTTTCATTAGTCCAAATTATTTCTCTCAACCTAGTCTTCATTTTCAATACCATGTGAAAGAGCAATTCTAAAATTAAGGCTAACTGGGGAAAACATGGCAAATTGTTAGTCATTCACTATTTGCAAAGAATATGACTTGTAAGTAATTTATCAATAAATGTTGAAAAATTAAAAAGAAAATTGGGAGCTTCACTAAACTATGGTGCTGTTGATGTCACTGACTGTTATACTCCCTTTACAGAAAAATATTTTAAAATATTAACTCATGAAAACATACTTCATTTTTTTTTTTTACAATTCTTGCCATTTTAATGATTATATCAAGGCATCCATATTCTAGTTTTCTTTAACTTCTTTAATTTGAAACATACTCTATGAGAAACTAAAGGACTAAAGGACTAACAAACTAAATATTGACACAGCAGAAAAGAGGACGCTTAGATTTTCCACACTGTTTCACAGACTACCAAGTGACTGGGGACATGTTTTTGCTTTGTTTTCAAAAACCCCTCTAATTTATCATTAGAGCATTTTTATATCAGTTTCCTAAAACTTCAGATTTTATATAGAGCAGCAGTAACATGGAAAATTCATTCTCTTTTAAAAGGACAAAAGCACCCTATGAATGCCCACATTGCTCCATAGACCTGAGGTCTAGAGACTGTATTTTTGATTGAAGTCTTTGGCTAAAAATGACTTGTAGCATATATTCACCAATGTCACTGGAGTCAAATCATTTGTATATTTCCCCAAAATGACTCCAGGTAAAGTAAACTTTGTATTTCAGTGGTAAGTGTCTCATTATCTTAGAACAATTTATCATAGAAACTATGCTCACCCACAAATTTCCTAGTGAATCTAAACCAATAGCATTCTTTCAATAGATTTCTGATAGACAGATATCAAAAATTTTATGTGACACACAATTTTTCTTATACTCAAAAATCAGTGTAAAGAAATGGAAAAAAAAAAAAACTGAGAGCATGATGACCTTATAAGCAGCATTAACCTCAGTGGACTAGGAAAAAGTACACTTAGAGGGGACTTTGGGAGAGACCCACCATTTCCAAAAGATTGTTATATCTTAATGAGATCCGTGACCACACATCCATTATGTGGGATAAACATGGATCCCTGCTGGTTCCCCAAAGCCTGCTGACAGTTGGTGGTTAAGATGTTAACTCACTTTAACACCCTAGAAATGTTTTAATGTCTTTTATCCTGTTTCTACAATATTGGAACAAGACTTGAATTCACCATGTAGAAACTATAACTGTAATACTAAAATAGTACAACTTGGATGTTCCCTATAGTCTTTGTTTTGCTACTATAACTACTGCTTATTTTAGGAGGCTATCTTCTTCCACTTCCTAAAAATAACGTTGAGGTTATCTATAAACTTATCAGATATAAAGAATACTAAAATTTTGGCTTAATAGGATAAATTATATCCCTGTAGTAAAGGAAGCACAAGATTAACATTATACACACTTTTCCTAGAACTACTTATGCTCATTGCTTTGCAAGAAGTCAAAACATTTTGTTTTAAAAAAAACAAAAAAGGAAATATCTTTTTAAAATTAACATTTTCTATATAAAGTGTAGTTCTTACTGAGCAGAAAAAATGTTATGTCCAGTATATATTCCTCATAGTCGCTCATCTAAAGAGAACATAATAGCAATAGCGAAGTACATTGTCAACATTCAAAGACAATATCTGATTCAATCATTTTAAAAATCAGTATAGAATAATACATGCAGTATTAAAAGACACAAACCCAATCCTTTATTTTATTCTTCATTCTGACTTTCCGACAGAAAATCTTTAGCACACAGACTCTGATGAGAAAGCGAACTATCCTTTATGTAAATTTATCACTTAGAAGCATTGAACATTCACTTGCTATTATAACGATCGCATCATTCTTCCTGGAAAAAAAAAAAAATAGTATTTTCCAAGAAGTATTGTAATGCATATGGAACATAAAAGAAACAAAAGATATCCCCCACCACCTCCCCCAACTTGTATATTTATAGGCAAATGTAAAAAGTCTTATACGGCAAAAATAAACAATAAAATCTTGAAAACTTTGGTTTATAATCTACAAAAGCCAAAAAAAAAAGCTGTCAGTAATACCATAGATGTCAGAAGAATACTTTATAGACTACCAACGGTATATTCTTTCAGCTTTCAGATCCATCATAATGGTCTCTTCCACACCGACCTCTAGAACATTCAGCATAAAGGTAAAGTCATAAATTGGAGGCCCATGAATAAGTTACTAATTAATGGGATGAACTCTTGTTATAATGCAGGCAAATGTTATTTTAAATCATTTAAAGAAACACTATATTATATTTTGAATAACGAAATTTAGGAGCGAGTATAAGCATCTAAATTGAAACATATTGCTCAACAAGGTAACTTTTTCCCATTACAAAATAGTTTATTAATTATATTTAGGGATTTTTGAATGATTGCTTTTAAAGAAAACTTTGAAAAGCCACCTAGGCTTTATTTACTAAATATAAAGAACAATATCTTCCACATATTTTATTATTCCAGAATTCATCTTGTACTAATCATGCTAATATATGAACCACTTATTTCAAGCAGATTCTCTTGCTCATCACAAACTTTGCAACTGCTAGTCTCTCTGTTTAGATAATTCCCATATAATACACCAAGAGTGAACATGGAAACTTTGTACAAATAAAAAGGAAAAAGCTCCTCTGGGAAAATTTAACTCCAGTCATGGGTACAAAACTTGACAAGTAGAGTAAATTTTGGATTTAATTTCTTACCCCTGTTCTTTCACATGGTTCCTTTGCATATTCTGCAACTTGTCTGTCTTCCTTCTAGTACTTCATTTCTAAGAGTTATTAACTGCCTATTGTAGGTAGTAAGTAGTTAGATAAACAGAAGGATAGACATTACTATATAGAGGGAGTAATAAAATAATATTAATGACTAGCCTGTATTGAGCAGTTATTTTGAGATAGGGATTTACAGATATTTATCCTATATATTCAGTATCCTTTTGAGATTTATTGGGGAGTTGTTTTTGGTTTGGAATTTTTTTGTTTTGATTTTTGAAAATAAGAATACAGGGTTTTAAAGAGATGGTATATCATGTCAAAGTTACAAAGCTAATAAGTGATAAAGCTTAGATTTGAATCCAAAGGGACCAATTTCTAATAATCTCTTAACCTCAACTGCAGTGGTGTTTTATAAATTCCTGGGAATGATTCAAGCATCATTTCCTATTTCTTATGTGCTCCTTTCATGAGAACATTAAGAGACACAATATGATCATGGGGCAAGGAATTCTGAGAGTAGCAAAAAATAAGTTTTCATTCATGGGTAGTGTTTTATTATTGTTTATTGTGTTATTTATATCTTACTTCATCTGGAAAGTATTTAGAAATGATAATTTCCATGTGTGTCTCACCATATAAGGGCATAGTAAAACAACTACCAATCAACAACCAAACCAACAGGACATGCCCATATTTTACAATGAGAATTCTGGGATAAATACCTTTGATTTCTATTTAAAGACTAAATGTCATTCTAAAATTTTCATCATAAATAACTATGTGAGTGATGAGTGAATACTACTACAAAGTAATTGATATTAGTGCTAATAAATTTCCACTAATGATATGCTTACTCTGAACAGGACATATATATGTATTTTCTCAAAAATGCAATAGCTTATGGTAGCCAAAATGGGGATAGAGATCTCCAGAGCATAGATAAGGAAACAGGGAGAAGAGATAAAATAAGTGAAAATAAAAGTAGTACAACTAAAAAGAGACAATTTCTTTATGACAACATACCATGTTGTCACTAAGCATTTCAGCAAAGTAGAAGTTATAGATCATTAGACAACAGGGACTTTTCCATCTCTATTAGTTTTAGTATTTATACAGAAACCTAATTATCACCTATGAAGTATTCTGTACAGAAATACTAAATTTGAATCCAAACTAGCTTGTAGATATAATATCCTTTTTATATAAAATACATGTAATACAGAACAAAGATAGATAAAATAATGAGGAAAAAAGATATTTCCATACAAAATATCAAGATCATGAAAAAAATAACAATGAGTACTGGTCAATATGAAAGAAAATTAAGGGAAATAATAAACAATGCAAAATATTATTACTTGTTAAAAGATAATACTCTTAAAAAATTATATAAGATATATAGAGAGTACAGAATTGGAAAACTGATTACAAACATGTTATATTACATACAGATGTCAATTAACAATGATATACACCTTAAACAAATATAATGTTATGATGCAATGTTCCTTCAACAAAATGAAATGCATTTTTTTAAAAAAGATAGCCAGGGAAAACCAGTTAAATGTGTAATTCGTCAACAGATGAAAGAATAGGAAATTAAGGAAATGATAATTTTGCTGGTGGAATCAGGGATGATGTCTTAGAATAAGAGCTATTTGTTTAATCTTGTCCATGACATTGCTCTTTGATTTTGAGCCTGTATTGATTTTCTCATTGTCTAATTATAACCTTAGCAATAGCATTTTTGAATAAATACTGCTAGGTAACATCCTCTAATTGTTTCTTATATGTAAACTTCTTCTCCCAGAATTTCATCTTCTTAATAGGCTCTGCAATGCTCAGTCAGTGCAAGACTCCACAGTTGGCTCTCAAGTGGACACAGATAATATATATTTTTGCACCCAGAGTCAGGTCTTCCTCCACAGAATGAGTGCCTTAACAGGAAGTGATATGTATTGCAATAAAATTCCAGTGTAAACTGAAGGATTAGAGAATTCTTTAAAGTTAGTAGTAGCTCCCTGATCTTATTGCAAAATTTAATCAAAATAGATGCTTAGAAAAATGCTTGTTATTAGTCAGTCAGCGAAGAGAGATCTGCAGTTGCAAAATGCAGCCTGGACACATCTTGGTGAGGTGGGAGTCTTTATGCATTATTCTCCTCATTTTACCAGGCAGGAAGTAGACACAGAGAGAGGCTAAGTGACTTGCCCAGGGACAAAGAGTGAGTCAGATGCAGAGCTGGGAATTGAGCCCACTTCTCCGGGTTCCCAGTGTACAGCTTTTCTCAGCAAACCATAATGCCTTTCAGATGGATCATTTCCTAAAATGTATTAAGTTGTTAAAAATTCAATATGGGTGTTGCATTGCTTTCCAACTAGCTGTTTCTTGATAACTTGTTAAAGCTATAATCACAAGTTAAATTGATGGTCAGATTAGTAATCTCATATCTATCATTTTCAGACAATATACCATTAAAAATGGATATAATCAAATGCCTATTATGAATCAGAGCCTTTAGATCATCAAGTTGTCTTTGGCTCTTTTAGCAGGTCGAGGAGGCATCTGCAATGAGAAACAAAGTTTTGATTTAGGTGAAACTGGAAATGATTGCAAAGAAGAGACCTTGGAGATTATTGAGAAAAATTAAAAAAAAATCCAAAACCAAAAAAGTACAGCCATATGGTATACATGAGTGAAATTTAAAAAAAAAACAAGGGAATAAAAAAGGGGAACATTTTAAAGTAGTGGTGATTCTTATGCTTTCAGGAAGATTCTAGACATTTGTCTTTATACAAAGCTATGGTTGTTTCATTAACTGGGATTTTACCCACTGGTTCATTGGGAATTCTGGACCACAGGCAGGAACTATCCCTTTTAATGACAATTACTGTAGACTCTTACTGTACTAACTAAACCATAAATGTAAGTAGGCCGGATTATAACACTCCTATATGCCGTCTAACTTTGATCATTGGAAACCACATTCAGGATGCCCTTTACCAAAGAATCTAGACTCAGCTGTAGAATCCTGTTCAATAGAGAAGTCTGAACAAAGATCAGGTGATTAAGATTTGCCCAAAAGATCATATGTATTCAATATCTCTGAATATGCTTTACTGCCCACTCTGCATTGAAAAAAATAAGATACAGAATCTTTATAGGCTCATAGTCTTATTAGCCAGGTCTGGTCAAACCCTTTGCAATTATCCCTTATATGATTTGCTTATGTTTCCATAATGCTTCTTATCTAAAGTAGAAAATCAACTCCTCGAGGGCACAATTGTCTTTTTTTCTAAGTCCATTACACAGGTTGCCTGACAAAATATCAAAATGTATGAATAGATTTCATAAAAAGTACTATGTTTTTCCTCAGAAATATTAGGAACAATGAAATTTTGAATGTCTTACTAACCATCACCATCCTTAATCGCACTGGTTCAGAATTCTAGTCAGCAGATAATTATCATAGTGAATATTCTCTTGAAAGTACAGCACCAAGAAAACATTAATAGAGGAATTGTTCTTTCGATTGTTTATCACCCCTAAAATAATCTTATGATACTTAAGATAATATAAACAGTTGAAAGTTCCTAGAACCATGAACTTTTTTCTGAAGTTTCAGTATGCTATAAACTTTCTCAGAAAAGTGGTTGATTGTAGGAATAGGAAAAATATAAGAAAAGCATGAATCATCCTGGCAATATGAGAAAGTAAGGAAGTGCTCACAGAAGGATGACTATATGTCAATTGTGGAAGAGCTATCTAAATAGCTCCCAAAGTGTAACAATTAGAGAAAAAATAGTGATAGTATTGGATTATAATACATGCAATAAATACCTGTAAGTCTATTGACATAAATAAAAACACTACCTTAGAAAATAATTTCAATTGATAGAAGTAAAAATAGTGAGAAAGGTGTCACATTACCCAAGTGATCAAAATTAACCTCATCAATAATTAGACCTAGTGACGTGTCTTCTGATTGGACACATTTAGCAGAGCATATTTCTTGGGTAATAGTCTTGTCAAAAATACATAACCGGTGGAAATATCAGAGACATACATATTATAGGACATTCTACCAAATAATTGACCAAGATTCTTCAAATGATCCCAGGTCATGAAAGGAAACCAAAGCCAAAGTCACAGAACAGAGGGCTCAAAAAACATGACAACTTAATGAAGAGTTGAATAATGGAATGGATGCTGGGATGGAAGCAGCTCACTAATGGACAAACTGGAAAAATCCAGATAATGTCTATAGTTAATAAAATTTATTGTACCAATGCTAACTTTTTGTCTTGATAAGTGTGATAGTTGCAAACTATGTTAACATGAGGGGAAGCTGAGCGGAAGATGTATGAAAACTCTCTATCCCAGCTGAATACATTTTCTGCAAGTCTAATAACATTATTTAAAAATAAAAAGTTAAAAACGAAGACTGGCTTGGATGATAAATTTGGATATATTGATGTGTATGTGAATGCAGGTATGAAATCTCTCAACAATGTGTGGTAATAGAGAACACACAGTTGGTTTATATTAAGTCACAGCTTCCCAAGGGAAGAGAAGATGAAACACAAACCTAAATGTGATCTCATTTGTGCCTCAGTGTGAAAATTTGTCTACTCATCAGGACCACTTCTCTGCCATCTTCATTTCATACATATTTTTTTCCCTTTTTGGTCTTTTTTTCCTTCCACATTTTAATAATGTTCAATGTGTGGCACAGCAATCTAGCTTTTGTCATGTGGCTGTTACTTCTCACACAGAATATTTTTCAGGAGACCCCTGGAGTCCTAAGGCTGACTGAAATCATCTGCAGAGTATTGCTTCACTTTTATTAATTGTTTCTGAGATGGTTTTCAGTGGTTTATTCCTGCCCAAAGTCATATTTGGGTCTAATATCATCAACTCTTCCCTGGGCCATTAAGAATTTTCTCTGCATCCACTTTCTCATCGATTTATGTCTCCCAGGGGAGAGGATATTGTGGGAGCAGAGATGCAGGAAACTGTTGAAATTTATCTTTGATGTCCTTTCTCCCAAAGCCATGACCTGCAGTAGCAAGCACTGCAAATTTCAAAGCATAACACTCAACTCTCTAGGGCTCACTTTTGTCTGAAATGCATTAAGTAAATGCCTTCTAATTGTGATCCAGTCCAACCCTCTGTTGATGCCTGCAACTCAGGGACTCCACTTTGGGTCATACATTGTCACCCTGGGTGTTGAATCCACCAGCTTATCTTTTTTGTCTCACACTGTTGTTTCTTTCATGTATATGTTTTGTTTTTCATCTAGATGGACAATATATAAAACTTAGGACACATAAAAATCCAGATTCCCAGCTTCTCTTGAATTATTAACACGAGTCCATATCAGGCCACACTCACTGCAGTTGAATATCAGCTGTTCCTTTGGAGGATATGTGTTCTAAAATTTACATGTCACGCAGAGCACCTCCTGATCAGTCAGCCTGAGTGATCAGCCTGTATGCATTGGTGTTTGCAAACCTTGCCCTACAACTTGCCCTTTAATTCATAAAGGTCAATCAAATATGTTTAAGTGTCAATACTTAACATAGGAGTGAAAAAATCTAAGCAGCCTTTTATGGGAGACTACAAAATCTTAGAAACCAGAACCAACATATTTCCCTCTGTGAAACTACAGAAGAAAACTACCCATCATTTCTTTTTCACTCTCTCAGAAGGGAGTGAAAAGGGCAAGATTGCTGAATCAGATTCCTTTAGATGATTTTCGGCTTTTTAAGGAAATGTTATGATTCTCATTATATATTTGAGCTCAAACCTACCTACACAGTGACTCTCAAGCATGGGTTTGAGTTGTGGTGATAGAGCCATTACTGCTGTGTTTCACAGCGAAGAAAGTTTTACTAATCCTCTTTGGCATTCATGTCTAAATCTTGGTGAACTCAAGTAGCTCAGTCTCTGCAAGTTTATTTTAGACTTAAGTGATTTTCTTGCTATTGCTAGATTTTCAGGTGCTTGCCAACTTAACTTTTATCTGAATAAGCTTTGTTTATTTTTACTTGGCTCTTTATAGCAGGTTTACATCTCTTCCAAGAGATGACAATATCTCCTGCCCAAATGCCCGTTTTTCTGAACATGAAGCCAGTAATTATTTTTTGCTTTCCCTAACATATAAACAACCTGTATTCTCATTTGAAACTTTTTCCCATAGTAGTTTCTTTATGAAAGAAAGAAAAAACTAAAGCCTTTCAGCAGACCTCCATGTGATATGAGCAAAATTCTAGTAAGGGAGCATAAATCATGCCTGGTACTCACAAAATATACAAGTAACCCTTCCCCTTCCTGCTGTTTTCAATTACTCAGATTAATTTATTTCCAAACTTTTTGGCACCCCTCTACCAAAATACACAGCAAACAAATTTACACTGAGTTCTGAATTAAATATTAATGCAAAATCTTCCAGCTTCAAATTTAATTTGGTTCAGTCACTCTAAAATTTAATAAAATTTTGGTGCTTATTTCATATTGAACTTATTTCTAGGCATAATGTTGATCTTAGTACTGAAATTTTAGAGCCAAATTATTAAAGGAGCTTTTGACAACATGAATGAAAAATGGATTGAACTTAAAGTCACACACACACACAAATTAGATTTCTGCACATTCATCTAACCAATGTCTATGAACCTGCATGCCAATTCTTTACACAATAAATAAATGTGTTGAGTTCTTATAATTCAATATCTCATTAAAGTATTTTTAAATGTTAAATGCTTAAGCTTTGAATTTCTTTTCTAAACTAATATCTACTTAGTATATGTCTTTCCCTCTTAAATCTAAAGACAGATTTCAAAACTTAGAAAGCAGCTTATTTTTGCAAGTATTACTTAAAATCATATGTAGCATTGATACAGAAATTTCTCTGGGTAAGGAAGAGTTTTCTTCCACAATGCTCTTTTTGTGAAATGAAATAGCAACTAAAAGAACTCATTTAGGTCACTAAATTTGCAAAGATTAGTCTAAGTTACTTTTTGGACAGTAAACAGTCCGTTAACTTAAAAAAATACTGAAGGAGAATATTTTGCAAACCAAGCACATAATTTTGAATACAGGTTTGAGAATTAAGCATTAAAATTAAACTGCCCTTTTCTCTAAGTAGAAAACAGGAAAGAACAGAAAGAGATAAAGGAAAAGGGAAATAAAATTAAATGCACCCAAACCCAAAACAATCTTCAAATAAGTTAGGACCCAAAGTAAATCAATCACTTTAATATTAGCAGCATTTCCTTTAAACACTGTATTCCTTTCTTCTTTCTTATAGAACTCTGAGCTCTGATATTTTTTTCAGTTTCTCTCAGTTTTATGAAAGCTCACTACTTTTTTTTTCCCCTTTTCTTCATCCTTTTAACTCCAAAAAGAACTCAGTAGACCCCAAAGGTTTGTTTCATAGCCATAAGTAAACTTTTGTTAAAAATCCAAAGTTTTACAATTGCTAAACTATTGTTACATTGGTTGTTCTAAATTTCCTTATTGTTATTCTGCTTCAGTCCAATACATCATTTATTCAATGAATGTATGGATAAATACAGAATAATCATCCAAGGGCCTTGATGAGATCAAAAGAAATACCTACTAGGTCATAAATTCTTACTCTAGTAGGTTCCCCCTCATTTTCTGTCACCAAACCTTTCTCTACATTTTTCTTAGAATTTCCACTTTGGGCAATGAGTACAGTCAATAGCAGTTCTTTTACATTTACTTCCCTTTAATCAACTATCCGTAAGGAGGAACTTGAATGTTAGAACAAATTTCTTCTCAATCATTTCAAGAATTGGGGAAAAGAATTCTTCCTTAAAAATACTGAGAATTTTCACAAAAAAATAAAACAAAAAACACAAATTAGTCTTCACATAGGTCCCTCCTTCTATTATGCTCGTTCAGATTGGTATAAGCAACACAAAAATAATTGTTACCATATTTACCAATGCTTAGAATGTTGCTAAATGTGTTATTTTAACTAAATCCCTTTGAAAATTCTAAGTCAGATTTGACTAATTCCATTCTGCAGACCAGGGATGGTTTAGCATGGGCTAATAGGGAAGTGCTAATAATTATTAAAAAAAAAAAAAGGTAATACGAAGAAAGCAAATTGCAGGTGACCATCAAATGCTTTATATAATAAAATATGTTTTTTAGAAATTAGAAGCTGAGGCAAAATGGAATGAATTCATTTTTATATAATCTTGGAGTACCAACCCTTACCTCCAAATAAAATTAAGAAGTTTTAGCATGCCACGTCTTCTTAAAATATTGAGTGGTGCTGCATTCAATTTTATAGAAAATCTTCCTAAATTAAGGATTTGAGTTCTTCCTCTAGCTTGTGCTCAGATCCTCTCCCTCATTTCAACTACCAGCATCTCACTAATAAGTGGATATAGAGTTTCTTTACTTGCTCTTTTTCATTCAACAGTAAGTATGTTCTCTTAAATAATTAACTTGTGGGCACCATGGTGGCTTAGCTGTTAAGTTCAGGGCCTCCAAAAGACATAGACCACATATATCCCAAGGACTGAACCCAGGTTTGTGACCCAGAACTAAGGGAACAACCAAGACGAACAACTAAATAAAAAGAAATGCAATGCCTCATCCTCCTCTCTCTTTCTGCCTACCTGCTGGCCTACTCACCTTTTCTTTCATGCCTGCACCTTTCCTTAAAAAAAAAAAAATTGTCATGCCAACTCTGTGTATATGTTATTGTTAAAAACTTTTCTTGATTATATTACATTATTTTTCTTTCTTCTTAGCACAAGATATTATGCATTTATTTACTTATTTGACATTATTGTCTCTCCTTGCACAAAAATATAAATC
Organism: Solenodon paradoxus; assembly: GCA_004363575.1. NCBI lineage: Eukaryota > Metazoa > Chordata > Mammalia > Eulipotyphla > Solenodontidae > Solenodon > Solenodon paradoxus. The sequence continues at coordinate 278,477 of RJWH01000080.1, read as the reverse complement.
CCATTAGACAGAAAATTGTCCAGCTGCCCACTTGCTGCATTCCCAACACTTTGAAAAGCACCCAGGTCTTACTTGCTTCAGTCTGTCAAATGAGTAAATAAATAATTGAATGACAACTAATCATAAGCATTTGTCTGAGGTTATGATTTCAACAGGAGAAAACTATGAAAACAAAGTCTCCTGAAAATGAAAAATATTTCGGATATTAGTACTTTATGTAAAGTTAATACTGCAATAAATACAATGATAGGTATTTATGCAATTCTATACTTGAAGAAATGTGTTTTCACGTGCTTTATACTCCTTGCATTCATGGAAGGTGCTAGGAATACTGGCTACATCTCTTTTGGTTAGAATAGCTTTATGTAAAATTTGAGGGGTGTTGTCACAGACACCCAGATTGGAAAATACACAAGATAAAACTTTACACTCTTCATAAATGTATGTTTTTTTTCCATCAATGAGAGCAGCAAGGAGTGAAAAATGTCCAACGATTTTGATTCTTGCACTATAAGAGTTAATTTCAAAATATTTGACAATATCATAAGCAAGTGGAAATGGAAAGAAAATATCCTAGCAGAGGAAATAACAATATTATTGAATGTAATCCAAAGATAAAAGATGAAAGTTTAAATTTTAAATTATACCTGCTTTTATTGTTGGTTTATATTGGATAAAGTCACCATATTTTCTCTCGAATAAGGTTTGCATGCCACTAGTATTACTGGTCATCATTATGGTGCTGATTAACTTCTAGTCATTGTATTAGAATAGTGATAAAATAAGGTCTTAGTAAAAATACCTGAATTCTGAGCTAGTAATTCTCTCTATAAATTTTAGAGTTTTATTAATAAACATCTCAGAAATATGATTGCTGCACAATATTTAACAATTTCATCATATGAGGCAAAAATCTCTCTCGTGAACTGGCATTATTAGCAATCATTTTAGACTATGACAAAATACCTTAAAATTAATAGCTGAAGAAAGTAGAATATTTGAATAAATCACTCTTGCTATTTTAATATTTTCAGATCATTCACAATTAAAGTTTTAGAAAATGCAGTATTAGAAAATCTGAAAACCAAATCATTTTGTCTCCAGATTTTATATTTTAGTAAATGTATAAGCTTTCTAATTGCCTGTTAGTAATTTGCATGGATAAAAGTTTAAAAAAATTCTTACTGACAATGTTCTCTCAGCATCTTTGTCATTCCTATCTTTATGTATTCTAATGTCTAAGAAAGTTAATTCTGAACCCATTTCTGTTATCAGCTTTATACCTACAGCTTTTTTTTTACAAATATCTGAAAATACCCTAGGAACAGTCAAAGCAAGTAACCACAACCAAGTTTCATTTCTCTTCTTCTTCCCCCCCACTTTGCATTTTTAGTTCTATTTTCTCATTTTAAGAAGAAAGGGCTGAGATGACAAATTGTCATTAAAGAAAAACTCAGCAGTAGAAAAATTCTTAAGGAATTATGTATTCGTATTTCTAAAGTTAAGCTGTCTTGAATGTCTTGAAGGATGTCAATGCAATGTGGAAAAGTTAGGAAGTGATGTCCTATTGATTATAAGAATAAAACGAGACCATCTGTGGTACCTTGATCTTACCTAAAGAAGAAACGTATTCTTTCGACTAAAATGAGGTCATGTTTCAACAATACCTGTCTTTGGTCTGAAGGCTAAGCCAGCCAGGACAATGAGGTGCATGCAACTGAAGAAGAGATGTCTGACTGTTAATAAGAATGCATTGTGAGATAAAATGTAATGTCGGTATCTTAGCAAGGTAACGTGTGTTTTCTTCAAGAATTTTTTTTCCTTTCTTTTTTCCCTTGTTTAACAAAGTTAGAAGAAATGTCATATGAAAAGTTACTTTCTCAATTTATCTTCTAAAAAGGATGTAGTTATGATATTATTCATGTATAAATGGAGACATTATATATATTCTTGCTTATATTTGAGAAAAATAAGATTAAATGGGTAACTATGATGAAATACATTAATTGAAATTATGATTCATTCTTTCTATAGGTAAAAACACCTTTGAAAAGTGTTGAATCTTTATATCTACTTTGGAATTTTTAAGAAACGCCAAATGTAGATGATATATCACTATTCAACAAATATCAGTGGCAAAGCAGTTGGACAATATAAGTAATATATTCATTACCAATGTAAACATTAACCATTTCAGCTGATGATACAAAAATCTGACCTAATGGGAATGTGCAACAAGTTAGTGGATCAATTTAATCATGCCATTGCATGTTTTAAACATAAACGAACATCTAATTACAGATTAAAAATAAGTTAATGTAATTGTGGAAAAGTTATTATAGTCATATCCAAAAAAATTTTGTTTTTCATTTATCATGCCAATGAGTTCTACTATATATCCTACACTGGAAGTTTTGGCTTCGAAATAACATTTCAAATATGTTTTAGTTAAAAAATATTTTACAAAATGAGAAAAAGAAATCCAATTTATAAATAAAATCAATAAGAAAAATAGTAAATTTCAACCTACAGTCAATAAAGTAATGTTTGAGCATGCAGGAAATCAGAGCATATATTCATTTACATTCTAATAGTGTTTTAAAAACTCATATGCTATCCTATGATGAAAATATGAATTACTACCAAACACATTTAATTTGTCTGCCATGATAGGCACAATGACAAAGGCACATATGCTTTACTCTATAAAGAGTAGTTTAGAAGCATTATGCATAAATTCTGTAAGACATACATTATATTCAAAAAGAAATTCAATTCAACTTTAGGCTTTTCAAGTAAGCTCAGTTCTACTGTTTTGCCAAACCTCACTGGCCGCTATCTAACAGTTTGATTCCCATTTAGTTGCTAGTCAGTTTCATCAATTAGTTTAGTCAGGAAACTCAATATAATTAGGCTTGTATAGAGATAGCCTAAATCAATGAGAGAGAAGAAAGAGAAACTTTGTTATCTCTGAACTCAGAACAGAACAATAAATAATACATATTTTCTAATTTGGTGTTGTAGTTATGCCAGAGGGGGAAAGAGGCCACCAAATCATTTATAAGGAGAAAATATAGATCTAAAATTGTGAAGGAAGCTTATAGCAAAAGAACTAATAAACACTTTTTTTTTAAAGATCTCAGTCAAGTTTTCTGATGTGTTGCAAAATCTTAAACCTTTTTCCCCTTTCTATATTATAGACAGTTCAGATGTTCTTGAGGAGATTAACATTTTATTCAAATGAGAGCAAAGAGTGGTGAGAACACTGATTAAATATTGTTGTAAGTACAGTACTTTTCAAAAGTGAGGTACGTATACTCACTGGCACACATGTGAATCAATTCAAAATTATCTTTATAAAAAGTTAGACATGTTCATGCCTTTGTGTTTAAAGTTTAAACAGTAGAACTATTTTTTTAAAGGAATTAACAGTTCTAAATTTCTCTTTCCAAAATAATAACAACTGAAGAATGTACCAAGGCCTATAGACTGATGCACAGTTGCTATGTTGCAATATCATTCCTATGCTTCTAATCGAAGGATTTTCATATAGATTAAATTTGGGGAAATAATCCATATAAAAACGCAAAGCAACTTCATAGAAGAGAATGAAAAGTATTAACAATAAAATTGAGGTTACTAAAAGGGAATGGGGTTGGGGGTGATTGGGAACAAGCAGTAGTAGGGTCCAGTGGACAACGGTGAATGTAATGGTGCAGTGTGTGTTTCAGGTATCTGAGGAATGAGTAACCTGCACATATGGGCTTACATTATTTGTAAACCAAAGTTACCTCAAGAAAGAAAACAGATAGCATCACAACATTTTGTTGATCGCCTAGGTAAATTTTGCTCTCCATTGTCTACCAAAATCCCCCCGCCCCCAAAAGAACTCATATTATTGGCATCCTCTATGTATCAAGTTTTTTTTTGTCATTTATTTTTGGTTAAATGTGGAGCCAGATTTCTTCAGGGACTGTAAAAGAATTTTTGAACTACCCAGAGTAAATGTGACTATTTCTTGACAGAAGATTGGTCCAATATATATTCTGGTTAACTCAATATATGGATATTCAGTCTTATTGCTTTACTTTTTTTAACATCCCAGCTACTGAAAATCATCATTTCAAATTATAAATATTGAATATACCATAATTTCAAAATTTATAATTTCAAAGGCAAATGCATTTTGACATTTATTTCCTCTACTGTCAAATTCTGTTAGAAAAAATATTTTCTGGAAATTTATTCTATACAATATTGCATATTAAGGCTTGAAAAATAACTCATAAACTTTTTTATTTCATAATTCTGTTTTTCAAGAGAGTAATAATCACAAAAATAGACATATTGAGTGGAATTTTGAAAAAATGTAAGTTTCATTTAAGAAAATTTATAATTCCCCAACTAGGGTAGTGGTTTTACAGATGTTTATGCTAAGGCATCCATTTTAAAGAAAAGATATATATACAGAGAGAGAGAGAGAGAGACAGAGAGAGACAGAGAGAGAGACAGAGAGAGACAGAGAGAGACAGAGACAGAGAGACAGAGAGAGACAGAGAGAGAGATACACTTTTCTACTTACTGCTAAATTACTTTAGTAAGATTGTGTTGATGCAATCATGTTTAACTTTTATTATTAATTCTACTTTCTTTGAATGCATCTATCTAGAATGAAGACAGATGCTTTCATTGTACAAGAATTGTTTTGACAGTCAGCCACAGAAGATAGAGAAATCTATCAATATGTCTGGTTAGTACTTTCTACTACACAGATTTCTGAGACCCAGGAAGGAACTGAAGAGGAGTATATATTTTACACAAGTAAAAGTTAATAGAATTCTGTAAAAACTTGATCATAGTAATATGCAGAATGGAGAGAAGATATTGAGATCCCTCATCATTGCAATCTTTGCAGAAGACTAAGTCATGTTGAGTACAGGTGACTTTAAATAGAGCCAATATTTATGGCATTTCCTAGGATCTGAAAAGAAATTGACAAGGTAAGGTGCTAATATCTTGGATCCAGTACGCTTATAATCTAAGAGTCTCTGCATGTCTCTACCTTGAAAGATAAGTAGTAATTAGAAAGTGTCATCTAATTCTTAAGAATATATTTACTATATCACTCATCCCCCACCCATTTGAAGAAGAGCTCTTTACATTCACTTAAAAAAAAAAAAATCACTTCATCTTAATTCTAGCACAGCTAAAATGTATTTTCTTCAGTATTCTCAAGTACCTTATATTTTTAGTTTAATTATATCCAGTCTCACATTTATGGAAGTTTCTTTAAATTATTCCTATACTACAAATTTTTAGATATGATATTTATTATGAAAACAGAAAATATTTAAGAAATAATTTCATCTTAAAACACATTAATCTAATTTTAAAGAAACATGACTTTGGATTCAGTCTTTTCCTAAATTTCTCATTTGGCTTTCTCCCCTACTCTTTTTCCTCCCTTATTGTATTTTTTTCTTCTTACAGATCACATTCTTTCATCTTGCTTTAACACATTGAAATTTTTATTTATTTTCCCATTGCTTCCTCCCTTGTTACCAGTTTTAATTTGAGCTTGAGGGTTGGAAGGAAAGACAGGGAGGAGAAGAGGGAAGTAGAGAAAGGGAAACAGAGAAGACTTAGATTACAGAGATTCCCTTAAAACAAAACTTTAATATTTGTAGAATATGAAAAAACTTGGCTTACATTGAATTGTTCTTTGAAAGGAGAAAGCTTAAAACTTTGACATACACAAAATTATCCGATTTTGATGACTTTAATGGATATACACATTATTATAACAATATGAACTTTAATTATTTGGAAATAAGTTTCCATGTAATATCAGACTCAAGAACGTAAAAGAATCTAAATTTAGATCTCTCCTGCTTTATTTTTAGAAAATTTGACAATTTAGAATACATTTCCTTTTAAGTCTTAATCCTTATCAAGTAAAACTTTGATATGAGATAACATTATAGGACACATTGGTTGACCCTAAGTGAGTAGAATTTATCCTCTACATTCGCTGTTAAGATTACAAAGATGTTTCCCTTTTCAAATGAGATGAAATCTAATAAGAACTGACATGTACATTAGCTTAACTCTGTATTAAATCAATATAAATTAAGGTATTGCATATGGGAATTAAAGAACAAGTAGGTGTATATAGATCGAGCATAAGCATACAAGTCAGTTTCAAGTAATTTTCTGTTTTATTTTTCCTTAATTCAAAAACTTACAAAAGAAGCACAACACAGGTAGAAGATAATACAATTATTTCCCACTAGTATACACAATTTAAGAAGCTATCCATTCACCAATACATATTTGGAGAATGTGGAATATTTTTTCATTTTCTATCATGAAGCTAGCTCTCGTACTGCAAAATACACCTGTCTAATTCACATGCCTAATCTGTTCTTCAAGGACAATTGACATATGCGATTTGAGAAGACTCCATCTCATTAACCTCTTTCTTAATGTTATATTCCTATATCTTCTATTTCAAGAAATGGAAGGAAAGTTTGTCATAATGCAGCAGCACAATTTTTTTTAACTTTCAGTAAGATTTCTTTTTCAATTTTAAAAACAGGACGTACCCTTTTCACTTTTGACAGATAGCTGTGACAATTTTAGATCTTTTCTAACAATTCTGAAAGGTATGTTAAATATACATAATAGTGATAAAGTGCTGGTGTACAACTATTTTTACTTGTGCTAGTTCTATCTGATATAGTACTTCCTATGCTGACATTGTGATATACCATGACTCTGTATCAGTTTTCAGAAAAAAGAATAATCCTTTGCCATGTGCCCTGTTTATATCTTATACATATATCTCTCTCATGATACTAAATTGACACCAAATTATATTCTTACTTATTTTATTTCTTATCTCAGAAGAAAATTGGAGAGTGTGTGTTTAGTTTTGTATTATATTTAAAACTCTTCAATATTCACTCCAATTACTGTAGTACTGGCCCTGTCTTATAAACGTACAAAATTACTGAGGACTTAGCTCTAGATGAGGTCAAATTTCTGGAGATTAGGGACTTAAGAAAGAGGCCAGTAGCAGTAGTCTGCCAGTGCTATTAGATTTTGCTAGCACACAAAGCTGAAAAGCTTCATTCTGTTCCTCTGCTCTGGTCCAACTTCAAACATTCTTCCTTGAGAGAGGTTGAGAGCTGATTGTTCCAGATCAAAGATATCATTTCAAGTTAGAGCTATGTGCTTTCATTTTATCAGTACAGGTTTCAACTATTCCACATCAACTTCAAGGCAAGTTCAGAAATACATAGTTACATGACAATGATATTTAAAAGATTATCACACAGTAAATGTCAGACTTTCTATAGGTACTTATATTAGTCTCACTACTGGTAAAGGATATGACATCTTTGGGTTCCTTATAAAGACGATAATCTGGTTATCAAGAGTAGGTTAGATAGAAACACTACGATTCATTCCCCTGTTATTTTCTATAATGAATAATAATTTTTAGTCAGTTCATAATTTGCTTCATATAAAGAGTCATTTAGTCTCCCATGCAACATTTTGCCTATTTGCTTGATGCAGGGATCTGCGTATCTTCTTTTCTATCTGCCTTTTTTTATTATTACACATCAAAATATATCAGTCATTATGAATTCAGTTTATGATTGAAAATTAAAAAAAAAACTGGACCCTGATACTTCTGGTATTACTTTAAGCAGTTAACTATTTCACTCCCAGTGGCCCAAATATGCTTGGACTTTTTTTTTTTTTTTTCCTTTTTCATCCGTGCAACTGTTGTCAAAGATGATCAAACTTGCACAGGGATTTCTGGGTTTCTAGCTCAAAAGTTTACAGAATCCAGGTTTATTATCATTCCTAACTCCTCTTTCCAGTGCTTTCCATATTAATTTCTGTTTAAACTTCTATCATGCATTAGCTGTTTAGAGAAAAATGCAAGGGCAAAAAGCCAACGGTGGGTTAGCATCTCCAAGTAACATAAGCAGTGTCAAAGATCTTCGGATTCAAAGACAAAAAAAAGTCAAATCAAGCAGGTGCGGGTGCCCAGAAGTGACCCCAAAGCCTTCGCCTGTCTCTGAAGATCACAAGAATCTCATCCAAATCAGTGCCAGGAAGGGGCTACAGACATGAAAGAGATTTGAGCCAGCGTTCTGGCCTCGCTACAGACCCTGCTGCGTGTAGCAGGTAAGGAACTTAACCCAAGAGCTAATAAGTTGAGGGAGCACACACATAACACCGAGAATCCAGAGCCGGCAAAAGCTCTGAGAGTAAGCCAGGAGGGAAGTCTTGGAAATGCGAATTCTGATCCCACCATCTGCAGCGTTTGGGATGTGGGGACAGAAGTAGAGTGCAATCAAGTCCAAACCTCCAGGGTTGGGGGACAATTTCAGGAATGGTAAAAGGCCAAAGGAAAAAAAAAAAAAAAACACAAAAACTGGCTGGTCCGGAGCCGAGGACTCTGGCACCAGGTCCAAAAATCCCCTCTAATCCTCCCACCCCTCAAGGAGCAGCGCACAGTGGCCAGCTGGTCCCCGGGAGCGGGGCCGCAAGGACTTAAGTTTCTCACACTTAACAGCAAGCATCTCTCAGCAGGAAAACCAGGGAGAAAAGGGAAGAAGGGGGGAGGTGTTTTCCTTACCTTGGTCGGCTCCCACGGTCAGCACCTTGGCGATAGGCAATAATCCCGAGAGAGTGAGTAAGGCGAGGAGAAACTCGGACATTGTGGTCGCCGGGTAAGGAAGCCTGCGCTGGAGACTGCTTGGCGGCACCCTCGGCCCGGCGGCGCCAGCGGCGGCGGCTCGGAGCCCCGAATTGAGCAGCGTCATTTACAAATGTCACTGAAAATTCTTCAGCTCAATGAACCCAGCCAGTCCGCCTTCTCCTGCCTGGAGCAGGATGTAGAAGGCGTAGGGATGCGCGCGTGTGGAAGAGAGAGAGTGTGTGAGCGCGAGCGAGCCGCTCCGTGTGTCTTGACTTTTCAATGCAGAGTACGTCTGATCTTACATCACGCAAGAGGGGCAGTGAGAGATGCCAGCGGTTGGGAATTCACTGATTAATCGCCGAATCCACCACACACCCCTTCGTCATCCACATAAATCACATCTATTACTTAGTAAGAGGCATTTAACACAACAGGAAAATACCACCGCGAACTGAGAGCGCCACAAATCACAATTATTTCGGTCTCCTTGAAGGGAAAGCAACTCCAAGCTGGTTCTGTGGGGATTTCGGTCCTCAGAGAAGGGAGACACTTCTGCATTGGACTGAGCACCAGCCAGGCGCCTAGGAAACTCCGCATTTAGCAGCCTGTTCAGAATGGTCAGCTCCAGCGCTGGGATGCTTCTCTCGGAAAAACTGATCTGATGCCTTCGCTCCCTGGAAGCTTCCTTCCCAGGAAGGAAGGACACGCTAAGTAACTGAGCTTCTCAAAGGGAAATGGTTTCCTCCGCTTGATATCCAAATGCAAAGCTCTCTGAATTTTACTTTTAACTTTTATGCTGAGTAGCACCTGGGGACAAAGATGCTACATATAGTGACTCAGCAGAAACAATTAACAAAACAAGCCCCCAAATCATTAACCGTTGCCTAAGAAGGAAAGGTGAATTTGTTTTGCAGTAGAGCTCTCTCTTTAAAAGAATAATCTAAAACACATTTTGGGTATTTTCTAAATTAGTTCTGTCATGTTTTGTTTTGTTTCTTTTTCTGTATAGTACAAGAGTGGTTTACAATCTGTCCCAAGCCATCAGAGGCATCAGAATGAATCAGTGGAATTAAGAAGTAGTATGAGCACTTAAGTTTTTGAGCATGATCATCCAGGTACTTAAAATGTTAGTCTGTTATTCACAAATGGCTAAGGAGTTAAAACTCAGAAGTCTTAATAGTTCATGTCTTCTATTTTAATTGTAACATCAATAATTCTTTCTTAATAATAAAAAAAGTTGAAATATTGAATATTTTAAAACCTGAGATAAGTGTTAGGGAAAAACATAAGAATGGAACACAACTAAGGAACAGGAAGATTGAATAATGCAAGAAAAAATTTTAAACACTTTATTCAATTTGGGGTTTGAGGCATAATATAGATGAAAGCATGCACAATGAGTTAGCTGTTTATGAGAGCAATATTATGAAGAAATATTTTTGCATACTCCTTCAGAAACAATTAAAATTAGACTGGATCAAAAATCACAGATGTGACTTGGAGGGATATTTCCAAGAGTATATGAAATTCACTTTTTAATACATACTCTGTGAATATAAAATATCTTTTATGTTCATTTTTAATAAAATTGAAATTTCCTTTAAAATTAAGTTTTTTCATTGGAAATTAATCACTTAGTGTCATAATTAAAAGTGTATTTTTTCTTCTTCTGAAGTTGTTATACATATAAATTTACCTAGTCATTTTGATGAAACAGGAAAAAAGTGAGACTTTTCATAGAGAAATTCAGAAACTTTGCGATTAGTTTCAGAGTTCAAAGAGAAAAGGAGAGAAAGAGAGAGAGAATTTTGAAGGATGCTCATAGCAATAAGTATTTCTTTCTTAAAGGGTCCACAGACCTCTCCATTCTATGAAATTATTTTCCTTTTATTGGAGCAAAGTAAATAGGTAGTCTTCTGATTTTATTCAGTTACTAGGTCATCTAACTATTAGGAATTCATATATATTTATATCTTGATACTAAAATTAGAGTGTTCGCAAGCCATGCAAGAACATCCAGATTCTTCCTCCTCTATGAATTACCAACAATTACTAACCCCCCATCTCATAAATTGCATTAGAGGAAAACAACCACTACAACCAATCAGACTTTCACCATGTACCAAAGTTCTATGATTGACAATTAGTGGCTCATTCATTTCTGCAGTATATATAACAGATTTGAATTCCACTTCCATCTCTTAGAAGGGAAATACTAGCAAAGATAATCAGAGAATGAAGTACCCAGCAGATTTTTTTCTAATATATATTTTTATTATGCTACATTCTAAATACGCAGTACCTCCCAATAATCAAACTAAGTGAATTAGGCAGAGTAAAAACTTATGATCTTCTTTAGGTCATCTGACTGACTTTCCAGCTACCCTGGATGGAAGAAAATCAAGAATGCTTTGTTTACACATTGTGACCAGAATAATAAAGGGAAATTTAATTCCATCTTAATAATCATCAATAAAATTTCCTTAACTGAATGCCACATGCCTCAAACTAGTGATATAAAAAAGCAATTGTGGATGTTTAGTTACTAAGATCAAGGTTCATGTACCAATGAAAGGTGATTACATATTTAACGTCAACTGTGCATAGTTGTCAATTATCTCTAAAATAAAGTTTATTTAAAAATTGTGAATAGATGCTACTAATAACAACTTGAATTTTGTAAAAAATTCCACAGCAATTTGATGAAAGAATGGATAGGTGGTCAAATGGATAAAACAGATGCATTTAAATGCATATCAAGCAGATTTTTAAGACAAAAGTTATAATAAGAACATTAATTCACATCATAAATCCACAATAATAAATATTAAGCAAATTTAATATTAAACTTACAGGTAAATATTTTCTCAAAAATTTAAATAAGACCAGAGTCAAAAGAAAAATTGGACAAAATGTCCATTGATCTACTCACTTGTACATGGTGGTTCATTTTCAGAAACTCATTTAAAATGAACAAGTCATCATAAGAGGTAGCTTTTATGAGCACCAATGAGGTTGATAAAGGTATAGGTCAAATTGGAGTTTTAAAATTAAATTACTTATTCCTAGGTTTTGAGTGGGCATCATTTATAATGGATTATAAATAAAAGAGAAGGTATAAGTATAATTTTCTATATAATACTTTTATTTTTATCATATACTTTAATGTAAAAGGAAGTGAATAAATTGCATTATTAGTTAAGGAGTATCTAGAGTTACTTTTCAAATTGTTTGTTCCTATGGCCCTCCATAATTTCTTCATTCTAATCAGTCATTAACACTGACAAGTTAAATAAATTAGTTCATCGAACTATAGAATGTTATGAAATCTCTCACTGAGATAAACAAAGTAGAACCAATCATTCTTACTTTCTAGTCTAAACAACTCAAGCATATTAATACTAGCCAATGGGCAATCTTATAATTCCCAATTAGAGCCACACTTTTCATACCTGTGATGAAACATCAGATTCCATTTTTCCTTACTTAACTATTTTTGTGTTTTTTTTCCCAACCATTTACCATAGAGTGTTACAATTAGTGACTACTCACCTGGAAATCATGTTAGGGGGAGGGCGTGTGTCTAATCAAACCAAGAGCTGACAATCTGTCTCATGGAAGTGATACGTGTGAAGGAGAGTTGGCCTGAAAGGTTGCTAGGGATTTCTGCAGCTATCATTCTAAGGACTGCTAGAGTTCTTACCCTGCCTTTTCACACAGAAAAGTTGCCAGGCAGCAGTAGACACAGGATGTGAAGGAAAATGGGGAAAGACAAAGTGGGAGAGAAGGGCTGGGGGAAATTGAAAATTGTTAGAGAATTATCATCAGTGCTTTAAAATTGCAACAAAATCACTCTAAACAAAGCTGCCAATAAAATAATCCAAAACATTAGGTTCATTTTATTCCTCAAACTGCAACAATTCAATGCACATTTTTACTGCTTTCCTTCAAAAACGTACTATAACTCTTTGATAGCACACTGTTTGAAATGAGGATTTAGTTAAGGTACATAAGATTTTGGTGAAACTTTAATAAACCCCACTATTGAGGAAGTCATAGGAAGCAAGCATACCTGAAAAGACAATGAGGAGTGATGTGATTTTCTAACTGAAATTAGAAAGTAAAAACATATCCTAGCAAATTATGTCTTCCTCTTTTTATAAGCCTCACATAAGAATATCTTTACCGTCATTAGGTATGCAGTGTTTTTAAGATTACAGTGAAAAGCACAACTCATTCAATTATAACTTTTAAATGTTAAAACATAAACATTTTTAATACCTATTTGATTGTTTTACATTTTCTCTGATTCTTGTATGAAAAACTTCTGTCAGTAGTAAGGAAAGGAGAATTAATGAATTTAAACAACTTCATCAGGTATTAATTGACTTCCATAATAATATAGACTTGGACAGAAATTCTATCATGCTTTTTCAATATATCTTTGGAAGTTATAATCAGTGATTATGCAATCCCTGTGTATTTGCTTGTTTTGGGGGGATGGTAGTAGAGAAATATCCCCAACTCACCGAATTCTTGCCATTCCACTTGTCTGGGGAAATAACCCCTGAATTTAAAAATCAGATGCTGATGATAAGGCTTGTTTTTCATGCTTTTTTGACCCAGGCATAGTTGCAGTCATTTCTCCACCTCCAGCTGCCAGACTAGTGCTAGTGCTTCTTACCAGAGGTTAGTAGTCAGAGGTCCATGTCAGAATATACGTGTCTGAATAAGCCCTTGAAATCTTTTTTTACCTATTAATATTGATCTCTGTCTTTCTAATCATTATTTTCTTCTCCTTAATTTTAATTAGAAACTCTTAGATTGTTGGAACTGGAAGGAACATTCAAATCATCAGTTCTAATTTACCACATTTTTACATATGGAAAAAATTAATGACAGGAAAGGTGACTATTCTGATGCAACACATTTTATTAATGTCAGAACCAACCCTTGAATAATTTCCTGATTCTTTCCTATATTATGTAGTGAGCTTCCTTGATATTCCTTTAGATTTTACTTGGGTCAGAGGATCGGTATATATTCATACATTCACTAAATAGCTACATATTGTATAGCAATCATTACACTCAGTACCATGCAAATAGCCATGAAGAAAAACAAACATGGTTTTTGCACTCGTAGAGCTTATCATCTAAATCAGCTGTCATTTCTGTATAAGGGACTGAATTCCAGGATCTTCTGGGGAAGCATGCTGTCTTATAAACCACAGGTAGGACACATAAAGTTCACTGTGCTGAGGTGACCCAATAAAATCAGGGCTGAATCTTGAAAAATACCTTTGCAGAGACACCTAAAGCTTCCACTAGAAGTAGACGCTGAAGAGAAATTACAAAATAGATATTCATATATTGAGTGTTGGTCCCAGCATTCATCAATCAGTATATCATACCTCTATTAATCTTTAGCTTGGAAGTAATTTCAGAAATGTTCAGCATTCCTAACATGCAGAAATGTTGTCATTAATAGCATAGTTTGATCTAATCCTTTGAAGTCTGTTGCATTTTGGTTCATGTAGATCAGTGACAAAAGGGAACTTGAAAAAGCTGGGTTCGACTTTAATTCATTGAAGTATTTTTCTTATAATTTATTCAGGATTCTTTCAAGTATTTTATCCACTTTATTTTCAATAATTTCTCACTTTATTTGCAAGTGACATTTTCTTAAGTTTATTTTTTATTAAAGTTTTCACATTTCACAATATCTTACCTCCAACAATATGATCATTTTGCATGGGGCAAGGTACCTAGAAATAATGTCTAACTACTGATTAATGTCTTTTCACTTCTTTTCTTGAACTTGTTTAATCTCTTTTATATCTGCTATTTCCTGGTACTTCTGCCTTGAAACACATGCCTGTATCTGAAGTAAACAGGGAAACTCAATAACAAAGAAAGAGGACAGATATAGGCAATTGATAGAGACACCTCTTCCATCCCTAAGAAGGATACCAGAATTATATTAATTGCATTATATATATATATATATATCAGTAAAATTACTTGCTGTTAAAGTTTAAAAAGTACTTTACAGCTAACAGTATAGTGTAGACAAGTTGGCTCCTCTAATCACCTCCCCACCTCCCCACGGGTGGGGAGAGATTGTTTTGCATTGCATTGTTGGATTTCATAAGAAGATCAATTATCTAGTTGGGTTTGTTTTTTTTTTTTTCTTTCTATTTTTTAAATCAGAAATAGCCCTCATAAAATAATTTTTTTTTAAAGTACAGAGATTAAAAATTAAAAAGAAGGAAGAGAAAATCGCATCTCTCTTTAAAGTGTACCTGCTTAATTCTCACTATAAACTACTCTTCAGAGACTGCCTCAGATCCAGTCATTCTGGTCATAGTTCCTGTCACAGAGTAAGTGCTAAATAGTGTGAGTAAAATACACGTAATGTCAAATTTTACACATCTTAAAGTTTACTTTAAAAAAAGATTTCAGAACCAATTTCCTCAAACACTGTATTGTCTAAGTAGAAATTTTATTTTTCTGAGGTAGGAAATGTCTCTTGTTCTCTTTAAAGTATTTGGCTATTATGAAAATTGTATTTTTTAATCATAATACAGTCTCAAATGCAAAAGGGAGTTTTCTAGTCCAGAACAGAATGTCCTAATTTTGTGTCAAACCTCTTTGTGGAAAGAAAATTAGTGACATTTGGACCTAGATATGTTTATCAAGATTTGTTAAAATGTATGATTTTATGCATGAGTACTAGCAAAGCAAAATCATAGTTAAAAGACCATTAAATGCTTTTATGACTTTTCATTGCTACAGTCTGCATGGTAAATAGACTTCACCAAGGGTGTCATTCACATTCACTCTGCAAATCCGACTATACACAAAAACAGTCACAAAAAAAAAAAAAAAAAAAAGACTTAAGACAAGGTTTTTCACAAGTACACAAGAGAAAAGATAGAAGGGGAAAAACAGTTGTGCTTTGATACAGGAAGACCAAGAATATTTTGATTATTTAGTCTTTGCGACGAAGCACATTTATTTCTAAATAGGTATCAATTCTGTATTTTCAGGTGAATATCATCCTAATTTATGCTAACTCAACTTCCTCTATTTTTCTTGCAGAAAGACACTGAATGGAAATGACAAAAAGTTTATACATTTTACAGGAATTTATCTGAAAAGAATATTTTAATTATATATATAGGTCTATATATATAATCTATGTGTGTGTATCCACAATTGACCTATATTCAAAGAAAGCACAAAATTAGTCAGAAGGTTGTTGATATTAGTCTTCTCTTTTTATCCAGAACTAAAGAGACTTATCGATGTGCATATTTCCACAAAGGTACTTCTAACCACTATAAAAATAACTCCGAAAAATTAGTGTTAGGACGTTATGAAGGCATCTGCCAGACTAGCTTTGTATCTTCCCTCTGCCCCTACTCCTCCATACACTTTATATTTATGGTATTCACAGCTTATAGACCAAAATTAAAACACTTGGCCTAACAGATGTGATTATTAGACAATAAGACAGATCAAGACAGCTCCACAAAGTCCTCTCTTCAGCCTTGACACCAATTAAACCAAGAAATCTTAAGTTACAAATTCTTCACCTGTTTAAGTTTGAGCCGCTTCTCAAATCATCGTTATATGTAACGACATAAAATTCAAATTTATGAAAGCAAATATTTAGGTAGTGTAATCACATGGAAAGCAAGTCGATAATAGTTTCATAATACAATCAGCTCATAGAACTCAATCACACCTGTACACAGGTGCCTCAAGTTGTCGGGCACCTGACAAATAGAACTAGAAGTGGTCTCATTATTAGCAACTGTGCTAGTCGTGAATAAGCTAATGAGGGAAGTGCTTAGCACCCACACACATGAAAAACAGGGATTAACTTCACTTGTGTAAAAATAACAAGTAAAATACGTCCTTGAGTGCTGTGTAAGATGAAACACTTTGGTGGGAATTTCAATGGGCATGTTAGTGTTCAATGTGCTTAATGAGATCCATTTTGCTATTCTGAGGTCATCCAGAGGTTATTTTTAAGCTACCCTAATATTGACCATATTAAAACAAAAGTGACTTCTTTTAATGTAGTTTCAAAACCTAAATGAAGCATTTCTTCCGCCCCCATCCCTTTAAAGAAAATACAGTTTGATTTTAGTTCTGGGTGTCATCCGGGATTCATTCAGATTTTGGTTAAAATTTTAGCTAACAAAATGTAGTTCAACTGGAATAACATCTGGCACTGGAACCGATTTGAGTTTTACTCTCATTTTCCCAGCATTGCTGGCACTCCTACTATAAAACAACAACAAAAACAAAAAAAAAATGTCATTTGCTACAATTTCTCTCTGTAAGTGATAGACTGAGTAATATTATTTCAAAAGTTACTTAAGGAGTTGCTCATGTTACCCTAGTTTCAAACAGAGAAATGAGGCTTTGTGACTCTGCTTTTTACTGTTTTATAAAACTGTATCCAGAAGAGAATGATAATTATCTCCAGTACTGAATTATGATATAGAAAAAAAAAATCTTGCTGGGAATTTAGGAAATGCAGACCAACTCAGCAGTCCATCCTATCATACCTTTATGCTTGTAGAATAATGAGGCTCAGAATGCCACTTAATCACACCTTTTTAATATCTTTTTGTGTTTCATTGAGGAATAGTAGAAGCATGACAAAGAGTATTTTCATTTATTTTACACAGTTTTGTTCTTTATATGAAAGGTAATCTGAAAATTTGCCCACCTGTCTACCCCTTTCCATCTAAACAAAATCTCAAGAGAAAAAGCAAATGCTTCCGTTCATTCCGTTCATAGTACTTGAGTGCCCCCTATAGGATACATTTTATAATTTTGTTCATGTAACTAGGTAAGCTTTTAAAAACTGTTACTCCTTAGAATTTTACTTAAAATAAAAATAAAATGATAAATACATATCTTTGAAATAAAAATTCCATTATATAATTTCCTTTCCCCATATGTTCTAACCCAAAAAATCAAAGCAAATTATCATTTTAGTCAGTTTATTTTCACTCAAATTTGCTCAAATTTAAACTTCTGGTGTGCCTACTTTTCTATCAAATACCTGCATTTATAGTATCAATTACTCTATTTCAAAGTGTAAATTGAAACGTTTGAGCTTATTGACTATAAATCTTTTGCTTAAAATATGAAAGAATGGTCAACTAGTCATAAGTTTTAGAAAATACAAATGGATAGCTTTTCAGGGGAAGAAGTCCAATTGTTGATCGGGCTGGAAATAAAATCATTGATCTCCTTAGATCTGAATTTAATATTTATGAATAATATAGGACTAGAAAAAAAATGTATAATACATATCTCTGACAGTTTGATGTTAGGGATCTATAAGCCTTTTCTTATTTGTACTGTAACCTGAAGCGGTGTGGACAGGAAAAATAAGGGCTATATATTCTAACTATAGCCAAGTATGTCATATTCACTTTGTTTTTATCTAGGTAAAATATATATTGCAGTACATACCAAGGCTGAGACTGTTATATCAGAGTGGCCCACTTAAATCATAGAACTGTAATTAGATCCACTTAAAAATAGACTGCCAAGTTTATGTTCTATGTGATGTACTTGGATTAAAAAATGTTATTAATGTCCTTGGTCTAGGAAAATAACTACACATACACAGAGTTTCTAACTAAAACCTTTTTGTTTTGGCTTTTTAACTTGAATTACTTCTCAATGAGAGGCAGTTGTAACTATAGGTGAAGAAATAATGATTAAATTGACAATATAAAGGAGGGCTTAATTTCCTTTTCTTGACTCTCTTCCTTCTGTCCTCATTTATTTATTGCATGCTTGTTATTTGAAAAACAAGGTGCTTGATGCTGGGATTACTCCAGAGGAATGTCATGATCCCTGTTTTACAGAGCTGTAGGTATAATGAGAGAATGAGTCTGAGGAGACTATTAAAAAAAATATCCTGCTAAGTGCTATAAATGATGGTGTGTTTAATGCACAGCAGAGACTGTGATAAACATACATTTCGGTCCCTATGGAGCAAAAAAGAACTTACCAAGGAGGAGATAACTTCAGATCATTCTTGAATATTTTGTTAGAAAAAAAAAAAAACAAGGGACAACCTTTCTAGCTGAGAAAACAGCATGTATTAAGGCACATTTTGTCACATATCACAATATCTAATAAAGTGAGATTATTGTTTAGAATCTAGAGACATCAGATGTCAGATAATGTAGCATTTTTCAGGCACATTAAAACATCTACACTTTAAATATAATTTTGGGATATATAAAAAATAACCAGTGAAGTATAAATCCATCCAATATGTAATCGTTCAACCTAAAAGCTTTCTATGTTCACATTTCTACAAATACCTGCTGGGATCATATCTCTCATTTCCCCACTCGCCACAGCAGAAGCAGTCTAAATTCCAGATTACTATTCCAGGCTGTAAAAGTAATTATTTTTCTATTAAAGAATAATTTAAAGAATTCTAGACCTGTTAGTTCAGTGATCCAGTTCCAAATCTACCTGCTTGCTTGCACAAATTTATAGATTTCATTTTAAATTCTGCCACTTTCAATCTAAATGATTTGGTGCAATTATTTAAATTCTTTAAAGTATAATGTCCAAAGCAGACTAAACACAGGACTTCCAAAAGTACCATTTACTGGATCACGCTTACATCTGTTCTCCCAGTCAGTATCTCACTTGTATTCCATTGATGGGATTTTTCCAGGTAGCTTGTTGCAGTGTGACAATGTATTTAATAGCTAATCTTTTTTAATGATGCCACATAATCTAGCTAGATCCAATTTCCATAGTTCTACAAAACTCACTGCTGCCCCCTAAGGACCAGATGAATGTAGTGAAGAAACAAGATACACATATATTTAAATAATAATAAGGATAAAAGGTAGCATATAAGAATTAAAAACCTATAAGAAAAACGTAAAAAGATAGTACATTGGATTTGTGGAAAAATACTTCTGCTATAAAGGAAACTATTAGTATTAAAATTTCAACTAAATCTCAAAATATATCAGATTTTTCTAACAAAAAAAGAGATTTCAGATTCTTTATGTTTGGAAAAGGTAACATGAATATAAAAATCATGTCTGATCTATTATTTCAAGATAATGAAAATAGATAGTATGGCTACACTATATCAGGCATTTTTTATTAAAAAAATTGTCAAATATTATTCCGCTCTCCACAAAGATAGACAAGTGATAGATGCTATCTTAAATTTTTTAATGTAGGCTTATTTTTAAAACCCCACTTATAGACATATATATGCATATATATAAAAATTAAGATAATTAAAAATATGAAGCAAATATAAACTTAAATTAAGCAAAACAATACTGATACCATAAATCATTGAATTCTAAGAGTAAAAATTAATAAAAAGATAATTCGATACATTGATAAAATTAAGATAAAATAATCATTGTCTCATGTATACATATTTGAATATTCGATACAGTTAAAAAGCCAAAAATCATGTAAAGCAATAATCAAAATAAAAAAGCATACCAAAGAGTTCGTGACTTTAAAAAATAACTGAGGTCATATTCATTTGCTGAAATTTGTGAAATGTGGTCAAAATCATGTCAATGTTGATGAATGGAAACTCATGCAGTGGCTCTAGAATTAAAATTGTCATCTCCCCAAATTACCCTAAAATACATTATAACTCCAAACTAAATTTCAAGATAATTTTTTTGTTTGGAGCTTGACCAAATGGCTTTCATATTAAGCAGGAAAATAATAAATGCATGAAATAGCTAAACAATGCTTACTAGCAAGGGAAAAAGGGAGGGGAGAGGTACTTACACTAGAAAATAATAAAGGAAAATGCAAAGCTGTACAAATTAAATAATATACTAGTAACATAGAACTGAAAAGTCAGTTAAAAGAAAAATTCCAGAAATCACTTTAAATCAAAGAGTATAGTATTATACCTTCAATCAATGTATAAAGGACACTTGAACAATTTGTTAACTATTGAAAGAATTTTTACTTAAAATCAATACACTTTTAACTTTAAATGATCACATATTTTAAAATATGATTTAAAAATATTTCCTGTTTATAAAAAGGGAAACAAAATCAGAAAAACTCACGAGTCAGGTACAAAACCAAACCGCAATAGAAAAGACTTACTAAAAGTCCTTGCAAAGAGATTACAATATTGCATTTTGGATTTTTTGGATATATTAAAAGCAGAAAGCAAGTCGGACAATCATAGAGACCACATGTGGCTGCTGTCCAATAACTGCATTAAAGAGTGTAAAGAAGTTGGTTGGAAAGCTAAATTAATGTCTTTTTCATAAGCCATTATTGGGAAGCCCTTAGGAATAGTCCAAATTTTGGCAAAATATGCAACAGTTTCAGTGAGTGGTTTCAATTAGCTATTCAGTTCAAAAACTGACTGACTGCAGACATTTTATCAACTCAAAATATCTTGGAACTCAGGAACAACAGAATAGATAAATTTCATTTTCAATTTTAGAATTTACTAAATAGAATCAGTAAATAGAGGCAAAGCAAGTAGGTTTTTATATGAGGAATAGCCATCAATGGAATTTATATATGAACAAGTAGCTGTTTATGAAATAGGTTATTTAATGCAATTCCTCTTTCAACTTTTTCTTTAACAAGCCTTTAAAGTTTTTGATTAAGAGGCAACTAAAAATGCCATTGCAAGACTTTAAGGATACTTATCTCCAGATAGAAACAAAACAGAAATGGTAAAAGTATACAGTATCATTCTTGTGGATGACAAAGTTTTCTAGAGTCACACTTTCAGATGGAAAAGAGTTTTCAGGTAGTCAAAACTGGCTGTGATAATTAAGTCTAGTGGAAGTTCTTCAGAACTGTGTGAGTAACAATGAATGATAGATCTACTTTATTTGGGGGAAGAGCAAGGTGACTGAATAGAAGAAACAAAGCATTATTTACAGGGTAATGAGTTCCAATTTTTCATTTTTGATCCTCAAATTTATCTGAGAAAAGTCAATAATGAAAGAAAGCACTGGAGTAGGAACCAAGAAATCTGTTTTATTTTTTAAATTATAGACTCATTAGTAGGAGCTTAGAAAAATAATTTAAAATTTTTACTTTCAATCTTCCTTTCTGTAAACAAAGAATGATAACTCAATTTTTGATTGAGTATTGGTATAGTCACATAAGATAATGAAAACAAATGCACACAGGATTGTGTCTGGCTCATAATTTAAAACTGGGCCATAAATATTTATTTTAACTAAAGTCACTAGACACATCAAGACACTATACCACTTTAACCAAAAACATTACAATTAGACTTCTTTTAGTCACAAATATAAAAAGATTATTGAATCTCAAAAAATCTACAGATAAGTGTAACTCTTCTGCCACACATTAAAAACAAAGGATATTATTAAGTCTCTCGATGGGTCATGATTTTCAAGCATGGTTACACAGTAGAATCACTGGGAGAACTTTCAAAAACTACTACGTAAGCTAGTGCCTCCCAGATTTAAAATTGTTATTCCAGGGCAGAGTACTGTTTGGATAATTCTAACATGTACCTAAGTAGAAAACACTGAACTTGGATAGGAAATTGCAAACTTTAGCATAATATTTTGTAAAGTGGAGATTGGTAAAGCATCCTTTCAGGAAACACAGGAAAATGACAATCATGATGATATTTGTATATTATGAAGAATTCAGAAATACAATAGCAAGTATCTTTCTTTAAATAAAAAATATAAAAATGGAAGGGAGAAGGAAGAGACAGTGGAAAACATAACTGACAGTACATACTACTTGGAAGTGAATTACCTCATGAAACTCATGGCTCCAAGTAACGGTAAAAACATTCAGCATAAATTATATCTGCAATAAAATAGGATTGGTATGCGCTGTAGGGAATTTGGGCACATGAAAACATTTCATTCAGCACATCATATATTAATGCTCCAGAATAAATGAGGCTTGGTTGGAGAAGCTAGATGACTATCATTATTTCAGTACTTTAGCGTTTGAGAAAAATGTCCTTGACAATGATTTCTGCTTCTGTAAGCAGTTCTGAAGATTGGTTATGAGCAGTCTTTGCCTCTTAGACTCTTTTAGATATCATCCTCTGGTTCTGGAAGTTACTACTGTTTACAGAACCTGAAGTTAGGGTACCTAGTTAGGAGTCCTTTTAAATCAGAGTTTTGTTTAAAAAGCTGAGTATTTTTCCATTTTACTGATCTAGCCTATCCATTGCTGCTTTTTTGCCAAGCTCATAGCTGTGCCACCTTATTTGAAGTTTCACTTCATGCTCTCTTTTTGACATGCTCTCTTTTGCACTTTGTGCTTACAGTTGATCCTCTTCAATTTCACATATAAAACCTGGTAATAAAGTTGCTCAGCTACCATTTATCTGCTGTAATATCCAGTCTCAGGGACTGACATTAAGTTGAGCATCATGTCAGTGTTAACAAAGTGGGCAGTACCCAAGTTGTTTCTGGGAAATTCAATGTCAATGACTTCACGTGAGAGGAGGCTAGATGCAAAAGTATTTAGACAGATAGATATTGAAAACTAGAAAGATCTTAGGGATTTTTCATGGAGATCCTCATTTAACAAAGAAGAAAAGTAAATATCTGAAACTTCACAAGAATGTTCCAACTTGCATAGCTCATCATAACAGAACTGACACCAAATTCTAGATGCTGTTCCAATATCCCAATCCAACACTTCATTACTGTTAGTATATCACTTCCCCTTCCCCACTGATAAATGCATATAAAAGACAATGAAAGGAAGTCATCCAAGTAAAATGTCCTTTTTTATGAAGTGGTAATTCCTATTAACAAGGGCACTGTCCAAACACCAGTATTCAGTTATAGCTTGAAGTTTTCAAGAGAACTTCCTACGCATAGAATGTGTGGCAGATTGACTGACAGGGCTATTACAGTGCTGAGACATCCCTAACAAGAACTAGATTTAAATAGAATATATGGCAATTATGATGTGTCAGTGGCTAATGAGGCATTCTCTATTCTAAAGAAGAATCAATTTTAGGAGTCTATTAGTAACACTGATAAAGCTGTGTATTCACACCAAAATCTGGTATAACTTATCCTGTACATGACATGATTATATTGGTAAAATATCTATTTTACCACATGCAGAGATTTTTTTTTCAGTGAAATCCAATTTTGATTAGTTCTCCTGGGTCAATCTCTGGACCAAGAGAGGAAGTCAGTCTTTTCCAGTGTGCAGTCGACCCTATGTAATTTTCTGGCCAAGAAAAGTTTTTAAAAGTATTGGCAGTCATCAATAGGGCTTCAAGGAAAGATAATGGCAGTGACACAATGTGACTATAAATGGCATATAATTTTGATGCCAGTATAAGGGCATCCATTCCACCGGTGTCTCAAAGGGATCTATTGTATTATACAAAATTGTTCATGATTTTATTCAATTTCAACTCTCTTCAATCTGACATATAGCCCTAGAAATCCGCTAAAATTGCTCTCATTGAAGTCACCAATATCCTACTAATTTCAAGTAAAAACATTACATTTTATTTAATCTCTCTATAATATGTTGACCCTTTTTGAAATTATTTATTTCCTTGATTTCTATAAAACATTTTCATCTTTGTTCTCTACTTTAATAACTTTTATCCTTCCTAAATTATTTTCCTGCTTCTATCCTATATACTTGTCAGAGGTTATAGTCAGATTTTTTTCTTTTCTTCTTCCGTTTGTTTTAATTATGTTTCCTAATTAATTATTCTCATTTCCACATCTATGCACTTGCATAATTCTAATGATTTACGTGTAGTCTAAATATGACCTAATCCTCTCTCTCTTTGTCTAACTTTCTCTCTCTCTGTATGTGAGTATATATGTATATGCACACACATATTTTTTTTTTCTAGCATCATCTTTAGGACAATGGTTTTCCCTAAACCAATTATTTGTACTTCTTATCCTGTGTTTCTGCATTCCCTATCACAAAGGGAGTCATTTAATGCAGAGATTCATATTCATTGAATCAAACATATGATCAAGATTTATTAATTTCCATCATAAATATAATTTTTACTTTATTTCCATATGAAATCAATACTCGACACGCCAAGCCCAGGGCTGCCTTATCTCAATACTTATCATAGCACATTTAAATTCTGAGACAATCTCCAATCAATTTTGTTTTCAAGGTTTGTGCTTTCAAATTGGTTTTTCACATCATTCATTCTATGAGAAAATACAAGTGAAATGACCAGGTTCAAACACTACTTTCACTATTTCTTCACTGTGACTTTACTTACATTCTCTTGACCTCTATTTCCACATCTGCAAATGGAAGTACATGTAATTCACTTTTCCTAAGTTTGAGTTATACCATTTTACTTTTAAGAAAGATCTACACCTGTACTTGTTTTGCTAGCCAAAACAAAGTTTTGCTTTTCTCACCAGAGAGTGAGAGAGAGAGAGAAAGAGCGAGAGAGAGAGAAAGAGAGAGAGACAGAGAGAGACAGAGAGAGACAGAGAGAGACAGAGACAGAGACAGAGACAGAGAGAGACAGAGAGAGAAAGAGAGAGAGAGAGAATAGTATTCATGGTTAATTTTTCAGCTGATTTTATATAAGTGGTATGAACCTAAGTAGAGACTGACACCTCTAAGCTTCTTTCTGGGAACTACTTTATTCAAACTGTGTATACATCATATCATTCCTGATTTTGCTGTGTTTAGTATCACTTTAGGTTTTAAGTGTTATTAGGTAACCTATTTTGGGGGTCTTTGAAGAATCAAAAATCTTTCCATATAAATTAACAGTAATTTCTTCTTTATGAAATTTTAGCTTATGAAAGTTTTCATAAAAAGTCTACTTTTAATAGCAGGGGAAATCTGGAATAATATTTACTGAAGTTATTGATAAAAAAATATTTCTTGACCTTGAGTCAGAGAGAAATTTATGAATCAGCTTATTTACCCCATTAATCTATAAAAGAGTAAAATATCCTTGAATTGTCTAAACTCACAGGATGATTTAATGTGAAGATAGAGATACACTGATGATTTCCTCGCTTTCATCTAAAGTCGTTACATTATATCAACAGAGCTTTAAATGGTATCATATGCATTTTACCATATTGTCAAATATATATTGAAGAGGAAATTCTCTCTACCCCATGATGAAACATTGTAACTATTGATTATTAAACAATATAAGGAAAATCATCAAAATAATCACATTAAGCTGACACTCACATTTAAGTCATTCAACTTTTGTCTCATTGTTATGTTCAGTTTTGCCCATGAAAACCAGAATGTTACATATATCTTTACCCAGTATAATGGGTAAAAACAAACACTGGAAAAGGACTTCTACCTAATGAGTGATGCAAGCCTGAGGCATGCAGGATGAAGACCTAAGAATGCATCACCCTGCATCACCCTGCCACTGGCTGCTTTGGATTAATACACTTTCTCCCTAGATTCCCAAGGCTAGAACAAACAAGGTTACTTGACGACAGTGTTTAGGATTTATTGTATTTTATATACTGTGGATTGTTAATATATTGAAATCAACATTAATTGCATTTAGGAACAAACGAATTATCACCACCAGCAGGAAACAGGTTCAAGATTAATGCAGATATAATAAATAATTCACTTTGATTCTAACCAAATCTCTCTGCCTTGTTGTTAATTATGTTTCTTTATGCTGAAAGCCCCTTTCCTTCCAATATTTTGAATACACATGCACTTTTTACTATATTACTTTGTGCCCCAAATTGTCAAAATGTAGTTTTGCTTTCATAGACTCAAAGTAAAATTCTGTCTTCAAAGATCACAAAGGTTAGAAGAAATGTTCAATGTTTTTTTCTTTCTCCTTACCAATGTCATCATCGCCACCATGACAATCTTCATCATACTCATCATAGACACTATTTAGCTCTGTGTCATTGCTTGGTAATATGCTATAGGAGTAGAGCGTAATATATTTAGCATATTTATAATATATGCTGTGCCTGACTGTGAATAAGAATTCTGTATACATTTATAGAAATAAACTTCAATATAGGTAGAGTGCATATCTCCACTTAAAAATGCAAGAAAAGAAAGCTAAAGAAGATCAAGTATATTGCAGGTATATCTGCAGCTAATAAATGATGGGTCAGCTATTCAGACCATTTCAAACTATTGATTGCAGTGACTTAATCTCTCTCTCCATTTCCCCAAATAGTAAAGTGATTTTTATAGATAATTTTTAAGAAGATAATTATGAATTTGTGTGCTATACACAGGAAGACACATCATACCAGTACTAAATTTTCGAAACATCAAAAATGGTAATGAGTGATATGATGCTGAAATAAAATATGGTATATTAATTTTCTTAAATTATAAAAGACATTTTCGAGTGTGTCTTTAGCCTTTATTTACACTTGATCAGAGATTCAAGTCAGTTGGTGTTGAGAGATTAGGACCTTCGTATATTTTTGCCTGTTCCCCAGCAAAATGTCAAAACTTCGCAAAGTTCTTTATGGAAATCTAATTCCCTAGTTTTCCCTGTTAAATATTTTTTTTTTACAGTTTCTTGTTAACCCCCAACTCAGGAAGGTTTAGTGCTAAAAAATTGTAACTTTTATTTTTGACAAATGGCTCAGGGAAAAAGACTTTTCCCATTAAGTGAACACTGAGTCAAATCAAAGAAAGTCAAGTTCCCTGAGTGAGAGTATATAGGAAACTACCAGACAGATCAGATAACGACAATTCTCAGGAAAATAGTGTCTACTGTGGAGTTCCATATGAAAAAAAAAAAAAGAGTGGAATATTTTATTTATAGAAGATAAAATATTATTTATAAATAAATTAAAGTCATATATCTCAAAAAGAGTATTTGAAAGCTCATTCAAAAATGCTTTGACTAAAATTATAAAATTAATAAGTTAAATTTTGAAATTGAGAGTATCTTTTCTTTTGGGGGTTTAAAATGTGTTTTTTAAGTCATAAACACTAATCAGGAAAAAATTGCATGAAATAAAAATGTCATCTTATTAAAATATACCTTAAAACAATGAGAAGACAAACTGCAAACTGTGAAGATATATTTCAACCCTTGTAATTGATAAGGTATCAGATAAGGAATATTAGTTAAATGAGCTGGAACAATGGCAAATAGGATTGAATATTAAACAAAAAATGCAATTCTCAAAATATTATGTAGAGCAGAATACTTTCATAAAATGTTAAAAATAACTGAAATCAATTTAAAAATGCATAAAGCATAGATGAAACTATAGTATGAGAAAACAGAGGACTAATGAACTAATGAACTTGGGATTCACAATGTGATTTCTCCAATGAGGAATTGGATGGAATTATGGATAACACATAGATGTAAGTGGTTTTCAAAATTCAAAGTTTGTGTGGAGTGCTAGTTTTATAAGAATTTATTATAGATAAGAAATCTATTCAGAGTGTATCTTAAACCAATGTTTATAATCAATGTACTACTTTGTACTTGAGAGCCATAAGAATATTGGGAAACATAGAATGATAGATACAGCATTATGTGTTCCTGTTAAAAAATGAAGCAGCACAACAATAAGAGAAATGTAATGTTTCACTTCCAAACAATACAAATAATTAACCTTCCACATAAATCATGAAAATACATAGGAGACAAGAAGTGAAAACCCTGCTTAGTAGAAAACACAAGGTAAAATAATAGAAGTGAATCCAGATGATAAATATTTACCAAAAATGTTATTATACTTATTTATAAAAGTCTAGGAATTACATATCCAATTTAGAGAGAGGCACTAAAAATGAAACTAAGAGGAAAAAGTTATACTAGAAAACACTAATTAGAAAACATATGAAATATAGTATGATATTGCTATCACACAAAATCTAACCTAAGGCAGTCTAAATGTCCATCAATGAAAGACTGGATAAGAAGATACAGTCATTATTTTTCAATGGAATTCTGCCTAGCTCTTAAAAAGATGAATTATGCCTTTTGCATCAACTTGAATGGAACTTGAAGTGATTGGCAAATTAAGCTAGGAAAAAAAAAGAAAAATAGCAGATAGTTTCACTCGTATGTGGAATATAAAGAAGCAAAACCAGGAAAATTAAAAAAATAACTCTAATGACTCAGAATATAAGACATTATCTGAAGGGGGAAACTGAAGAGGGAACCTGGAGTTGAAAAATAAATGAATGAATGAATGAATGAAAGAAAGTGGAGGTAAAATACGTCATAGTGTAAGCAATCAGAAGACTGCACTTTCTCAGGAAGAAATAAATCTACTTAAAAATGGAAAAAAAGAACATAAGGCAAAAAGTGTTTAAGGAAAATATAAAAGGTTTTGATCTGAAGTTAAAGAAAATACCACATAAGAATACGAAACAATGTTATAATTGAATTTAACTTAAAACAAAACCTCATAATATTTAAAGTAAAAGTAATAGAAATACAAAATGTGATGTATCTAAATATATCTACTTAGATACTGATAGATCAAATAGATTTAAAATGACCAAAAATATATGTGTGTAACACTAAGACAAGCTTAATCCAATATGCAAATGTGAAAACTTGCACCACGCATGTAGAATGGAGTATTAAAAATATACAATCATAGATAATTTGCAAAAACTGACCAGGACATAAAGCATCTCTTAACAAAGTACATGCTTTTTTTACATCAATGAAATACAGTTAATAGCTAGCCACATCTACTAGCATGTATTTGGTGTCATTAAAAATGATATATTTGCAGTATATTAAAAGAAAGATTCTTATCCAGGGGATATAGAAGTGCTGCAAAACTTTTTCAGCTTTATTGAAATATAACTGAGAAATTATACTATACGATATATAAGTATACACTGATGTTTTCCTATATGTATATGTTATAAATGGTTTCCTCCATTGTGTTAACCAGCAGATGCATCAGCTTGCACATTAACCTTTTTTTGTATATATAAGAAGAGTTGCATTCCATCCTCTTAGCAAAATTTCAGTTGCACAATGCACAATAAATACATTGTTATTTATTAGATCCTTGGACCTTATTCATCTTAATGTTTTTCCCTTTTGTAACTATTTCCCTTATCCCCAGACTCTGGAAGCCAATCTTCCATTCTGCTTCTGTGAGCTATGAGTGCAACTTACTTATTTTTTTTTTAATTATACTTACAAGTGATACCATGCAGTGTTTGTCTTTATCTGGCTTATTTTACTTATAATAAAGCCCTCCAGTTTCATCTATATTGTCACAAATAACAGAATGTCCTTTTTAAAGGTTAAATAATATTCCATTGTATATATTATAATATATATGAATATATATGTACATATATATTTACTTTATATAGTAATTTTCTCTATATACTCATCCATCAACAGATATTTGAGTTGTTTCCATGTCTTGACTGATGTGAATCATGCTGTAATGAACATGGGAGTACTGATATTTCTTTGAGAAAATAGATTTCTTTCTTTGGATATATACCTAGAAATGGCATTTATTCTGCTATATTGATCTATGTATCTGTATTATGTCATTTCCATATTATTTCGGTAAGTATAGTTTTTTAATATAGTTTGAAACCTGTGATACCTCTAGCTTTATTTTTCTTCAAGTAATCTTTGTCAAGATTGCTTTCAGGGGAAATGAAAGCTTGCTATTTATACTGAATGTTTACTAGACTTATTGTGGTGATTATTTTATAATATGCACATTATAAATTATTGTTGCACACCTGAAACTAATATAATACTGTATGTCGATTATCAATTTAAAACATAAAAATTGCTTTGACTATTCAGAGTCCATGATTCCATACAAATTTTAGAGTTATTAGCTCTGCTTCTATGAAAAATGATCATTGAATTTCTATAGAATTGCATTGAATCTGTAGATTACTTTTGGTAGTATGGAAAGTTTAACAATATTAATTCATCCAATCTATGAGCAAAGAATAGCTTTCTATTTATTTGTCTTCAGTTTCATTATTATCTATAGTTTGCTACTTATACATTAGCTATAATGTGTGTAGATCTTTCACCTTCTTGGTTAAATTTATTCCTAAGTATCTCATTTTTTTGATGTTATTATAAATGTGATATTTTCCTAATTTATCTTTCTGATACTTCATTGATAATTTATAGAACTACAAGTGAATTTGTATATTTATTTTTGCATTCTAATTAATTCTCACAGTTGTACAGTAGAATATTTAGCATTTTCTATACATAATATTTTGTCATCTGCATATAGACATTTTTCCTTTTTTTATTGATTTGACTGCCTTTTATTTATATTTCTTATCTGGTTGCTCTAATTAGGACATCTTATAAAATTTTGAAGTAGTGAGAGTGGACATCCCTGTCTTGTATCTCTTCTTAGAAGAAAATCTTTCAGCGTTTTGCTGTTGAGTATGATGTTAATTGTGAGAAATTCTGTAAGTCTAACAACAAAGACAACCAAAATGATAACATCAATGTATCAAGAAGTAAATTAAGTGGTAAGTAAGCAAGCGAAACAATATTCAGTCTCACTTACACTTAGAGAAAATGCATAACAAAAAATGAGATACATTTCCACATTTATGATGTTGGCAAAATTCTTAAAAACTGAAATTATGAATGTGAATGATGAGTAAAATGTGATATAAACATTTGGCATATTAAATTTGTCAGCATTGAGTGAAAAATTAAATTTATATTCCCTATGATAAGTCAGACCCCAGTCAAGAACCTCTTGAATGCCATCCCAAAAAGACACATACAAGAATTTTCATTGCATATTGTTTTCAATCTATAAGATTTCAAAAGAAACTTAAATGTCTACTAATAAAAATGGACAAAAAAAATCAAAATGTGCATTCAATAGATGCTGCAATAACATATAAATAAATTAGAGTTAAATATAAATGTTGATGTCAAAAATATTGAGATTGTTTTAATTTTTGAGATTATATGCAAAATAGTTATAACCATATATACGTATATATATATATATATGGAATTTATATTAGTGATTATTTCAGGGAAAGAAAGTAAAGGCGGCATATCTATTCAAGAAAAAATATTACTTTTACATAATTTGCTTATAAAAATTCAAGTAAAATGGAAAAACAAATATTGTCAAATCAAGATTGTGATAATATAAGTATGTTATAAAGTTTGCATTATTTTTCTGCATTTTCATTTATTTGCATTTAACATTTTTCAAATAAAAAATTACTGAAATCCTACTTATATACATACCATCATTTGTCCATAATGCCTGCCTCTCTTTTTATTATTTTTGCTTCCTGACAAGAAAACTTCACATACAAAGGTAGAGGGGTCAACAGTACATCAGTTTACCTCCCTAAACCTTGATGTATTGGATTCAACTATTTCATAGGTCCCTCCTAGCAATATGATTGTTTGAAATCCTGCAGAAATCAGCATATTTCTTTTTCACTACAAGGAGAGCCTCTCTCAAACAATTAATAATAGGTTTTTCCTCCTGGTAAGCTGCTTTATTTTTATTATCTTCATATAATGCCTGACCTGTCTGTGTATGCCAAATACTGCTGTGAAAATGAAAAGACCCTTCTAAGTGCTTAGTATCCTTATAGCATTCATAGATGTGAAGGTATTTAAATATGACCAGAATTGTATTGAAATAAATAATGTTCACCTTGGCTGTCTTTAGAAAGGAGAATTGGTTTGTCAGCACTCTAGGTAAGTATCTGAGAGACAAAGTTTAAGCAAAAAAAATCTTAAGGAACAAAACCTCAATTAATGAAAGAAAGCAAGCAACAAACAAAAGCAAATTAGTTGCTTTTTCATGAAACTGGGTAGAATTGAATGAACTGTTCTCACTTTATGACTTAAAACAGTTGAATAAGGAAAAAACAGGTGGAGAAAAATCCAGTGGGAAAAAGGATGAACAGGAATTATAATTCTTTGAGAAATGGTACCACATTGATATGGGGACCTTGGGGTCTGGCAGTGAATGGTTCAAGAAAGTATTTTTTGAGTGTTAGAGTACCTTTATGAATGTATTAGAGAGAATGGAGAAGAAAGAAAGCAAAAGCAGGAGATAGTCTCCTGGGCAGGGACAGCTGACCAGATTGCTATGAGACTACTAAATTTATAGGCCTCCTTTAGCCTGAGCAATGGTTATTGATAAGAAGGGAGTGCTTTTAATATCAAAGATTAGGCCATCTCTGCAGGTGGTTCCAGGTGAGATAGGTAGAGGGACATTCTGAGAAATTCCTCAGTTTCCTTCTAAAAGCTCCTGATGCTAAGAGGAATGCCCTGCCTTTTTGTGGTTCCATCAGCCACCCCCTCATCCTCCATGTCTATTTGATCCCAGGTTGATTTTGGAAGTTAAACACTGAAAATAACTCCCCCTCAACAACATGATGATCAAGAGGGAGTAAGTTCTTATTGCATAGGATCATGAATGAGACTTCTGGGTGTTGAAAATGTTCTTTTTCCATCACCTACGTTTTTAATAAAATACATATAATTTATAAAATTTGAGAGAAGGATGAGAGGACATGAGGCTCAACATGACTTGGATCCATTGCAACCTCTACAGAGAAGTGTTTTTGACATTAGGACACTAGTGGTGATGGAGGTAGAGTAGAGGCTATTTGTACCCTGGGTAAAATGACACAATGGTGGGTCTCAGGGGATTAGTGAAGTGAAAGACCTCGGCATAGACATCTCTGAATGTCAGTGTTGAACCAGAAGCAGAAATAGTCCTTGATAGTAACTATGAGCATAAGAGACAGATTCTGGAAAGATAAAACCCAGGTGTAAACTGTGAGGGCTGGCAACTGAAGGTGGAAATTGAATGTGGGACAAAGGCCTGTTTACCACTTCGAGCAACTATGAAGCAAAGCCATGACACCTCCTGTAACCTGAGCTTGCTGGAATTTAGCAAGCAGACAAAGAACTTCCTGCGCTTGGAACCCCTTCTCCTAATTTACAGCCCTCTTCCCACATTGCTCTAGCCTAAATAAGCATGTTCTAACCAGAACTCGGGGCTCAGCTCTTTGGGGAAGAAATCCCAGCTGAGACCACGCGTGTAATAAATCTGCCTAAAACACTTCCAAAGAGTGCTCACTTGGTTTCTCCCCAAAACTGTAACATTTAGTGCTTTGGCCAGGAAACCATGGAGCTGGTCTTTGGGACCACCGGTGAGGAGAAGCCCCCGTCCACGGCCGGTGAGACAAGGAGGACAGGGTGGGTAGGTGCGCCCCTCTGACTTTAGCGGGTCCATGGTCACCCATGTCCCATCAGCCCTGAACTGTGGAACCTACCGGACTCTGGAAGGAAGACCAGGCATCAGGCACTGGAACCGGGAGGCTGGTAAGGTAAAATCGGGCTTGCCCCACTGAGCAGAAGGGGAGATTGATCGCCTCCCATAAGACCAGAAGTCTCATTCAGGATGGGATTGCTAGCAGTTTCTTAGTCGTGGATTCCTGGGGGCAAGGGGGAGAGAGCTGGGAGAGTGCTGTGTGTCAATGCAAGTGCTATGTATGAAAGCAAGTGCTGTGTATGAATGCTTCTGGGAGAGCTTGGAGAAGTTAAACCTGCAGTGTGGACTGTATGTAAAGGACAAGCTGAGTCTGTAACTCTGCGATAAAGATTGACTTGAAGGCTGGGTCGGTTTGGGCTGGAGCGCAAAAGGGGAGAGCACTTGCTTGAGTTGGGCCTCTCCTCTTCCAGGACACTCTCGCTCGCCTGCTTGGTGACTATTGGCAGCGGCCCCACAGGTCAGGTTTTCCCCGCAGGCGCGCTGCACTGCCATGGGTCGCTTCTGTGCTCCTTGCTTACCTGGCCACCTGACTCCCCAGGCCCCAGCTCCCCTTCTGCCGCAGTGGTAGTGGGAGCTGCCTATGGGCTGGGAGGGGCCAGGTGGTCAGTCAGGCCCCTGGCAGGCCAGCCAGAGCCTGACTGAAGAGCCAGCGCTGGTCTAGGCTGCGCAGTGCGCCTCTGGCTGGCGGCTGAGGCAGTGGCAGCGGCAGAGACTATGGCAGGTACAGGAGGTGGAGGCGCTGGCATGGCAGGGGCAGGAGTGCGTGACGGCAGCGGCGAGTCTGGGCCTGCGCACACCTGTTCTCGTGGTTGCCTTGTTACTCAGCAGCCCCAGCTGGTGGCGAGTTTGGGCTCTGGCGAGGGCACTAAGCACCCCAGCCACCCTGCCTGGGGGATGCACCTGCGGTTGGACGCGGAGAGCTCCGGAGCCCGCCCTTTCCCCGTTCTCCCTGGCAGTGGCGGGGGACAGAGAGAGAGAGAGAGACTCTCACTGACCTTTCCCCTCCGGGACCCTGGTTCTGCACACCGCAGCACCTTGGCCAGTGTCAAACAAACAAACAAACGAATACCTTTGTCTTTTAGAAATATTTGTAAGCCTTGCAGGCATCCTCAAGTAATTCTGGGGTTAAATTGGATCCCAAAAGACTCCGCACTCTGTAAATTAAAGGGACCTTAAATCTTCTCCACAGTGAGAACTTTTTACGAGTTGTGACGGGAAACCTAGGCCACCCTGCTCGGTTTTTCCATATAGGAGACCAGTGATTGGAAGATGCCCATGTTGAGCCTCTGTGGGTCCGGTTCTGTGTTAGTAGTGACTTAACAGGTCAGAAAAGGAAGTAGAGGCAGACAAACATGCATTGGGACAAAACCTAGATGTTGAAGCTCCCCACTCCCATCGCGCTCATGGGTGTCAAGGGAGAGACAATAGAACCACATCGTGCCTCAATTAAGCCATGGAGAGGGAGACAAGACCTGCAGGGAGGGGCTGGAAAAATCCAGGGGCCAAGTCCAGTCTGGTGCCCAGGAGAGCTAGAGCTGAGGTCATTGCTTCCAGGGCTTCTGCTGCCCAGCGGATCGTCAGGCTGCCTGGATCAACTGCAGGCATTGCTTATAGAAGGACGGGTGTGCCCTTGGGTGCTCTGAAATCCAGGCCTGCCCCTCATTTGTGCCTGTACCCTGAAGCAGGCACTGCCTCTACTGAAGTTGTCTCGAGTGACGATCTGACACCCTGATGGCCTTGAGGGTCTCTGGAACAGCCTTTGCCCTCAGCACAGCCCAGCGGAGGAGCCAGTTTAAAGGGATTCTGCCCAGCAACTCCCAAAGCATGATGCCCTGGACGGCCCTCGCCATCCTCTGGTGATCACTGTGCGCAGCTTCCTGGCACGGGGAGGCGGAGACCCTGGAGTGCGCCTACTACAACGCCAACTGGGAGCTGGAGCACCGACCAGAGCGGCCGCAAGCGCTGCCAGGACGAGCAGGAGAAGCGGCTGCACTGCCGCACCTCCAGACACAACAGCAACAGCGCGGGCACTGTGGAGCTGGTCAAGAAGGGCTGCTGGCTGGATGACTTCAACTGCTACAACAGACAAGAGTGCGTGGCCATGGAGGAGAACCCGCAGGTGTACTTCTGCTGCTCTGAAGGCAACTTCTGCAACGAGTGCTTAACCCACTTGCCTGAGGCTGGGGGCCCCGAAGTCCCCACCCCCCCATGCTGCACACGGTGCTGGCATACTCGCTGCTGCCCATTGGGGGCCTCTCCCTTCTCGTCCTGCTGGCTTTCTGGATGTACTGCCATGGCAAACCCCCCTACGGCCATGTGAACGTCCACAAGGACCCTGGCCCTTCACCTGGTCCCCTTTGGTGGTCCTGAAGCCGCTGTAGCTGCAGGAGATCAAGGCCCGGAGGTGCTTCGGCTGCATGTGGAAGGCACAGCTCAGGAACGACTTTGCGGCTGTTAAGGTCTTCCCTCTGCAGGACAGGCAGTCATGGCAGAGTGAGCGGAGATCTTCAGCACCCCTGGCATGAAGCATGAGAACCTGCTGCAGTTCACTGCCACCGAGAAGCAGGGCTCAAACCTCGAGGTGGAGCTATGGCTCATCACAGCTCCATGACAAGGGCTCCCTCACGGACTACCTCAAGGGGAACGTCACCCCATGGAATGAGCTGTGCCATGTGGCAGAGACGATATCCAGAGGCCTGTGGTACCTGCACAAGGACGTCCCCTGGTGCCATGAGGAGGGTCACAAGCCGTCCATTGCCCACAGGGACTTCAAAAATAAGAATGTGCTGTTGAAAAGCCACCTCACGGCCTGCTGGGTGACTTTGGCCTGGATGTTCACTTTAAGCTGGGGAAGCCTCCGGGCAAAACCCAACGGCAGGTCGGGACGCGACAGTACATGGCCCCGAGGTGCTTG
Source organism: Solenodon paradoxus (assembly GCA_004363575.1). Classification (NCBI taxonomy): domain Eukaryota; kingdom Metazoa; phylum Chordata; class Mammalia; order Eulipotyphla; family Solenodontidae; genus Solenodon; species Solenodon paradoxus. The sequence continues at coordinate 241,508 of RJWH01000080.1, read as the reverse complement.
AGGCTGCCATCAACTTCCAGAGGGATGCTTTCCTATGCATCGACATGTACACCATGGGGCTGGTGCTGGAGGAGCTCGTGTCCCGCTGCAAAGCTGCCGATGGACCAGCAAACGAGTACACGCTGCCCTTTGAGGAGATTGGCCTGAACCCGTATGGAGGTGCTGCAAGAGGCGGTGGTGCACAAGAAGATAAGACCTGCCATCAAGGATCACTGGCTGAAGCACCTGGGCCTGGCCCAGCTCTATTTGACCATCGAGGAGTGCTGGGACCACGATGCTGAGGCCTGCCTGTCTGCAGGCTGTGTGCAAGAGTGCGTGTCCAGCTCCACAGGGCATGCAGCACAGCTTCGGACTGTCCTGTCCCCCTAGTGACCTCTGTCACCAACATGGAACTGTCTCCTAAAGAATCAAGCATCTAAGCCCAGGCTATCCAGCAGTCTCAGAAGTTTTAGCAAGGAGCTTTGCCTGGCCAAGCTGGAACACTCCATGATGCAAAATCTTTCTCTCAATAAACCCACGCCATCAATAAACCTATGCTGTTCAGCCTTTGTTGCCTCTGCAAGGGTTTAAATTTCTTCCAGAACCCACCCCAGCGCCCCAGCACCTCCATGGCAAAGCCACAACATAGCCAGCTGCAAACTCTGGATGTTGAAGTTCTGCCTTCTTGGAGCAGCACCTGTTCTTGCACATTGGCCAGTCAAGCCTGAGCTACAGTGACTCCTAACTCGAAGCCTTGGACATCTGCCAGATCTATAACAAATTTTGGAAGAAGGGTAAACTCAAAGAGCAATTTGAACAGGGACCTTCCAATGCCCTTTTCCTCGTGAAGTTCTGGGCAAACTTCAATACCAACATTCAAGATGAAGGCAACTCTCTCCATGAAGTCTCCAGTCAGTATGAGAGGCCCAAGAATATGAGACTCACTTGTTCCACAACGGTGGAACATTCCTACTGCATTCACTGGTCCCCACTCTGAGTACCTGATCAACTACATCCACAAGCTGCAGCACCTACCCGAGAAGTACGTGATAGACAACGTGCTGAGAACTTCACCATCTTGAAGGTATAAAGCAAGGCAATAGGTGGAATGGACGCATGCCTTCTCAGCAGCCTGCACCCTCATCTTCCCTCCCACTGCAGGAAGTCACTGACAGAGGCATACTGGGTATGCAGTTGTATCGGACTAGAGACTATATAGGCAAAAGCCTTGTCTGAGGAATGGTCAGCCCAGAATGTAGAACTATGGGCCCTAGTCAGGGCATTAAAACTCAGCAAGAATAAATGCATCAACCTCTACACCACACTGGTACTGTGCCCTTGCCACTCTGCATTGTACATGGAACTATAAGAAAATAACTTTTGAAAGCAGAAGGAGAAAAAATAAAAAATAAAGACGAGATCTTAAACCTACTAGAGGTAGTTTGAAACCCAAGAAAGCAACAGACATATGCTGCAAGAGGCATCTGAAAGAAAAGATGGCTAAGAAACAGACAGTACTGTCAAGAGTCATGCTAATCTAACAGAGAATGAATGGTGAGCACACCCAGACCACAGAATCTATGCCAGGACAACACTGGATAATCTTTCAGCAGCATGATCTTACCCACCTAGAAAAACTTCTCTAGAAACCCTTGTTACCCGACTGCTTAATGACAGTGCTGCATCCTTTGTTCACAGAACAACGCCAGACATGGTTCTGTTGGATCAACAGGAATTTAACGCTGTGGCCAGACTCCGTTAACGATTTAAAGATAGACTATACTGAGATAGGATCTAGCAGCGGAGATAAATATCTCTTAGTTTTATCTGCATGTTCTCTGTACAGAAAAGGCCAAGAAGTAACCAAGACACTGCTAAATACGTTATCCCTTTATAGGGGACATAATTAACTATAGGATCAGATAATGGCCCAGGCTTCATAGCAGATGTACTACAACAGATAACTAGGGCCCTAGGTATCCAATGAAACTTATACATGGTATATTGGTCCCAGAGTTCAGAAAAGGTAGAACACATGAACTGGACCCTCAATCAGGCATGACTAATTTATGCCAGGAAACTACCCTGAACAGATATTCTTCCCATAGCCCTCCTATGGGAATGCTGTACCCCTAGGGCCAGAATAAAATCTTTTTCTCCCTTTGGAGACTTCATATGGTAAAACCAACTCCATTAAATAGATGAGAGGGGAAACCTAAAGAAATCAGAAGATTATATATGAGAACAAACAAACAAACAAAAAACTGGGAAAGAACCCTTTCAACCTACCTGGAAGGGACTTTATCTTCTCATACTAACTTCTCCCATAAGCCTTAAAGTTACAGAGCTGAATTCCTGGATCCATCATTCCTGAATGAAGACAACCTACCAGAGCAGTGGATCACCCAGTCAAGGGAGAGACCCCTCCAACCAGAGCTCTGCCTGGACTGTCCAGTAGCTGTCTCACACCCACATCAGACTGACCCGTGATCCGCCAGAGGTTTAGAAAACTGATAATCCACCAGGAGACCCCATGTCTATCTGTCCATTGCTCTTATCATACTCTGAGCCTTACTCCTCTCAGTTGCCTTGTCAGCCAGCTCTGCAGATCCCTTTCATGGGATTGCTACCTGTCAAGCTTATATAGACCATTGGCAAAATCAGGCCTCAGTTTTTCCTCTTAGGAAAGTCTATAGGGAAGACATTAGGAGTTAAAGTTTATGTTAAGTCAGACAGATCAAATGGAGCATAGACACTGGTCTTACTTCGACTGGTGATGCTAATGGTTGGGACAATGAATGGCCCCCTGAGACAATAATTCAGACTTATAACCCTGCCACTTGGGCACAGAATGGCAGCTGGGGCTACCAAACCCCCCACTACACTAAATAAACTAATACGATTACAAGCAGAAGCAGAAATATCACTTGTTGGCTACCCAGACGAGAGCTGCAATTCTCCAGAACCGATTGGCCTTAGATTACTTATTAGCAGAAAACGAGGGGTTTGTACTAAGTTTAATTTAACAAACTGCTGTTTACAAATAGATAACAAGAAAACAGTTAAAGATATTTCCAGAGGCCTATGGAAAATATTCCATGTTCCAGTCCAGAAATGGGAGCCTCTCTTCAACTTAAAATGGTTTTCTCAGTTTACTTGAATTAGAAGATTTAAAGATCTGTTAGGAACCATGGGACTCATTTTAGGGAGCCTGCCTATTACTCCCCTTGTCCTCTACCTGGCATAGTAGACCTGATTCCATCCACCATAAACACGATTGTTCAGCATGTCACAACAAAGCAAATCCTGCTAGTACAAGACTATATAGCGCAGTACACCCCCACTACGATGAGCAAGATTGCTAACTATTTCTTTTTCCTAAATTCAGATAGTCCAGGTGTCTCAACCCTACTACAGCCCCATACCGCAGGAAGTAGCAGAATGATTGATTCAGCGACCCTTTTTCCCATCCTTGGATCCATGAAAGCTGTCGATCAGTTTGAAAAACAAAATGGGGTAATGTGGGAAAAAAACCTGCTTACCACTTCTGGCAACCATGAAGCAAAGATGTGACACCTCCTGTAACCGAAACTTGCTGGAATGTAGCCAGCAGACAAAGAATTTCCCGTGCTTGAAACCCCTTCCCATAATTTATATCCCTCTCTCCCCGCTTGCTCTAGCCTATATAAGCATGTTCTAACCGGAAACCGGGGCTCGGCTTTTTGAGGAAGAAATCCCAGCAGAGACCACACATGTAATAAATCTGCCTAAAATACTTCCAAAGACTGCTCACTTGGTTTCTCCTGAAAAACCATAACATGAAGAGGCAAGGAATGCAAGTGCAAGGAGGAGATAGGGGCTATTTAAGTATAAAATGCAATTTGTGCTTTTATAGTGGAGCTGCATGTCTGAATAGGCAATTTGCTTCAGTAAAATAAGTCTGTTTTTTAAAAATGTTCTCACTGAAATATTTTAAAGACATAGTGATATTCTTTAACATAATGCACTGAAAATAATCAAAGTCATTTTTAGTGACCCAAGAAACTATCATAAAATAATATTATTTAGTTTTAACATTTAATCCCCATAGGAAATGCTGAAGTAATGCCATGTCCTTTGCATTAAATGGTCTCAGATGATCACGATAAGTGAGACTTTGTAATTCTTGAACAGTTTTTCTCTGTAATCTGAGTCACTTGTCAGTTATTCCTTCCTCAGAACTATGTCTCTACTACATTATTTTTCCTCTCCCTTCTCTGAAAATATATCCAATTACATTGTTTGAACTTTCTAATCTTCAGTGAGTTTGAAATCAAATATATTAGACATTTATTATAATTGTCTCAATATTAAAAATACAGGAACTTATTTGAGGGGAAAGTCTTTTTAAATAGAAATAATAATACTTGTAAATGCTACAGTTAGAATTTATTAGGTACTAATTAAGTACCAAGGACTACTTAAGTTCCTCACATGTACCATCTCAAATTAACCCTTTTATACAAATATTATTTTCATTCTACTTTACAGATGATGAGATGAAGCACCAAAAGGTGGAGTTACTAGTCTGAGAATAAACTGCAAATATAAAGAGTATTACTATTAAATATTAAACTATCAAAATATAATACATGGTAGGTCTTCATTTCAAACTTAGAGTCTTTTGTCAGTGCTAAAATTATATGTCTTCCCTTCTATAAAATTAAAAAAAAAGAAAAAGAAAAACAAGAGTATGCCCTGGTAGAGTAGTAGTGAGGTTTCTTACCTCCTGCTGAGTATAGTCCACATACATCTCAAGGATTGAAGTTTCTGTCCTGGGGCTAGGGGGAACAACCAAGATAAAAACTAAATCAAAATAAATAAAAATGCTTCCTCTCTTTTCCTGCATTCTTGCTTGCTCACCTTCATTCCTGCCTCTCTTCTCCATAAAAAACAAAACAAAAAAGGAGATTAGAGCAACTTCCAATTTTCTCAATTATATTTTTCTGAAATGAAAAAAAAAATACTTGAAAATTGCATTTATGAAGAAATATTTAAGAAAAAATATAGCCATGATATAAACATTAGCAGTCCATGATTAATTTAACTCTCTAGAAAGAGGAATCACTAAACTGTAATAGTTCAGAATCCCAGCTCAAGATTGCCTGAAATCTTACCATACTCAGTGATTAAACGTTACATTGCCAAAGGCTCTTGACCTCTCAGTCTTATCCTGTTTTACTGAGGACCCATAAGCTCTCTTCCTAATGGTATGGGACAGCACATGTGACTTGTGTGCCTAGACTCAATTATAGAGATGTGGTAAGTTTTCCATCATTAGAGTTTCTTATAAAAAAGTATTGATTGCATTATAACATTATATAGGTCAAAATTTGCATCATTATACATTATATATACATTATACATTATATATACACATTAAGTTACTACTAACAGTTTTAATTCTGTCCTTCACCAGGTAATTAACTTCTTTTACTTAACTCTCTCGCCCTTCTTTCTCCCTTCCCTTTTGGTAATCATTAATTTTAACTTGTAGAATAAAAATATAGTTTCGTTTGTTTCATTTTGTATCTATATATACCACGTATGAGTGAAATCAAATGATGTTTATCTTTATCTGACTTATTTCATTAGACATAATACCATCTATGGCTATCCAGAGTTTAATCTTTTTTAGTAGCTGGTCAGTAATTCATTCTATATACATTCCACTTTATCAACTAATTTGTCAATGAGCATATAGGTTTTTTTTTCAGCTCCTGAATTTTTAAATAAAATTGCAATAAATATGAAAATGCATATTTGTGCTTGTATGAGTGCTTTGAGAATAAATACTAAGAAATGGGATTGCTGAAGTATATGAAATTCCTACTTTTATTATTTTGAGTTATCTCCAGACTACTTTCCATAATAGTTGTACCAATTTACACTCCCACTAGCAGTAGCTAAAGGTTCCATTTTCTCTATATCCTCTCCAACACTTGCTGTTGTTGGACTTTTGAATAATAGTAATTCCACAGGAATAAGGTGATATATTGTCATTTTGATTTGCAGTTCTCTAATGATAAAGAGTGACGGACACCTTTTCGTGTGCCTACTGGACATCTGTATGCCTTCTTTGGAAATGTGTCTATTCAGATCTTTTGCCAATTATTAAATCATAATATTTTGTTGAGTTTTATGAATATTTTATACATCTTAGGTATTAATCTATTGTTAGATGTATGATATGAAAATATCTTTTCCCATTCCGTAGGATTTGTTTTGTTTTGTTTAGACGGTATTTTCTCTATGTAGAAACTTTTTAGTTTGATATAGTCCCATTGGTTATTTTCACTTTCGTTTTGTTACCATTGGAGTCTGTTTCACCAAGACATCACTAAAACCAGTATCAAGGAATGTATCACTGATGTCTTCCCTACTTATTATAGGGTTTTAGGTCATATGTTAAAGTCTTTAATGCATTTTGAATTATTTTTGTCTGTGATGTTAAATAGTACTCTAGTTGCATTGTTTTGCATGTGGTCGTCCAATTTTTCCAGCACCATTTGTTGAATAGAATATCCTTGCTCCATTGCAAGCTCTTGACTGCTTTGTTGTAAATCAGTTATCTATCCATATATGTGGGCTAATTTCTGAGCTTTCAAAAATCTTTCCATTAATCTATATGTCTGTTTTTTTCCTCATACTATCTTGATTTTATTACTCTTTCTCTGTAGTTTAAAGTCAAGAATATAATAATTCCATTTTTGTTCTTTTTTTCTCAGGTTTCTTCTTTTCAATTCTAGGTTTTTTTTAATCCCAAATAATTTTTTTTGTTCTGTTTGTGTGAATAATGTTGTTTATAGAAACTACATTTTTGTAGGAATTCTATTGAATCTGAAATTTACTCTAGATAGTATAGTCATTTAAGCAATATGAATTATTTTAATTAATGAGCATGGAACATCTTTTAATTTGTGTTGTCTGTTTTGTTCACCATGTCATATAGTTTTCAATGTATAGGCTTTGAGTTTTTAAGTAGAATTTATTCAAGAATGTTTCATTTTTTCTGTAATTGTAAATGGAATTTATTTTCTGATTTTTTTCTGCTAGTTCATAATTTGCATATAGAAGTGGAACATATTTTTGTATATTAATTATATAGCCTGCCACTTTACCATCAGTTTGGATTGCTGTTTAATTCTACTTTGAACTCAATATTCTCTTACCATAAATATCTACTGTCTTAGTTAATTCCATATGATGTTGCACCCTTCAGAATGATGGGTGCTACTTCATACTGTTATTTAACCAAAACTAATTTTAGATTTATCTTTGATCCCCAGGGGCATTCTAGTTTTCATTTCTATGTTCAGAATTGCTTTCTATCATAAATGCTAGAAATGACAGTTCAGGAATCTTGTGTACCAACCTGTGAGCATGAGGCAATGAGGCTAAGACTTGGTATATAATGTTTATTTTAAAATCCCATAAGATAATTGCATATTTTAGATTTCCTAGGGTATTAAAAATTCAATTAAAAGCTATAAACACTTGAAAACAATTCAGTTTCTTGGTAGTAGGATACAAATGCAAGATTAGTCTTAATTATCAAAAATATTATTAATTTATACTATAATTTCTCTCTTGTGACTTATCTAAATAAGATATTTGAAATACCTGAAACAAAGAGACACCAAGAAGATAAATAACATCCATTGTAGGCAGCAGAAAATAGAGTTGTACTGATAATCAGCATGGTCAGTTCACTTATATTCTTTTATTTGATAATTTCATTGTAGACATCCTCCTACATTTTTCTATAAAATGTGTACTCTGAAATGGCCTACATACAAACATATTTTCAGATCTCAAGTATATTTATTTTACAACTATATTTAGCTACAGGGTCAGTGTGTCTCATGTGCTACATAGTACGTATAATTTGAAATTTTCTAAGTTTTGAAATTTATAAGCATTGAATTCTAAGCATTGAAATTTATAAGATTCTTGAATAATTTCATCTAAAATGATTTTTGAAACACTTTATCAGTTAAAGAGAAATAGTCACTCCTACAGAGAAACCATTAGTTCATTTGCCATGTACAAAACAACTTTCAATTGCATTCAGTATAATTCATCTGGAGATGAATCACAAATGATTTTTTTTAAGAAAGGAAATACTGTAACACATTCCTGACTCAGAATTGGAGTAAATATTATGGGAATAACAAATAGAATAATTATGGGATGGATTTTTCCCCTCTGATAATAAGATTAGCTAATATCTCACAAATACAATTTTTGACACAAATCCAGAAAGAGTACATACAACATACTTTACAAGAATAATCAGAAGCTGCACTATGAAAGTCAAGACTGTCATAACAAGTAGATGATCATATCTGAGAAGTATAGATGAATTCCAAAATAAAATGTTTCAACCAGTGGTCGAGTTAAGTAGCCAACGATACATTGGTGTATTTATATTCATCTCAGCAACATTCTATTGCATACATACTCATGCTTGTATTTTGTACTTGTATAGCATCTATCATCTGAAGATCTGAAAATGCTTGCTGCTTGGTATATAACTTAGCCTGCTTTGTTACAAGTGTTTTAGTGTGAAAAATAAGATGTGCAGAATGGATAAGTTATTGCCATGTAATCATACAATAAGATGATGAGAGATCTAAGGCCTACATTAACGTTAGCTCCAATGAGCATCACCCAGTCCAGTTTTGCAAACAAACCTGCAAATTGTGCTCACAAAGAAGTACCAGAAAAATAATTTCAAGTATAAACTTTCCATATAAGTTTAAATCATAATACGGGTTATAACTTTGCTTTCCTTTACTACACAATATGAGAGATTGCAAAATACCTTGTCATCAAACCTTTTTAACTGCTACTCAGAATGTGACCACATAGCTTATAGAAAGAAAAAATGTTAAATAGCTGCATCTAAGTGGTTTCCATTTTCAAATAATTTAATATAATGTGTGTTTGCTATTTTTTGAAAATGTGACATATATTTAATCTCTCTGAATATTTAGCAAAATCATCCTATCAGAAAGGTGAGTTAGAAATTCAAAACTCCTCCCAAGAGTATCTTTGGGAAAAATAAATAAAATAGGAATCAAGTCTCCCTTAAGGACATGAGTTTTAAGAGTTTCCTGAATGACCCATTCTTTATTGTTACCAATGTTAACAAAATACTGTATACAAAAATATGGTTTCCAATTGACTGCATTTAACTGATAACTGAAGATATTTCTGGAAAAGTCACAATATACTGGTAGCCCTTTGCCACCAATTTAATCTTATTCTGGTCACTCAGCAGAATATACAATCACCCAAAGAGTGAAAGTGATACTAAGGAGTATTTCAGAATCATGATGTCAGTGAGGATGTATCGCCAGTAAGTGCACTTAGTTAGCAATTTATCACAGACTGTATCAATGACACAATGGGCAAATTGCCTAAAGTGCTCATTGTTTTAGAATGAAACCAGCTCCTACTTGTGGATGAAAGTAGTGGTTCAGTTATTCTCTGTACTATCATTTATCTCAGCTAAATTCTTTGTTTCTCATCTTGAACAAACAGCCTCTTTAAACTAGTTGCTTTCTTTTTATGATTCTAAGGCCAACATCTCAAATATATGAAAATCATATATCATGCGATGTGTATTTATCATAGTTTTCTTATTGCATATGTTATACATATACGTATTATTAATATCTAGATTAACAAACTCTGCTTTTCTAGTTTAATTGCTCTTAAAATATTCTATTTGCTCTGTAAAGTAGTTAAAGACAAGAGGTTTGAATTTACTTTCCTGGTACTTAGATTTATTTTTTAATTAAAAATTTATTGAAGGAGCATTGTATTAGAGCATAATAAAATTTAAAGTATATGTCATCATAAGTTAACGAATCAACATCTCTATATAAGTCCAGTTCTATCCTTTGCCATATAATTGATTCCTTTTACCTAATGTCCTCTCTCTCCCTTCTGTTCTATTAGACAGTAATTTGGTCCTATGACTAAAAGTCTTTTTTCTTTCATTTCTCTCTATATAATGCATCCGTGAAAATGATATGATGTTTGTCTTTTCCTTCTGACTTATTTTACTAAGATTAATTCTCTCTAGTTCCACTTATTGAAAATGTTATAATTTCATCTTTTTTAAAAAAAATTGTGTTCTCTCTGTGTGTATGTCTTCTTTATCCACTCATATATTGATGGACACTAGGTTGCTTCTAACTTTTGGATATTAAAAATAATGCTATAATAAAAATGGAGGAACATATATCTCTTCAAATTAGTGTTTCAGTGTGGTTTGGGGTAAATATCCAGAAGTGAGATAATGGAATTATAAGAAGTTTTATTTTAATTTTTTGAGAAATCATCATAATAATTTCCATATTGGTTGCACCAATTTAGATTCCCACAAATAGGACTAAGGGTTCCTTTTCTCTCTGCATCCTCAACAAACTTGTTGTGAAACCCTTTGGATAATAGCCATTCTCACACATGTACGTTATCTTGATGATTTGCTTACATACTATTTTAAATTGAAAGTAAGTTAATTTCAAGCTTATTAGACAGTTTAACACTTCCCTCACATCACACTTACTGTGTGTGTGTTTTACTGTTTCTAAGTGGAGTTTCACTCATTTTATAGTAATATCCTTAGTAATTTTTACAAATGCTGGTGTAGTAATGATAAAATCTGTTAACTTTTTGATTTTCTGGAAAACTCTTTATCACTCCTTTAATTCTAAATGATAACTTAGCAGGGTAGAATATTTTTGGTTGGAAGTCTTTTTCTTTCAGCACTTTGAACATAACATGCCATTCCCTTCTGACTGGTAAAGTCTCTGCTAAGAAATATGCAGACTATTTTATGGAGGTTTTCTTGTATGTGAGTCATATTTCTCTTATGGTTTTTATGATTCTCTTTAACTTGAAATTTCATAATTTTAATGTGTTTTAGTTCATTTTTATTCAAGGTTTAAGGTATACATTAGAATGAATCTACATCTGTATATAATTCAGTAAATTTACCACTGTTTTCAATTTTCCTTCATTATACAGATAATTGTGTGTCTTGATGTGTGTATGTTTGTGTTTATATTGTTTAGAACTCTTTGTTTCCTGGATCTGGATGTCTGTTTCCTTCTTCAGTTTAGGACAATTCTTAGTTTTTGTTCTATTAAGATTTTTTCCCCTTTCTTGTCTCTTTCTGAAATCTATATGATGCAAATATTCTTCCTCTTGATATTATCTTATGACTCATATTATCTTCATTTCATTTCATTCATTTTTTGCTCTGAAGCTTGTGTGCTTTTCACTGCCCCATCTTCCTACTCACTGATTCTTTTTAAGTTGCTTTCGGAATACTGTTGAGTCTCTCTATTGTATTTTTTAGTTCTGTTACTGCTTTTTTTTAGCTCCATGAAATATGTTTGGAACTATTCAATATTTTCTGCATCTTTGTTATAGATCTTATTTTGCTAACCCACTCGTTTATTAATTTCAGGGAATGTCATCAAGATTATGGCTTTGAAATCTTCTTCAGATATTTTACTCTGTTCTGTTGCTTTAAGATTTTCCCCTGGTGTTTTCTTTTAAATAATTTTGGGGGGTGAATTTTTCTGTCTCTGTATGTATTTATGTACATATTTATCTATCTAGCTATCTATTTACCTTGACACACCATATTTATTTATTCAGATTACACTAAAATGTTTTCTTTCCCTATCTTGATGTAATAATGTTTTATTAGGATTTCAGTTTGCAGAGACTAGACATGAAAGAGGGGCTCCAGATGCCAGGGCTTGCTGGTTTTAGGTTGCGGACAAAGGCAAGCTATCAGCAGCCCCAGGAAGCGTAGGTACTGCAGTTTCTCAGAATGCTGGAGTCTTTCTTGTGATCCCTTCTGAGAGAGCAGCTGCAACAGATTTGGAAGCTCCACAAACTGTGATTACAGGAAAGCACTCAGTTGCCTATGCTAGGGTTTCAGGTTCTGCAGCTCATGGCTGTCCTAGGCGGTGCTCTCTTAGTAGTCACAAGAACCATTACCAGGAGAACAAATTGTCCCACAGGTTGCTAATAGCAGAGAGGCTGAGACTTCAGCATATCACTCTAGTCTGGGTGTCCCCCAGGGATGAAGCTAACTCCAATATGGTGTCTGCAAGTGCCAGTACCACAAAAGCAAAAGAGAGTCTAGGACATCCAGCAATGTCTCTGTTCACTGGAATGCTATCCCTCTTTACCATCCTTCCTTATGAAGTTTTATTTTCAACAAATTAAAATCCTTCATTTAGACATGTGCACATTGTGTCTGCTGACTCTTCCCTGCTCATTGTCCTTTGTTCTTTACTCCTGAGAGTCCTGTTGCTCTCCAAATGGAGGTTACTCTGGTTTTCAGGTCAGAAAATCCATCATCTCTTACGAGTACAGTTCCTAGATTCTGGGGCACCCATCTTGGAGTTAGCCCTTCAGTCCCTGGGAAGAGATTCTGTATCACGGATTTTCGCAAGACCATGGGTTACAGTGCCTTGACACTGATCCCTGTGAGGCAGTGTCTTGGCTTTCTCTACACTTTCATATGTTTTCTATCACTTTTCCTTGTAGAAATGCCAGTACCCATATACTCAGCTCTATGAAGTCTGTAGTTTGTAACTAGATGTGAATTTGTTGTGTCTGTGAAAAAGAGGTGATCGTATTAGCCTGACATCTTGCGTATGTTTTTAAATTTCACATTTATAAAAAGATCCATCCTTCGTTTCATCTCTAACTTCTTTTTATTCTAATATTCTTTAGTTCTATGATCTGACTCTCTCCTCTGATCTTCCTTCCTCCCAACTAACAAACAAGAAAGTTTTTATTGGCATTCTCTCCTGTTCTAACAACAAACTAAAATCTATGGCTAGACCACATGTCCTAATTCTCATATTATCAAAGCAACATATAACTTTGAACACAAATATAGCAAAGATGTTTCTTTGTTTTTAATTAGTTTTCTCCACATCATTTAGGAAAATTTATGATTATCCTTATACATCTTTTATAAATATGAACTTAACACATATACACTATATAAAAGCATTATGCTTGATTCTGAGAGAAGAATAGGCATACAATAATACTGAAACCACAAAACAGTACAAAGTACACTACAGCATTGTGCAAAGTGAATAAGCATTAAATAGGTAATAGCATATGAGACTATATATTACAGGCACTAAAGAAATTTAGAGAAAGGTAAAGTAATGGTAAAAGTGAAACATCTTGAAGGATGCTGCACATTTTTACCCTCTGAGACATTGGCAGTGGATGAGTGTTCTTGGTGCTCTGTATCTTTGTCAGAACTTGATAAGATTTAAGTTTTAAATTTTGGAGAAATTCAGTAGATAAGAAATTTCATCCATTATAGGTTTACTTTTTATTCACACTTTATTTAAATTGTTATTTATGAAAACATATAAAACCTCCACATTTTTGCCAATGCTTCTATAGTTGATTATAAAATACTTATTTTAGTATTTTTATATTATGCCTAGGTTGGCATAATCTGTCATGATAGTTGCAGTCATGGAGTATTACAAATACAGTGAATCATCTTCCCTTGCAATTAGCTGTATAGTCAACATTGTTAAGGTGTTTAAGTGCCCAGAAAGCAGAGACCCTTAAGAATGCAGGTTAAATTAATTAATTTTATATTTCAGTGCTACTTGAAATGTAATTCCATAGTGAGACCAGGAACTTTGACAAAATATAAGTTGTCACTGTTTTCTTCATCAAGAACGTCTTTATTATGATTAAGTTCAACTAAACATTGTGCTTACTCTATATCTGATTTACTTTCATACTGAAGGTCTTCATCCTATTGCAGACTAGTAAGTTGCAATTTGAAAACTGGCAGCAAGTCCATGGACCACACTCTGCCTAGTTTATTATATAGTTTTCCACACTTTATATGTATACATTAAATACATATATGAATGCATGCAATGTATATCTGTCTATAATGCACAAATGTATGGGTTTATCATGTATTTATATTACCAACATTGCTAATTTTGTGATTTGAAATATAATCTATTAGAACAAAATATTTGATTTGCTTTTTATGACTGCTAATATTCCCTTGCTCATTTTAAAAGTACTTCATTGCTTTACACATAGCAGGCACATAGTAAATAGTTGCTTTCATAAATATAAGATTTAATAGCAATGCATATAATGGCAGATAGATGTGAGGTAATTTAGAGGATGTTCTAAAATTCAGTAGAGATCAATATTTATTTAGTACTTATAAGATATTGGGTACTATAATGTGTACCTTAGACACACATGTAAGATACAATGCCTGCCTTGGATACAAGGAATTAGACATGTTAGAAACAAAATAATAATAAAAATAAATAAAAAGAGTGCCCTGTTATATTCATTTATAGGATACATTAGGGTTCAGAAAAGAAAATGATTGCTCCTACTCAGGGAAATTTGGAGAAACCCAAGAAACTCTTCTAAAGGCAAAGACTCTAGAATCTGTTGACCTCGCATGTCACAGGAATATTATAGCTTCTATCTTAAAATTTACCCCTGATCTTTCATGTACAATTAATTCTACAAAAAAGATGATTTTCCAATAATATTTACTAGTCTCTTACATGCACTGTAGAGTGTTATCCCACTGACGACATGATAACTAAATTAAGCACCACGGGCTCTAATTGAAACCTTGACTTTAATTTAACCCACAAAGAATTTTTCAGATTCAACAATAGAAACTGAGAATCCAGCAGGATATAAGAATAAATTGATCCTAAATTATTTTAATCTTCTAAGTTGTCTTATTTTAAATCTGTCATCTACCAACTCACCGGTATTCAAACAAAAATTCTGTTTTTGTTCTTTTTGTTTTCTGTCTATATAATAAGACTTGTCTTGGGTCCTATCATACTTTGTCACTAAAGAAAAATGAACAAAAAATGTTCATATATCTTTCCAAACATGGAGAACTTTATAACACTGAATAATAATGTGATGATTTTAAAATGTGCTCTTCATTGATCTTGTTCCTTTTCCTATGATTAGCTCTTTTCTCTGTTTTGACTACCGGGATATCTGTTTTTAATCTCTAATAGATTCTATTCTTCTTTATGTCAGTGTTGTGAACTACAAGTAAAATTCTTCAGTACATTTTACCTCCTATTCTCTTTTTTCTCAAAATATGCTGATTTTATCAGTCACCCGAAATGGTTCTTTTGGAGAAAACCTAATAAAATTCTAAGTCCATTCCAAGTTTTCAGACTTATATCATTCTTATTTCAAGTAAACATCTCTTCTTAGACAGAAAATTCAAAGTTTTGTAACAGAAGCACGATTTCAACAGGGAAGTTTCCCTAACATTTTAGCCTTTAAAGAGAACTTCTGGTATTGGAAATTTAATTTCAAGATAGAAGAAGGCTAAAGTGGAAAATTTAGGTCTGTGAATCTGAAATGCCATATGCTAACTGGTACTACCAGGACACCGAGGGCATTGTTAAAGGTTTGCTCTCCAGTAACCAAGAGAAATTATATTATGTTCTAAAGCTTTTGTGTTCATAATTTATTTTGACATATTTTGAAAGTCCTGCTCTATGGTTAGCAATATATATTTTTATTTGAGGCAGTTTATAAAAAAATATTTGAGGAAAACACAAAATACTTAATTTAGATATATAAGAAATTTAGATATAAGCTGATAGTTGGGCTATTTTTAGAAAAAAGCAAAAAATAGCAATACTGTGAAAAATTATTCATCTTGGCTACAAGGTTATTCATAACTATAATTCAGTTTTAGAAACAAAGATTTCTAATAGAATCCTGTTTTTTTTCAAATTCAGATTGATTACATTCTAATTAATATATAATACTTTTATGTAAATACAGCTGCATCATATTTTGTGATAGAAGGAACTAGAAATACACTACTATTTACCAACAAAGAACTCAGTAAACATAAAAGAAAAAAGCAAAATTTAGATCATTGTAATAGCATTTTACTTAAAATTTTTATATAAATTTATATAGCTATATATATCTGAAATATTATATACTTAATGTCAATGAAAACTTAGTCAACAGAATAGACAGATGAGCTGTTTAAGGAATTTATACACCATCAGCAATGTTTTTGTGCAGTTTGTACATTGCCGTTTTTGTTTTATAATACGGGATAAAACTTAAAATAACCTCAATAAATGTCTTGTAAAATATTGACATAGAGGTAGTCATGGGATTAGAAGCCAGTCTTATATATGTGGGTTAAAGATGGCGACCCAAGTCAGAGGTCTGCATCCAGATGATCAATTTTAAGATACAGAACAAATAAACACCACAAGTCAAGGTTAGGTGCTGGGTCAAATCTTAGGAAACAATCAAAACTGACAAGTCATTGTCTGAGATGAAGTTAGAGGTTTCAAAATGCAGACATCCAGGAGTCTAGAAGAACAGTGTTATTCAATGTCATGGACTATTATAGTAAGGAGCCATAGTATCTGTGGCCCATAAATCAAGGTAAGGCAACTCACCTACTGATTATGAATCATAAAAGCTAGATAACAACAAAGAATCATTGATTATAACACTCAGGGGAAAATTTGGGAAGGCAAGATTAATGAAACCAAGATACGTAGTTTAGGTAAAATAGGGTCAATAAAAAGAAATGCACTTCATTTAGTCAACAAGTAAATCAGGGGTTTCATTAAGGGGTGGAATCTCTTAATCTTCTGGAAGACTTTCTTTGCCTTCCATTGAAAGAGAAATTAATCCAATGGTGTGGTTAGTATAGGATATCAAATAAAAATGGTTTATAAAATTAGGTCAGTGATTCGTAGTTAGACTGAGAGGGATGGAAAGTGTCAAACTCTTCTCAAAAATATGTTCATCTTTCTAGTCTGATTTGCAAATCAGTAGTTAGGAGGAATGTAAATATTTTGATATTATCCTGTTTGTTGGCAAATATAACTTCTCTTTCCAATTGTGATTTCTTAAAAATAGTCCTACAACTTCCATTTTCTGTTTGTTCAGATATTTTTGCTTGTTGCCCTTCTGTTTGTTCTTAGGATATTAATTATTTTTCCTTTGCAGTGTTTTCACAATCCACTTCCTCATCATAAGTTCATTTAAATTTTCAAGTTTATTCTCCAAGGACAATTTCCCCCCTCAACTTGATGTTATCCATGAACTTAATGAGTAAGGGTTCCACTTACGCATCCCAGGTCCCTGATACAGTAATGGACGTAGGACAGATTCTGAAGCATTACTCAATATACAGTTCCATCTTTCAGGGCAGCGTGGACTGATTATTAACTACTCTCTGAGTTTGACCTTCCAAGCAGTTGCATACCCATGCTCTAATAGCAGGATCTCAAATCTGCTTAGCTGCTGACTAATTAATGTCATATGAGACTGAATTAAAAGCCTGACTGAAACAAAGATCTTACATATATTGTTTTCCTCTGAATCACAGGATCTGTCACTCTGTCACAGAGGGAATTAGATTAGTCTGATTTGATTTGTTCTTCATAAAGACACATTTTTTAAAATCCCGTTGGTAGCTTCTATATGTGTGCAAATTGAGAATTGGTCAATATAATGAACACAGAGAAGACTTTGTGCATCAAAAATTTGTGCTCTGGATACAGAGGTCCCTTAACAACCAGAAGAATTAAACACATTGTGACTTTCATTTTTAAGTATCAGGATCAATGTATAACAATACCTCATGAGAAAATTTGTTCAACATTTTCTGTGACTTTTCACACAAAATATATGAACAAGCTTCAGTGTTTATTTATTTGCTGTTTTATTCCCTTCAGACATTTTATAGAGATGTGTGTAGAGGTTTAAGATATAGACTCAAATTTGAGAATTGCTCAAAAAATCTGAGACACGCTTTAGAGAAAATCAAGGATATTGTTTAAAATACCCCAAAGGAATAAAAATTATAACACTTATGGAAAATAAATGAGAGAACTCTAATTAGACTTGAAAAACGTTGCTCTGTGTTTTAAGTTAAGAAAATCGGGTAATGATGATTCTGCAAAATTTGCAGCATTCTTAAGTATATTTTCTCTTAGAATTGCTACACCAAGGAATTCAGAAAATAAAAATAGTTCTTAATGTTTTAGTGTATCTAAATAAACACATGTGAAAACATGAGTTTCACCAAATTGTAGAAGCATTTTGTGTGTTCAAGTATATAAAAATATTTATCTTGTGATATGTACTCAAAAATAATCAGTATCAAGTTATTTATGAGATACAGAAAATAAAAAAATTTCCCCATTATTCTATAAATATATGTTGATAAACAAATTCTATGTTGATCTGGATCCTGGGGAGGGAAACAAATAAGACAATATACTCTGACTTCTTGGATTCTATATTGCAATGGGAGAGACGTTGCAAGCCTTTGTGAAAATTAGTAAGGCATGTATGTATCAGTAACTGATATGGAGAAAAATAAACCATTTCAGGAGTGAAAGGTTATTATTTAAATAATGTCAATAGGAAAGTCTTCAATGAGGAAAAAAATGATGAAGAAGAAGAATATTATGTGTTTATCTGAGGAGGAATATTTTCAGGAAGAGAAAAAGAAAGGACTGTATTAAATTTTTTATATTTTAAAATAATATAATTTTTCTACATATTTTAAAATAACAATATTGTTTTTACTAACTAGTATATATCACATGCATTTGCTTTTTATATTAAGCTATAATAAAATTTTATGTATAGATAGTCCTTTTCAGATGAAAATTATTTTATTCAAGTAATATTATTTTTCAAAAGTTTTAAATAGAATTTATACTTTTGAAAAAATCCATGAATAGCATTTTCCTACTTTTATTCATTATACTTTGAGAAACTATGAGCAGGAAAGATTTGCTCTATAAGTGGGTACACACACATGCAGGCACATACAGATACACATATTACTTTTATGGTCAAGTGATGAAATATTGAAGGTAACATTTGAAATTAAAAACAATGTTAACTCACCTTTTATATTCTTAAAATACATATGAAAAAAGCCAAGTAAGTAATTGAAATAATTATGCTTCATATGTTTGAAGAAAGGGAACACATTTTGTCTTATTTAGAACAGTTTAAAATCTGAGGCTTAATGAACTGAAAAATTATTCATCATGATTGCCAAATACATGCTCTCTTTTTCCACCTACTCTACATTCTCCTGCAGAATTAAGCATGCAAAGTTGCTATTGGCACCTGTACAAAGGAATATCTATAATGAAGGGCACTTTTCAAGGTGTGTCAATTTTAAAGCTTAAAAACACCGTAATTTTATGGAAAGTGAATGGTCATATCTTTTTCACAATTTCAATGTCTGATTGAATCAACTCAAGCATTCAATCAATCATATTACAGATAAGGCCAGCTATAACATGACTAAATTGTCAGGTTAACCTTCTGTGGCTATAACTGGCATAATGTATTATCCACATTGTGTGAAAGGACAATGACGGAAAGTGTGCATTTTGGAATCCAGGAAAAGATGACTGGGATGATGTTGTACTAGGTCATAAGGAGAATGAGATCAGAACAGCCTATAACAAGTCTATAAATGACAAAGAAGATAGAAAATCACGACCTCCCTCATAGCCCAGGGTAAAGAAAACAATAATGAGTTACACTGTGCCAGTTATAGAATGTCTTATTATCACTTTAAATTACAGACACAAAGGAAAGTGCTTAATACTAATGAAGTGATATATGATTACTCTAGTAAAATGTCACTACTAAAATAATGTAATTCTTCTTTTCTGAGTATGGGTTATAAATTTATAAAAGATTATGCAACTTTGTATAGAGGAATTATAACAGTAACAAAATTTGTCTTTTGGATAATTTTGGATTTTTGAGATTGACATTTTCCTAGACAGTAATATATTTCTAAACAAACTGTTTGACCTAGATACATGTTTAAATATCATAGGGCATTTTCTGGTGGCTCAGGTGTTATGTCTGCTGATGTGGAGTAGTCCACGTAAAAAGCCCAAAGACTCAGATTGGTGACTTGGAGCAGAAGGGAATTGAAGTGGGGTGGGTTAGGGGATAGGGTAGGGGTGACGGTTGGGAAAAGGTGGGGATAGGTGAGGAGGTTGATGGAAGGAGTAAGGGGGAGGGAACAGGTGTCAGAGTGGGGGGTCAGGGAAAACAATCAATAATATGAATAAAATGAACAACTAACTAAATAAATAAATACTTCTTCCTCTTCTCTCTTCCTTCCTGCCTGCCAGCTTATAATTGCCTTCATTCTTGCCTTCTTCCTTCCTACCAAAAAATAAAGGAAAATAATATATATTTGGAAAGGATGTACATGTGAGAAAATTAATGGCAAAAATTACTAACTATATTTTCAAATATATTATAAACCACAATTCAAACTAGTTATGCTAGTCAAAATTTGACTTTGTTTTTATATCAGAGTTCTCAAAAATTCTCAAGGTGATCATTACAATTCTGATATTTAATAATCACTTAAACTTTTAGACACAAAAAACTTCGGCTGAGTGAATCTCTTTCTGATGGAACAGACTGAAAATGATGAAGCATACAATTTTATTTCTAGAAGAGTTATCAATGAATGGTGTCCATCTGACAAAAAATATGTGAATAATGGTGTTTCTCCGTACCACACAGAATCACGTCACAGAAGCAAAACTACAAATGGTGTTTTGAGAAATAAAAGTGTTTCATATTATTCATGTTAGTCAGTAAAAACTGATGTTGATACTATTTATAAAATAATAGACATTGGATATATTAAAGCATGAAAACTATCTAATGAGGACAAGAAAAGAGCCTGAATTATTTCCCATTATGTCAGTAATATTTTGGAAGATTAAGAAGATAATATTCTTCCCTTAATAATTAAAGATAATCATGATGCCATATCTTTCCTGTGGTATATAGCTTCCACTTGCTGGACATAAAATTCTTATTAGCTTGAAATATATCATACTATCACCTACATTTATTGCTTCAGTCATTATGTTTATTTCAGTTAAAATTAGTTTTTCTTTTTGGAGGTGGATAATGGGAGGTGGAAAGGAAGAGAAGACAAGTTACAACATTTATCTTCATATATCTAGCTATAAAGAATATGCACATTTTTATTTAAGTAATCAAATAAATGTAAGAACCTACATAATAATGGAATCTTTAACATTGAATCTATCATTTAGGATTCTTTTGAGAAATATAAAACAATGGAAAAAGGACCTATTTGATTTCCTCAAACAGTAATTCACATGAGCACTCTGGTCTGTTACATGGCTTGTAAAGTCTTAATCCTAATATTCAATTTGAATTTTATCCATGTGAAGGAAATAATGTTTCTTTTTATTTAAAATATTTAAGTTATCTTCCCACACATTTATAATAATTATTTTCAGCAGAGGAAATATGACATCTGATAAAATAAATCATGTATTTATCCCCATCTCCCATGAACACTCCCATACACACATATATTATGAAAAACTTTGTCAAAAAAACTTGGGGAAGACTTCAAAAAACCAATATCTTGGGAAAAAGAACTACAAGTGAAAAGCAAAAAATTCACAGCTATGTATACTAATAGAGTAGTTTCATATTATAGTATAGTATTCCAAGCCTACCATTCAGTCAACTAGTCATAAATAGGTAGAATACCAATTATCTTTCCATAGGAGTTAAACCAATTAAACTAATCCTTGTTTTCTGAAAATCTGACTAATTAATTATTGACCCATGTGTGGTCTGGAATTGACTTGGCTGAAATTTTGAAGTGACCCTTCTGTATCTATATATCTATAGATCTATCTATAAATGTAAGATTAGCTATTTTTTTTAAGCAACTTAAAATTGCTTAAAGTTAAAGTTTTTAAGCAACTTAAAGTCTAGGTTACTGGGGTCATAGTTCTGATATATTTAGTCTTGGGGGAGAGTTACATTTTTTCTTTTTAATAGAGCATTGTTTGAAATAATATTAGGAAATTTTGATAAACCTTCAAATTTTGAGAAGAAACGTTTGTAGTTTCAGGTCCAAATTTATTCTATTATGTATAGGGAATCATTGTCAAAAAATTTCAGGGTCCTCCATAACAGGTATAAAAATTTTACACTCGAATATATAAATATAAACTCTTGTCCCATACCAGTGAATAATTGGCTATACAGTATTTTTCTCACCATTGTCAGATCCAATGTCTGTTCCATAAAATGAATAATTTGTTATTCTCCATTTCCTGGACAGGACTGAAATTCATAGAAATAGTATACAAAATCAAACCATAAAAAAGTTTAATTATAATAAAACAAAAATATAAATGTAATTTATAATCAAATAATAAAAAAATCAATATGAAACATGTTAGCTGTTTTTATATAATATTGCACGTAATTATGTGCTGACAAAGTTATGCAAAATAATAATGAATGCAACCGCTATGATTGCAAACTGATGGTAAGTATGAGGTACTGGTCACTCACATAATATAAGCAACATTGCTATATATAGAAACATTTCTAAAATTATGATAAACACTTCAATAACTTCTGAATAAAACAAAAGCCTTCTTTTGAGTGCGTAGTTACTTTATTCCTAGAAAATTCAGTGTATTTCAAAATTGTGTGAAAAACAAAAACAACAGCTTAGTGTTTGTGTTCTAGAAACAGAGATTGCAACCAAATTTTTCATCTGCCTGAATGCTCAGCTCCATAATGCAGAGCTATGAAGAACAGAATGAATTTTCATGGTGAAACTGTCTACTATATAATTGAATCTTAGAGTATTCCTGATTCTTCCACATAGTGCCTCCAAATCATTGAATGGACAAAAATATGTTCTCAAATTTCTAAAGTGTTTCTTGGATTGAGTAACAATTTGTTTTAAAACCAGACCTCAGGTAAAGCCTTGAAATAGACCACAGAATATGGGCAGTGCTATGGGATTGCCGGTCATAATTTCCATGAAAAATTTAATTTTATATACATACATAATATTTATAGAACATAATCACATATATACATATTCATAATGCATACATGATATAATGCCAGTCTCCTTCTATAGGTTTTCATATAAAGCAAATAAATAGCATTATATAATCTGTACATTGGATCCAGCTAGCTAAACTCAGTTGTTTCTGAGGTAATAGTCCTTAGGTTTTTAGAGAAAGAAGTTTCCCAGGCCTTTAGATATCTTTTATAATTACCAGAATCTTTGCTTTAATTAACTGCAACTAATCAGACTTTGAGAGTTTTGGGGATGTGGGAGAAGAATCATTAGCTGGAAGTTGTCCTAGAATGAGTACAAGAATATAATCCTTAGACTAAGGGTCTAAGGGAAGGCAGGACTTTGTGTACTTTAGTATTATTATTCAGCTATGGGACATTGCCATCCTTTTTTTTTTTTTTTTTTGCCAAATAACTTAGCCTGTAAGCACCTCAGTTTCCTTACATGTAATGAGAGGGGAGTGGTTTATGATCTTTAATGCCCTTTCTAGCTCTAAAAATTATAGATTTCAAGAATCTGTCAGGAGACTACCCTTGCATTATCATTTCAAAACAAGCAGAAATGTCAGAGACCAGCAGGGGCTCCCAGTAGTTAGAGGAAACAGTAAATGATTAGTCATCTTCTTTGTTTATAATGCTGGCATCTGACCCTCATACCCCAGCAAAACAAATTGGTAACGTTTCAGATCTCTTAATTATTCCTATGGTAAGAATCTCTCTTATGTACTTTACTAAATCTTGTACATCTCTGTATTAACATTAGCTAAGCCATACTATAATTTTTTCTCATCTCCATAAGACTCTGAGCTATAGTAGGATATGATCTTGTTTTTCTGTAACCTCTGTGCCAAGCACACTACTTTACTTACAATAAATGCATAATTTAAATGTTTCCTAGATTATGTTTTTAAAAAATGATTCTGTAAATTCACCTTAATAGGTAGTGATCAGTTAGAGATTTAAAGTTCTCTGGAGAGTTCTATTTTTATACCTACAAAGTTAATTAGCAAAGAATAAGCCTCTTATAATTTTATGCATGCTTAATATAAACATAAGGAAATATTTATTAAACCTGTCTACTAAACAATATAATTTGTCAAGTGGCAAAGTTAAAATAATCACTGAATCTACTGACTGTCTTTGTGTCTATTTAAGGTGACTCAAAAGCTGACAGTTTGTTAGAAAGTCTGCAAATAGAAGAGGTTAGTACTGCATAAAAACCTGTCTCTAATTTAATCTACAGTGAGTCTCATTGTGCTCCTTTCTTGACTCAAGATAAATTTAGATAAGATACATTTAGTTGAGTAACCCTACCCAGAACTACTCAGTTATAAATTAATCAACTAACCATTACACCAAATAGCAAATCAATTGCCTATGGAATAGAATGATTATGTCTTTCTATAAGGATAAATATGAAATAATACAATTATTGACTATTAGATCTTCATAAGAATGTACAATCATATAATCAACTGAATGTCAAAAATGCTTAAAACTAAGAGTTATTTTCATTTCTTTTAATTAAAATTTCCTTAATCAAGATTGCTCTGCTGAAAAAGCTATACATTTTGCATTTATTTGCTGATTTTTATATTATTACTCAAAGTTACATTGAATTGCCATAGTCCATTTTCTCTACTACCGTATAATTTGGGGAATGTATCCTCTAAAGTCCTAAAGATGTTTTCTATAATGTTGATTTCCTTGTCTGTATTCCCACAAAATTACATAAGCTATTGGGTCAGGTGGTAGGGCTATGCTTTACGCATCTCTACATCCATAACATTTAGAATATTTGTCCATATATGTGCTCAATAAACTTTAAGTTAAATTTGATCTGAGACTACTATATAAAATTACTATTTTTATAAAGTAAAACAAGCAATTATTATTTGGTAGATTTGTGTATCCTTAGATATATGCATATGTGGTTCCTATAGATAGAGTCCTTAACCTGTGTTGAATGTCACACTTGAAATTTAGCAAAAATATAGATTTCTAATCTCTCCTATGATATCTTGACATAGTGAGACTAGGAGATCACTGAGAATGTTGGATTTTTAATACTATAGGTTATCAATCTATCTCTGAAAAATAGCACACTAGATGTTTTCAATATGATAAAGTCACTGGTGAACTGCTGTTAATGAAAGGTAGCAAAATGTAAGTTGGTATGTTAAACTGGGTTGGTGCCATTATGGCTCTCTACTGATGACTGGGTTACATGGATCATTGAAATTGTGGGGCACTTAAGTTAGTTATCTCAAAGCAGAATCTTATTAAATGTGTTAAATATCTTTACGCTAATCTACCAATTCCTGGATCACCCTTCTTTCTTTTTTTCTTTGTTTTGTTGTCATTACTTTGACTACAGAAAAGACCTTAATAATTTAGAAGAAGTTTTATTTTTTTGATCACTACAATTATTATTATTCACTCAAGCAATTCAAATTTCACCAACCTTAGGGAATGATTCTCATTTTTACTATTGTAGGAGATGGGACTTTCTATTCTCTTGCTAATGAATGGTAACTTCAGGGATCTGCAAACCATTAACATCTTCAAGACTTTAGTAGGGAATGCAATACATAATAAGCAAATGGTTTAGAATTACATTTGTAAGCGTCAGAGAAATTGTATAACTTAATAAACGTTGATTTAAAAAACAATTCTCCCCTACCAGAACCATTTTTCCAACACCTTTGAAGAAAATAATATATAAAAAAGGTGAAAGACTTAGAGTAATATTATGTATATTCCTAAAAATTGAAAATAACTTCAAAACATATTAGTTTATAATTTAATTAAAATTTCATTAGTAAATCATTTAGATCAGGTATTTTTATTAAAAAAGAACAATGGTTTATAAAATATTTTTCTTGCACCTAATATTTATTTCTAAAGCAGTCTTTGACATTTCAGTAGTAATATCCTAAAATAATGTGCATTAAGAAACTAAGATCTTATTCACGGAATGAGACAACTTATCAAAACCCAGAATGACAAGATTGAATTGAAAAACTAGTGAAAGTTTTGAAAATCCACAGTACTCCTGTATAAACCACTATTCTCACTTCATTTTTATATTGTTTGGCACACGGGAAAGATAATTAAATCAGTGTGATTACATAATTCATTCAAAGAAATTCTGGCAAAAATTAAAAATTACCAATGGTTTAACAATATAATATAAACAAAATAAATTTGTTTTTGAATTAATTGTTTAGTTTGTCATTTCATTTTGTTTACAATATTCTTTAGGCTGATTTAATGATTAAACTGTGTCTACATTCCATTTGAGAAAAAATATTTGAATTCTTAATAGTTTTTTTTTTACTTTACTCTTAATTTGAGGTACTATTGAGCTATTGTTATTTGTTAAACTCACATGAACATTTTAATGCTAAATTTACCTTTGTTATACAATATCTTTGAAGCAATATTTACTAGATTAGAACACTGAGTTGCTGCAGAATTTTAGTGACTAGTTTAATGTAATGGACTGGTCTTTAAAGATTTACATTCTATGATTATTTTTTGATCTCTCCATTTTTTTGAATTGTGGACACAAAAATATGCACAATTAAAAGTGATCAGTAGGGTGTTTTATTGATTGTCTTATCAGAGTATAACGAACTTGGAATACAAGCATTTGAGTCAGGTAGATGTTCTTGTTATTTTACTGATTATTTTAGCATGTAACTTTATTCCATTCGAAGACAATATTAGGATACAATGGATGATACATAATGATACAAATGTTTATTAATTCCTTCAATTCCTCATAACTCTTCTTATCTTTTCTTCTTTGTTTTATCCATGGTGCATATGATCATTGGCATACTATTCATACATATTTTCTCATTTATTTTGTTGTTTTGTTTACTTTGATTATTTTGCCTGTTGTTGATTATATACTTGATACAACTAGAATGTAAGCTCTGTGAGAACCAGGGATATTGATTATTAGTTACTTGTTGTGTTTTCAGTATCTAGTAAAATGTTTTCCTCATAGAAGTTGCTTAAAATTACCTTCGATATTTTTGCTGAATAACGGTGTTAAAAAATTGATATAATCTGATAAAGCACTTATTTTAAATCTGTTTTAAACTGAGACTTATTTTTAGTAGAGACATAAAACTCCAATACAAGAGTTGTCAAACCTTTTCTGTAAAGTGTAATAAATATTTTAAGTTTGGTGATACAAACAACCTCTGTCACAACTAATTTAATGGTATGATTATAATGTGAAAGCAGATATGGATCACAAAGAATCATTGTGACTGTGTATTAATAAAACTTTAATTATAAAAAATGTGGGAGATCCAATTTGTTCTAAGATTGTAGTTACGTTGGCTCTTATTTTGATCAACTAATAAGTATTCAAACCAACATTTTATTTCTCATTTAGACACTAAAAAGAGCAATTTATGTAATAGTATATTCTTTGAATGCTTCCAAATACGGGTTTTACTTTTTTGACTCCTTTCTAGTGACACAGAAGCCATCTTTGGATATACACAAGAAGCAAAGTCAATAAAATATAACCATAACATATTTGTAAAAAAATTTTCTGAATGAATTCCAAACTCAGTCCAGGAAGTACAGCTATTTATAAACAACTTAATAAAATGGAAATGCAAACTTCTTTTATTTCTTGAATATAGCATTAGTAGAAGATTGCATATGTTAAAGTAACATAGAAAAATCATATTTATGCTATTCTAAAATGTTAGACAAGCTAAATCAGCATGTTAGCACAGTTTTTTTTACAACATTTTAGATTGTGTTTAAACATTCACATAGAAACTCTTCTTGTTTGTCTTGTTTTGTTTTTTGCATCCTTGCTCCAACCTTCTTGAAAACATAGTCTACCCACCTGATCTCCTTTCATAACTTTAAATTAACCTTTAAAAGATTATAATCTGAGTCATGGAAAAAATATTCATTTGAAAGGCAGTCTATCCTACTTCAAACCAACAATTTTTATCTTAATCTTGTTGAGTACTTTCTAACCTCTTCTCAAAATGCATTCTTTTGATGTATTATCTTTGTTTTAGGGTAATAGGAAATAAAGTTGTGCCTTACATAGTCCTCATTAAACAATGATGCAGTTTCTTATAATTCCTAATCTATTAAATAGAAAACAGTGGCAAACTGAAAACCATCATTTCCCTCAGATTACTATATTTCATCCATTTCTGTCCCCATGCCTTCAGATATGATTTGTTTAAGATTGCAGTTTTTCAGTGACCTGATACTCACACCTAAACTTGATTCTGACTAATCTTCCAGTATGCCAAACCCTTCTATACAGAACCACAATTATTTCTCCAGTTGACAGTTTACTGATCCAACAAGCTCTTTGCATACCTCTTCTGTATTGGATACAGATGAATACTAAACCCAATACAGCATTGTCCTTATTTTGTGGCACTTTCTTGTATGGACAGCAGCAATTGTAAATGGGTCACATTAATCTGACATGAGATTTACCCCTAAATATTGACAAAAGTTTGCTAGAGCAAGCATATACACATATGATACACAAAATTAGAGAAATTGGAGAAGATAATATTTTGAAGCTTAATCCTCAAGGTAAAAACAAAAATAGAACAGGAACAAATGCATTCTAAGGAGGGAAACAACATTCTAACATTGAACACTTAATGAGAAGATGGATCTATTTGGATAATGGTAACAAATATGCTCAAAATTATTATGATATTAGGGATGAGGAAGGATGGCAATGGTGTTATTTATGGTTACAGTAAAAGTTCATGAGCATGCTATGTGAGGGTATTTCAATCTACCAGCACATTCTTTGCTATTTCAATCTTCTACTTTCAAACTTTTGATAGTGATTTTAGCATCTGTTCTATTATGTATGGTAAAGCTTCTCTGTTCTTGGTTATTTGTATATCTTCCCTTTCCTGCTTGACTAAACAATTATTAAGGAAGGAATTCTCATTCTCTCTTTGTTTATCCTAAAGGAGACACACACACACATTTTTTCTGAATGAAGGAATTTTCCATTCAACTTCATCAGTACAAGGATGTTAACCTCTTTGCTCACAATTGTGTATAGTTCACTATTACCCAACCAAGTTCATTCTACTTCTCTCTCTTTGAACTTCTGCAATCTAGAAGAGGTCATGGAAAATCTACTATTTATAATTAAAAATGCAAGTAACTGCCAGTTTTATGCATAGAACACCATCACTCGATGTGCTCCATGAGCATGTAACACTATATAACACAGTCATATCGAGATTTTGTTTTCTGGTTTAAAAAAAATCTGGAAACTATAACAAGCTGCACTAGTGTAAAGTGAATGGAATTGCTGTTTTACACCACTGATTGAAAGTCATTATTCATCAATTTTTTTTTTTAATCTGTCAAACTTCAGTGAAGCTCTTAACAGGGCCATCACTGTTATATGAGAAGAAGAGTCAGGCTATTATCTTAACAAAACTCTTGTAGTTACCATCACTGTACAAACCTTGAATTTTTATCTTCATGAATTTAGAAGCATGAAATGTAGGCTTTCTTTGCCTTCAAACACTATGACTTTGAGATTCAGTACACATCCCATAATAATTAGAACATGATCATCACTCTTGAGTAATGCTTTTGAAGGGTTGCCATTAAATGAGGCTTTTTATTTCTGGTCCACACAGCACAACACAAAATGAGCTGATGCTGGTGGTAATTATCCAGTGAACTTAGTCATTGTAGAAAGTCAGAGAAATTTACATTGAAATAACCTTTGTTATTTTTGCAGCTGACTATCAATAATTAAATACTTAATTTTAATCGATTAAATTTTACAGATGATTTTTTTATCAAAATAGTTTTTTAAAGCTATTATTATAGAAATCAAAATAGTGCTTAATACTGGGAAAGACATTGATTGACAGTGGCCTGAGAAGCCTTCCAATGTGATGGTTGTATCCTATATTTAGAGTGGGCTGGCTTATCACATTGGGCACTTAAATTAGATCCCCTTAACATCTCACCCATGTATCTTTTGACTGCATTTAAAAATAAATGAGAAAAAAAAAAAAAAAGAATGATCACAAAATTAACTGTTATTTTGTAAATTCTATATCAGCTAATACTTGGAGGTGTAATGATGTAAAAAGCAGTCACTGGAATGGAAAGGTTAATGATATAATGAAAAATTAAAGATTTAGATGCCCACTAAGATTCTGAAAGTCTCAGACAGGTATAGAGGCATCTATTTATGATATTTGAAAGGTTAAAATTTTAAGTAGATGTCTAATGATTAAATATGGACTTTCAGATTATTATTAAATTCATTACTAGATTCATATATGTGAGATCATAGCTTCCATTTGCACGTACAAGAAATAAGGTTACCTATGGTATAGGTAATATAGGTAAATGCTTTAGCCTTGTATTGTTTAATGTTTATAGTAATATCCTTCCTAGAATCCCTAACAGCAAACTTGTCTAAGCTTATATGCATTTATATTATGCACAGATTTTATTCTCCAGCTGCTGCCACAAAAGATCGTATACCTTCTGCCCATGGTCCACGCCCCGCCCCACCCCCCACTCCCGATACAACTTGTTTAGTTTAAAAACAAAACAAAAAACTCGTTTATCAAAGACAACAGCACAGACACTTTACGAATAATCTCCTGCTTTTCCAAAGGGACTCCATTTCTCTTTTACCGAACCTTCATGTGTACCTGTTTTTGTATTCTCTAATGTATTTGCTAATGAAAAGTAAGAAAACCAAGAGGATTTTTGCTTTTACAACAAAAAGGAAAAAGCAGAAACAGTGGTTGTGTGACAGTCATCGCTGAGGCAGCGCACAACCCAAGCAGTGAGAGCGGCAGCGCCAAGCTCCTTCTCTGGAAAGCACTGTCACATGCTGCGTGTCTCATTGTTCCTACATTTACTACATGTTAGTGTTCAGGTTTGGGTGTCATTTGGCAAGATTTGGTAGGCTATTCTGAGAGCCTGAGAAAGCTCTTTTTCTTTTTTTCATAGGAGTGTTAGCTGTTTCTTCAATTTACATCATTTGGCTTATGAAAGTTTTCACATAAACTGCTTTTGAATAGCAGGAAAATCCATATTCAGGTATAAATAGTCTTCCTTTTCCTTAGCTGAAGCTTCCCTCTCCCTTCATGAAGATTTATACATTTCTTCTACATTTTTCATAAAGGTTTTATTTAACCTTGAAAGCTTCTCAGACTTTTCTGACCTCCTTATTCATGCAGATATTGCTTTTACCTATCAATTGTGAGCTCTGCAAAAGACATAACCACATCTTTATGCTCTCAAAATAGTGTAGTACAATCTTAAATTCAATAATCAATTACAATTTATTTGTCTCAAAGTCAAATGCTTCTAGTTATTACTCAATTTAATGCTTTTAAAATAGGAATCTCATAATTATTCCTATAGACAGGTGGAAAGAGAAATAACAGCTGTCATACAACTGAACTGGTAAGTATCATTACTAACCTGTGATCTGTAGACATTTTTAGTCTCAGGAATAGACAAGGACAATGAAATTATTTACCTACTTTTTCCCTCTCTGCCAATCCCTTCAAGTGGTTTTTCAAGGACCCTATTTTTCCTTGCCAGTTCTTTTTCATCCACCCCTGCACTCTCACTTTATCTCAGCAAACAACTTTACTTCCTACTTTGTAGAATAAAAACCTTCACTGACATGAGTTCTTTGATCTTTCCCCTTGTCTTTATGAGAAATGTATTTACATCCAAACCCAGCCTTAATCTTTCCCACCATTATCTATAGGGAAAAAAAATTATCAAAGTTCATTTTCTCACCTTGCCTTTACTGAGAACTTGCTCTCATAGTTATCACCTTTTCCCAACATCTTCAATGTCTCCTTCTCCATGACTTATAAATGTGGTCATGAACCATCCTAAAACATAACATTTCCCTTAGGTTCAGCTTCTCACTATAACTTACACCTCTGCTTTTAAAAAAAAGTAGTCTAAGCCAGGGATCACCAAACATTCCCTTAAAGTGTAGATAGTAAATATTTTAACCTATGTAGGATATAAGGTTGCACCTACTCAATGCAGCAGCTGTAGCATGATTATTTTTCCTGTTATCTCCTGCTGTTCTCTACTGCTACCCTAGTTCAACTATTTATTTCCTCCATCCCACCCTAGTTCAACTGTTTTTCTCCATCCCAATCATGGCAATTCTTTCTTAACTCCTTTATCTCTCTGAATTTTATTTCTCAGAACTTATTATATTCCTTTGCAGTTTTTACTTTTTAATATTGTCAGTGATAACTTTGCAAATTGAAATCATTATATAGATCCATTTTTAGAACCAGTTAATGAATTATCCTTGAGTATAAAAATACTGATTTGACCTTGGGAGAGAAAGGGTAAAGCTTCCTGAACTTATCTCTGCCTCTTGATCTTCTGTCCAGATATCTCAGGCTTCTTGCTACTATCCAAAACTCCTTAAATGATTCCCGTATGAATGTGCCCTGGTGGTCCAGCAGATAAGAACACCGGGCATCGTCCACATATATCCCAAGAACCAAGGTCTGGAGCAGGGGAACAACCAAGATGAACAACTAAATAAAATAAATAGAAAATGTTTCTTCCTCCTGTCTGCTTGTCTACTCACCTTCATTCCTGCCTGCACCTTTCCTTAAGAAATAGCTAAAAAACTTATTCCTTTATGCTTTTTTTATTCTATAGATCTCTAATCATGGTGTTCCTTCTGTGATGCTTACCCGTCTATTCAGATTTCAATTTCAGTGAAAGTATATGAAAACACTCAGCATCTGTTTGCTTTTTTGTTAGAATGTTCCCTTTGGTTCTGGACACCACTAATCATCTTCTGTTATAGTTCTTTTAGTGCAGTGTAGTGAATATTGAAACTCGGCAATATAAGAAAACGTAAGATATATGCCCTGTTGAATCATGTTTAGCAATATGTGGCCCCAAACCTCTCTCAGTGCTCTGAGTTGTCTGGATGTGCTAGCAACTATCTTGACCCCTGTCACATTCTCTAGTCTCACAAGCATTAGTGACATTTTCATAGAAGGAAAAGTGAAGTGGGGGATCTTCTTGCTTGGCACTCTAAACCTTTCCTTCTTCACATGATTTGATGGCAAGACTGCTGTTTTCAGAAATAATAAGACCAAAAAAAGGCTGTTTCAAGTGCTTCCAAGAACTCCTTCTCCATGAGATCAATGGACATGGAAGGGAGGGGCTTAAAGTTTTCTCCAGCTCTATCAGAAGTTAGACAAAAATTGAAATGTTACTATCTCTGCCCAGCAGTTATTTCCAGCTAACTAGTCACTTTTGGGCGAGTCTCTTATAAGAAATCTAGTCTAAGATCTAGTCTTTAATTGAAAAACAACAAAAATATTTTTAGTTAGTGATTACTATGCTTAAAGTAACAACTTTACACCAATTCCATACCTAAAGCCTTGACTCCTTTGTCCTAGATTCACTTATTATCATGGGTATTAGCTGTCTTCTCTTGAATTCCTCCCAATCACCAAATTCTTAACGTACTCACTAGATCCATCAAGCAAAAAATTTGGGCATCGTCTTCAAATATTTTGCTTTTTCTTTGTTCATTATCATTCTCCCCAGTCACCAAGTCCTGTCCTCCTTAAATATTAATCTCCATTCATTTCAACACATTTCTACTATCAAAATCCTATTAAAAACAACAGTAATTTCTCACTTGGATCATTTAAATTACCTGCTAACTGGTCTCTCTGATGACATTTTAATCTCTGTAATGTATTTTTCATTCTATAGATAAAATAGTCTTTATAAAAAACACATTGGTTCATGATATTCTTCAAAATCAATGTCTATTTTATAGGTACCTTTCCAATTTGACCCTGTTTATCTCTCAACCTCATTTCTTTATCTTTATTTCATATTGTTTACCTGTATTTATATTATCAGAACCAGAATTTTACTATCAATCACAGACTTCTAAGTTCCATTTCTCAGACTGTTTAAATTCAAAAACTTTTCATCAACTATTTATGCTGATTGGATATTTCTTATTCATTTTTTCTAACCTATCACCTCTTCCTAAATTACATATCATATGGTTCCTTTTGGTTTTGGATTGTATCTCACTTTCTGCTCATAAACATTGCCTGAATTGCCAAAGCCGTCATGCACATTTTTTATATGTTCTTACATCACCTTTATTTTCCCTTGTCACTTGTATTTCAACTATCTAGTTATTAGTCTATACATCTTTCTGGACATTAAATTACATGAGTAAAAAAGTTATTATTCTTAATTATATATCCATACCTAATGCATACTAACTGATTAATATGTATATAAAATATATGAATGATTAATGGCAATGTTGATAAGGCTAAATATAAAAAGGTATGAGAGATACTACAACATATTTCAGGAAGAAGCTATCTTCAAATTGGTTTTCCTCCTACCTGATAGTATAAAATTTTATGAAGATTGAACTAAGAAACATGTACTATTCCATGCTATTGAATTCTGTATATGATTTATAAATATGCTGTATGTCTTTATAGATAAAAATGTAATTATTAACCATATAGGATTTTTAAATTTAAAAGATAGTGTTCATTAAATTGAGAATCATATTTACTATATATCAAACTTTCTTTGACTATCTTGGTAATTGTCTGAATTTTGCTATGAAATGTTAAATAAAGATATCTGGGAAATTTAAAAAATACTGGAAATAGTCCTAGAATGAAAAGAGTTATGCAAAAAAGAAGCAGAATGAAAAAGTAGAGAATTCAGAATTTACATAGTGTTCTGATTCAGTTGACAGGTAATGTCAAAACTAAAAGAAATATATTGCTATAGTTTTCTATTTGCAATATAAATATTTAAGCATGAGTATATAATAGAAATTAGAAAATATGGCAGGGCATAATTCCATCTGTAGAGTAATTTTAAGGTAAGAACAACAACAAAGCAGACAAGTGTACTGGTATAAATTTATTTAGATACCATGGAAGCCAATTAAATGTTGCTTTCTTAAAAGTGTATTAAAATTTAATCCCTGTGACCACCATAAGATATCTTTGAATTTTTTTTCTGTCATAAATGTTCAAGGATAAAAAGAATGTATAGATACCACTGCTACACATGAAATATATATATGTATAAATATACAGATATATTAATTAGTGCTTTTTCTGTTGATTTCAAGGGACTCGAAGCTCACTTTTTTCTATAAGAAATATTTATAATAAAAATTGTCCTTTCTTTTTGAAGAGTTGAAACATTTGAAAACAAATATTCTATATTACTTGTGTACATATATCTTTCTGTTTTCAACTAATTTTCTCATTTCTGAGAACAACCCTGTTGAGAATAGATTATGATAAGTCAATACAATACAAATAGAATGGAAAAGAGTTTGCCATCTGTATACATTTTTAGCTAACTGGAAAAATTAAGAGTCACTGGTTAAGATATAAATAGAAAGAACTCACTGATATAGAAAGGCATTCTGATTCAGGGTATCTGTATTTTCTAACCATCTCATTTAATGTTTTAGGATAAAATGGCAATGAGAATAGTAGAAAGGAAAGAATGTAGTCTAGGGTGACAGGATAATCAGTATGCTGTACATCAGGAAGTCTCTTTCAGAGACCGGCTTTCATAATGTTGAGTAAGGAGTATATAATTATAGTTATCTGAACATCCAAAAATACCAAACTCATAACAACAGCACATATTATGCCTAACCAGGTATCCAAGGAATTAGTAGACAGGAGAAAATAGTATAAATTTAGCAAGTTTATTTCTTTATTAACTGTTAGAAACATTACTTTTGTTAGAATGTTATCATACAAATTTAGATAATTCCCTTCTAGATTTATAAATAAAAGTTCTCATGTATCATATGCTTGTAATACAGAAATGTACTAGATAATATTGGAGGAAAGATCCCTTAAAAAGATTGCAGGAGAAGTCAAAAAATGGCATTGTGGCAAAAAAAAAGGGAAAATATTAAAAAAGATAGTGAAGATAGAAAGAGGAAAACAAGCATGAATGATTAACTCAGGTAAGAGGAAAAAGTCTCTGCCTGAAAATAGGGACAAGGTTATTGCATGTGACTGAATTTTCATAATAGAAACAAACACATGACTGAGAATGCGATATAAATCATCCTTTATGCATACAACCCAATCCTAGAGGCAATATAAATGGCAAAATATTCTATTCTCCAGTGGAAATATATAAATGCATGTTTTGGGATATGGCAGACAATTTAAACACAGAATTACTGTTAACTATATATATATAATTTATGTTTTGGTCAAAGTAAGGTTTGTCCATATTTAGGAATCTCAAGTTTACAGGGAGAAAGATTACGCAAGGAAACTAATCTAGGTAACATATGCAACTATATTGACTATAGAAGGTATTTTATTTCATGAAAATAACATCTATAAAAACACCTAGAATATTCCAACAATTTCTTATTTGCTTTAGAAAATCTGTCATGACTTGGATGAGCCTATGTTTTCTCTAACTCCTGAGCAAGAATCAAGCTACTACAGACTGCCCATATTTCCTTGAGAGAAAAATGGGCCATTGATATGGCAAAAATGGGATGGGGTTATGTCCCGGCAATTAAGGGAAGGGGAGAAGATGGAACTGAGAAGGAGTGCAGTAGCAAGGCCAGAAACAAGAAAATACTATGTGATAATGACTGGAGACCACATAGTAATGATGTGTGGTCCAGCAGGATTTCATACAAATGGTCAGGGCCAGTGCAAGGAATTCTTATACCTTAGGTAAAATGAAATTTGGTGCCCTACAAATCACATTCTAAATGTCCTGCCAAAAACATATGCCACTTTAATCATCCCATTGCCAGAAATGCCCAATAACCAGTCCAGGGCCAGAGATGACCCTGATGGTGCCTGTGACTCACCTGTGGGCTTGACCAAATCGCTGTGTTCTCCCTCCTTTGAAGAAACAGGGGCAAGGAGGAATCCCTTTCCCCATATAGCTCCTGTCTCCTCACAAAGGGCAGAAACAGCATAGTGACTTTAAATTGGGGCATAAGGAGAAGCTGCTTTTGGGTCCCCTCAAGTGCCCCTTATGCCCCAAGTTAAAGAGGACCCTGGTTTACTTAAAAATGAGACAAAATTGACATTTGAAACAATGGGAAGGTTGGGAAATACATGAAAAAGATACGGGCTCATTAAAACTATAGTATGATCAGCCTATGCTACTGTGTCTCTATTACACAAGGCATATGTTAACTCTGTGTTTATTAAATGGAATTTCTTACTTACTAGACTTGAGCTTAAGCAGACATTGCACATTTCTCTTCCTGGCTAGAGGGCTTGATGGTGACTTCAGCAGAGCCTTCTCAAAAAATAATCTTGTCTTTCACCTTTAGTTTGAACTAGCAGAGGGGTACAATTGTGGAACAAATTTTTGCCGTTTTCTTGTTAAATTCTATAGTTTGGGTGAACATCATATCTTTTGTGCTGGATGAAATTTTTTAAATAATTCATCAAAAATAGTTTGGCTGGGTATAGAATTACTAGATTTGAAATAAGAATCCCTGAACATTATTGATATCCTTGAGGATCATCTTGAGGATTAATAATTCTTGATAAATCCAAAACACTTGCTTCCTTTCCTGTTCATTTTAACTCCTAGTCTTGCTTTTAAGCCCTTGCCACATTCCAGTCAGTGTAGGTGTTATTTCATAATTCATCTTTCTTTTTAGAAAATCAAATGGTTGGAACACTGCATAATGCTATTATATAGGCTTACAGTGTGCATAGTCACAAATCAGTATCTGTATGTAATACACTAAGTTCACCCCCAGTAGCTCAATTCTGCCTTTCACCATATAACTGATCTGTTTAATCCATCTTTGTTCATCTCCCTCTCTATTCCCTTCAAGTATTACTAAATTTTGAGTCTATAGACTATTTTTTGTTGGATTTAGTTCACTTATCTGTTAGATTATATGCCACATATCCGTGAAATCATGGTTTTATCTTTCTTCTCCTGACTTGCCTCACTGAGAGCTCTTATCCCACAAAGTTTCGAGTTTGTCTCTTTTATGATTCTTTCCATACTACCGTCTTTTTCTCTATGTCTCTGGGTTCTTCAGCACAAAGTATCTTGCTTCTCATCCACGTCTTACTAGGAAGCATAGAAGAAAGTTTCAGCTGCTGTTTTATTTACTGTTGAAGTACTACTACTTCTTCAATTGCTTTGCAACACTTGCCATTTTTTTTTTCATCAGTAACAATCTTCATGCCTTTCAATGCACATCATTTCTCCCTGTAATCTGATATTTGAAAAGGAGTTTAGTAGAGTTCCAATAATCATATATATTCATGAAAATCTAATTATATTTGCTAGAAGTGCTCTAAAGAATTTCACAGACTAAGTAGCATAAATAAAAGAAATTTATTTCCTAGCAATTATGGAGATGAATATAAGATAAATGTGCATTTATAATTGATTTCTTATAAGGTATCTCTCTTTGTTTTGCAGATAACTTTTTTACACACACAGATACACACAATCCATGTCTTTACGTGATCTTCTCTCTATGTGTGTCTATGTTCTAATCTCTTATATCACTTTTATTGGATTATTACCAAAGCTGTGATGACCTAATTTTACTTAATTACTTCTTTGAAAATCATATCTTCAATTACAATCGCATTCTGAGATGCTGAAGTATAGGACTTCAGTATATAAATTTGGGGGTATATAATTAAGCCCATAATACTATATATATGGTGGAATTAGAATGATCAAAAAACTTAACAAAAAAAAGAGAGAGAGAGAGAGAGAGAGAGAGAGAGAGAGAGAGAGAGAGAGAGAGAATGTTACCAGGATGTATATGCTTTCCAGCAGTTAACAATACCATAGAAGGATATTAAGAAACTCCAGAAAGATAGGTTGAATAGAGCTGTAGAAGACTATTATCTAGTGGGGTATACTGTTATACTGTGCATAATCTTATGTATATGTCAAGCACAGCATTAAAAGTTATTGAAAACAATAAAGGAGTTAAAATTATTTCAGTACAAGTAACCATGGACCATAGGCAAAAATATAGTATTATGGTACTGATATAGGTGAATAGAATTATGTCCCAAAACTTAAAGGCTTTTAAAACTATCAACCTTGGAAAAAGTTAGAACAGAACTAACATAAACTTGGTTTTGTCATGAAGGATTTGTTATGTTAAGTGCTTACATTTGTAACAATCCATGAAGCTGAAACTCTAAGAGTATGTTTTAGTAACTATAAAATTTAGAAAGACATGGAAGAATTTATATCAGTTATTCTAAGTAGTTGATGTTATAAAACACTCTATAATTATATTAAGCTTATAAAGGTGGCTCTCTAAATAGATTTAGATTACGGGGTAACATTGAATCTTCTTAAGTATACTATGCCATTATAGTCCTAATTTTTGTTAGAATGTTTTCTCTCTTGGCTTGTCTCCAGTTGATGAATCATATCATTGTTTATCCCAGGAAAACAAATGTTCTATGTCTGTGGTAAGTCATAATCTATTTGTATAGCAGCATCAGTTGCATATGCCTTCCAGTCATAAAATAATTCTTTGCCAATACAGCCTAAACAGTAATTCTATTATTCTACTTTTTCTAAAATAAGAACTAATGCAGAATATATAACTTTCCATTATTATTTTCAATATATTACCTCATATTAGAAAAAATAAGAGTTATTAAAAGGGACTAAAGAATTGAGTAAAAATGAGAAACTTATGTGAGGACAAGCATTAAAAACTAAATGTAGTGAAAGCTGCCAAAAACCAGAGGCAAAACCTTGAAGACTGTGATCTTCTGACTCTGGGTAAACCTGTGCAATTGCACAAAGTGCCTTAGGAGATCTGGCCCTGGCCCTTCCATTAATCAGAACACTATCCCAGTCTAAATATTGACTGGTGATTTGCTTTCCTCTCTTGGAGAATCTCAGGAGAATGGCACTATAAAGAAAAAAAGCCAAATTCAGGAAATCTGGGACTTGGAGTAAACATGAAATGCAATTCTTTCTGAGCATCAAAAATCAATCCTATTTAAAGATGAAGCATCTTTCTCTCATATAAGCAAAACATCAAGACTTACATTTAGCTTTTTCACACATTTGCCATTAATTACACTTTTAAGATACATACATACATGTATATATATACTCTGAAACACTAACCATTCAGTTCAAATGTGTAAATTAATTCTTATCAATATTAAATCAATTTTGCTTATAATTTTTCATGCATATTTAATCTTCCTAACTCTAAACTATGTAAATATTTATATTATGCATTCTCAAATAGTATTTCAGATAAATACGCAATTAAAGTGTTTAAATTTTTTTGCCCACATGAAAACACCGGCAGCTATTCAATAATTTATAAACACTTCCTCAAATATATATTATCTGGAAAGGCACAAGATAATGAATTAAATCATAGACCTCAGTAGCTGGATATTCCCTTCATATGAAAGTTGAAGTGATAGTGAAAGAATTCTTTTTTTTTAATAATTTTTGTGTTTATTTCTGAAAAACATTAATTTCCCTTGCTTAACTAATATTTATAAACATTTAAATCTGCTAGATATACATATTTTTGCTGTAGAGCTACTATTGATATTAGACAAATAAATACTCTTATTGAACATGTAGATGTTCACCCTTTTATCAAAGAGTGAATGAAAACAAGATATTTAAAAAGGGACTTTGAATTTAAAATCACTTTAGGCAACTAAAATAGCCTGAGAAAATTCATTCAGAAAGAGTTCAAATTAGAAGCAGACATTTTACAACTCAGAGGACAGAGTACTACAATATTTGTTTATTTTCCAATGAAAACCAAAATTATAAAATCTATTTTCTGTAATCTTTGTGACATCACTTTTTGCACACTATATTTTAGCAGTGGCAAAACAATGATTCCAAAAAATTGATGAGCAAAGCTCACCACAAATTCTTAGTTCTGAGCTCTACCCCAACCATAGAATTAAAATTATAATGTGTTGGGAAGGAGGACAGAGGAAAAAGCAGGAAGTTTTAGTATACCTAACTTGGTAACTCTGAAACATAACAGAGCTCGAGAACCATTGTTTATATTTTCTGCTCTTTTCTTTTGTTCTGCTATCATACCTGGTGTTCCAGGGTCACATAAGGTTCTGTACCACTCACCACAATCCATAGCGATATTACTTTGCCTTCTGTAAGGCTGATGTTCACTTCTGTCTGTTAAATTGTATATCTTGTTTTCCTCAAATCAACAATTATCTAATTTTCTAAAGTCATAAACTCTCCTAATCTTTTCCAATTCTAATTTGCTTCCCAGTATCTTAAAAAAAATAATTTTTTGCTCATGGAAAAACCCAATGTTGTAATTAATTGTAGGCAATTCAGACTATGAAGGATAAGGGAAAAATGTTATTAAGCCATCAGGCAATATTTTTAAGGTCTTTCAGGATCATACGGTCTATTTCAAGTTCTATTACATAGTTAATATTTATTCTACTTATTTTGACTCCATCTTATTTCACAGACAAAACTGAATCCCTCTTAGATGACAAAACAAATAGAAACAAAAACACACCACCCTTATAAAAAAAATAGGAATGCCTCAGTTGCAATTTGTGTAATTTAATAGGTTTTAAAAGACAAATGGGTATATAAAATGACATTTATTTTTCATATACCTCATGAAGTTTTAGAGGTTAAAATGAGTTAATGTAATCTTAGCATTGAAATATTCCTATATATTGCCACATTTTACATATTAAACATCTTTACCGTAGACACTCTCAGTGAATATGCTAATAAGTACCATGACTTTATAAATGGTGTGTAAGATATGCATCAATTTCCAAACATAACTGAGCAAGTGGCAGAATTTGAACTACGTTTTTGAAGTAGCTCACTTTGCAAAAGGACCTCCATGAACCTTCTGTCCTTCATAGATGTTATGTGTTCCTGATAGCCCAGAAGACATCATTCTGGAATGCAAGCTGATCAACTTAATGTGAAGGAGAAACAGTTTATGTATAATCAGTGACACTTATAAATCCTAACCATTAGTTAAAAGTTGGGAAATCGAATGACATTTTGACAATTGAAGTTTGGAGAATATGACTATTTAAATATTTGTTGATCACTGTCTTCTAGTATTTAATCTTCAGGGAAACAAAGAGAATCTTTTCTTCCTATCACAGCCTAATGACAATCCCTAACGCTAATTCAAAATCTTTTGCCCTCATTCTCTTGTAGTAGTAATCTGATGACTGCTAATAAAATGTATCCAGAATGCTATGTAGTAAATATTGTCTCTGTTGATCAAATTTCTAATTCACTTTTATAGGATAGTTGTCAGAAATTTATTGCATGGCCTTTTTAAAGTTAGGCATTGTCATATGACTTGTCTAGGTAAATGATATGTGAGCAAAATTTAGGTGTCACTTCTGTACCGTAACTTCAGGAAATGATGCATAAATCGCCTTCTCTTTTTCCTGCCATCGGGGAGCAACTTCCCAGATAGTGTAGGCTCCCTATGCTGCTGTTTCCTTGAGTATGGAGAACAAATATAGCTTTCCTGGTACCACTATAATTTGAGGTTTACACTTTTAGCAGAGCACAACCAAGTGTATCCTGACTGATGCATTTGATTTAGGAAAAAAGATGTTCTTTAAGTTTGCCAAAATAATTGTTCAGCTTTCTGAACTTCCAAGCTAAGAATTCAATATCGAAATCAGTTAAATTTTTAGCAAGATATTGAAGTTTGAGCAGTGGAACATCAGGTTCTTTTACTTTTCACTGTAACCTGATGTCACTTAATGTATTTAATTTTTAGAATATTGTCCATATTGCCATTTTTTAAATTATCAGTTCATTTAACTTACATTTTAACGTATTTTGTGCTAGCATTGTAACGAGAGCGGCTCTATGTAGTGCTGAAAGATCTAGAACAGTTGTTTTTAGACATTTTGTTCTTGAGGTCACTTTACAAACTTAAAAACCATTAAACACTGCCCCCATATAATTTATTACCTTAGAATGGTATTCAAAAGTAAAACTGAGAATATTAGCATTTTACTTTCAGATAATTATAGATTCACATGCAGTTGTAAGAAACAGAAAGTTTTTTTCTCCCTTTCACCATATTTGTTAACAGTAACAACTTGAAAACTATTTAGTACAATATCACACCCAGGATACAGGCATTAATATAATTAAATGTGTAGAATACTTACATCAGCAAAATATCCCTTATGTAGCCATCGTATGGACTCACCTTCTTTCTCTTTCGACCAATATTATTCCTCTTTCTCCTCCACCCTCTCCCCCACCTCCCCTTTTCACTCCTCCCTCCCCTTCCCCCTCTTCCTTCTCCTCCTTGTCTTCCTCCCTTGGAAACTATTAACTTGGTCTCTACTGCAATTATGTCATTTCAAAAATGTTTTATAAATCTTATTATTCAGACTACAATGTTTTGGGATTAGCTCTCTTCATTTAGAAATCTCTGAAGTGTCATTCGGGTTGTGTTGTATATCAGGAGTTTTTGTTGTTCTTTGTTTTTGTTTCTTTGATTTATTGCTGAGTTATATAAACATGTGTCACAGTTTGTTTAATCATTTGTCCATCTATATTTTTCCACTATGGGTCAATTGTGAATAAAGCTATTTTGAACATACAGTATTAATTTAATATAAATTTCTATTTTTTTGGAATAAATGCCCCATAGTGCAATTTATTAGCTATTTGGTAATTGTATATTTAATTTATAAATTTTTTTTATAGATTGCTCTATCACTTTGATGAG
This sequence comes from Solenodon paradoxus, assembly GCA_004363575.1. NCBI lineage: Eukaryota > Metazoa > Chordata > Mammalia > Eulipotyphla > Solenodontidae > Solenodon > Solenodon paradoxus. The sequence continues at coordinate 197,599 of RJWH01000080.1, read as the reverse complement.
TGACAAAACAATTTTACATTCATGCTAACAATGTAAGAAAGCTCCAGTTTCTCTGCATCTTCTGCATTTATTATTATTATTTAAGTTATTTTGATAAGTATTTAGTGACACTATGGTTTTAATTTACAGTTTTTTGGTGGTTTATGATGCTGAATTTCTTTTCATATATTTATTTATTTTTTGTCATCTGTATCTCCTTCCCAGTGAAATATCTCTTCTGTCTTTTCCTCATTTTCAGAATGAATTGATTTTATTACTGTTGTTTTGAGATTTCTCCATCTATTATTATAAATCGATCCTCTGTAACATATAAAATCTAAAATATCACCTCGAGTTTATAGCTTTTTTGATCTTCATATTAATGACATCCTTTGAATATCAAAGTATTAATTTTTATAATGTAGAATTTATCATTTTTCCTTCTATCAAATGTACTTTAGCATTTTTTGCCTACCCTTATAATTTTGGGGGTGAAATGAATTGGTATTCTATACAGTTGTTTTAATTTTTGTGCCTAGCTGTTAATTATAGGATATAGAAATATAAACAGCCTCTTTTTGCTTATCTTGTATCCTTTGATCTTGTTGCAATTACTTATTAATTCTCTGAGTTATTTTATAGATTCTTGGGAATTTTAATATCAATAATTATATCATGAGGAAAGTCATATGTTTTTCCTTTGTAACTACAATATTTAATTTACATTTCATGCCTTATTGCACTAACCCTGAGTACTATGTAGAATAAATGTGGTGACAGTTGATATGCTTGTATTACTTCTGATTATAAAAACAAAACCTTAAATTTTTTACCAATATAAAATAATATGTAATGCTAACTGTTGATTTTTTTGTAAATGTTATTTTTTACTTAGCAAACAGTAAACAGTGTTCTAGTTCTCTGGGAGAATTTTTATGAAGAATTTTATGAAGAATAATGTTGAATTGTGTATTTTTTAAAATTGATATTGATATGATTCTGATATATTTATTAAATTAATATTTAGGCAGCTGCACGGTGGATCACACCGATTTTATAACATGGAATCCTTTTATCCTTGGAATAAATTCACCTATGTTCATGTATACAATTCATTTTTATACATTTCTGCATCATATTAGCAAAAAGTTTGTTGAAGATTTCTTTTTTTAAGGAGAATTACAGGCAGGAATGAAGTTGAGTAGTCAGGCAAGGACAAAGAGGAGGAAGAAGAACTTTATTTTTCATTTAGTTGTTCACACTGGTTACTCTGTGGTGCCCCCCAGACCCAGCCACACACACCCTACCTCCACCTTTCTATGGGTGAAGCTTGGGTGTGCTCTTGTCTGCTTTAGCTGAAGGCAGGGTACACAATTTATAATTCTTTAATTTAGTTGCAGTATGGTTCCGATGTCACATCAATGACCTTTTTGTACTATTGCATTAAGATTTATTTTGTACTATAAATATTTATTCTTAAAATTATTTAATATAATTTTATATGATCTTTTGTAAAATACTTTATTAATTATGCATATATTTCAAATATTAGCCCTTTTGTTTATATACTGAAATATTGTATTATTTAATATTACTAATCACCATAATTGGGAACTTTTTAAAATAATTATTAAAAGAATAGTCCATTATGCATTATATAGGTTCAAAATGTGAATCAGTGTAAATCAGTACTGTATGTAATACATTAAGCTTATCACCAACAGTTCAATTATACAGTGAAGGATAGTATAATTATCATCGATCATTTTCACCTGATTTTCCTGCCCCTCTCACTTTCCTTTTAGTAACTGCTAGTTTGTTTCTACAGACTAAGTCTATTTTTATTTGATTTGGCTCATTTGTTTCTTTGGTGCCTCTATATACCACATACAAGTGAAACCATATGATGTCTGTCTTTTTCTAACTTATCTCACTAAGTGTGATTCCCTCTAGGTCCAGCCATGTTGTTGTAAATAGCAGAGTATACCCTTTTTAATAACTAAGTAGTGTTCCATTTTGTGTGTGTGTATGTAGTTATATGTGCATATCTATCTATCTATATCTATATATATCAATAGATCACCTCTTCTTTATCTTCTTATTTGTTATTGGGCACTTAGGTTGTTTCCAGCTTTGACTATTGTAAATAATGCTGCAATAAATATGGGGTTGAATATGTCTTCCAATTACAGTTTTATTTTTCTGATTAATACCCAGAAGCAAGATAGCTAAATCATATTAAATTTTCATTCTCAGCTTTTTTTTGAGGAATCTCCATACTGTGTTCATAATGGTTATACCAATTAATACTCTCACCAACACCATATGAATTTTTTTTTTAATTGACATATTTTTGAATACTTACACTTATGGTTTCCTGTCTTTTGGATACTAGTAATTCTCACAGAACTCACTGTGAGAGTTCTGATATTTTTCTCTTAATAACAAAATATATGGAACGTTTGTCTGTGTTGACCATCTGTGTATCTCTTTTGGAGAATTATTGATTCAGATCTTCCTATTTTTAAATTAGATTTGGTTCTGTTGCTGAGTTTTATGAATTATTTATATATTTTGACTACTAACCCTTAGTGAATGCATGATATATAAATAGAATACATTGGGAAGTTATCAAGCCAGCAGTATTTGAGACATTTAAAAATTCTGTTTTTCATTTGAAAAATTCAGTGAAAACTCAAGTAACATCTAAATTATTTCTAAAATGACATTTTTATCCCCCAACAAGATGTTGAAGAGCCATAGAATCCAGTGATGACAATTTTAAAGTCACAGATCTAAAGAAGTGTGACCTCACAATTATGAAACTTATAGTGTTAAGCTATGAAGAAAATTAATAACAGAAATAAAAATAAATTAATGAATTGTGATCATGAATGTGGAGAAAAGGGATAGGCTAATATTACAAGCAGATCAGAAGTAAGTAGTGGATGCAATTTTAATGAGGGCTTATTTTTTATTGGAAGGTGCCAGAATGCATCAGAGGTAATCTCTCAAGCAAGAGACACCTAAGAAGACAATTGAAATATAATTAAAAGTTAGCAAAACAAATATTGAAACAATGATAACATGAACACTGAGTTGAGAAAGCATTTGACATTTCTCCTGAAATAAAAAATCTCCATGTGACTGGAGAGTAAGTACTCAGCATACCTTGAGATAAAGTTGGAAAAAGGCATGCATATGATAGGTCACCCAGCTTCTTGAAAGCTAAGATTTCATAATTCAACACATATTAAATGAGGATTCACTAAAAAGTTTTATGCAAAATGAGACAAGGTCCATGATTTGAATGCAATTGTTTTATTTATCATTGTGATTAACCAGAAAAGATCACTACCAACTCACATTCTCATACTCTATCAATTACTGAACCAAGATAGAATTGAAAATTTGTTAATCTTTCAGGAATTTAGACATGTATTTTCCTATGATTGTATTTATATTGCTTTCAGCAGCTTCAGCTATAATTTGCATATCATAAATCTGTTAATGCAAATTTAAGATAGTGTGCAACAACTAGAAAAAACTCCAGTTTTGTTCCCTTACCCCAAAATATTCTGTCATGCACATCTTTAGTCAATCCCCAGTTCATCATCAAATCAGCACCACATAATCACTGATATGTGTTTTGTTTTCAATAGATTTATAGCTGCTAAACATTACATACAAATTGTATCAGACTTCTATCACTTAATTATTTTCAAGTTATTTATGTTAGATTATGTAACATTTGTTTATTCATTTCATTGTTGAATGTCATTCCCCTGTATTGATATAGGATATAACGTTCATTCATAAGATTGACACTTAAATTGCATCTTATTTTAGACTATTATGTAGTGTGCTGTTTTTCTTCACGTTTCTGAGATTTTGTTTTATTTTATTTTATTTTCTGTATTTTTCTTTCTTTTCCTAAATTGAATTTATTAATCTATCATGTTTCTAGATTGTTTCTTCTGCTTTCTCAAATCTACTGTTTGCTTTGCACAGTATTTTTCATTAAATTTACATTAGATTTACATTTTCCTCTTTTCAGTATCTCCTGTTTATTTAGATTCTTTTCATTTTTTGCATTCACAAGCTTATATTTTCTTATTTCTTTAAACCTTGGACACATAAGAGCAACTTTGTCATCTTTTTATGGTGAATTCAATTTCTTGGACTCTTCAAAGACAACGATTTTTTTTTTTTTTTTGCTGTATAGCCATTTCTAGCTCCTACTTTTTATTAAAAACAATGTTTTAAACACTACATTGCAGGCACACCCTGGTGACTAAGTCAGCTAAGATGCATACCATGTCATGCTCAGGAACCCAGTAAATTCAGCACTGTTGCAGAGATATTCTACTGTAGCAACACTACATTGTAACTTTTTCATCCTCTGAGGGTTTTTATTTTCATTGTGTTTATTTCTTTTATTTTTCTCTCCTCCTTCTTCCTTCCATATATATTTTTTTAAATTTATTTTTGTAATACCTTGCTTGTCTTAACTAGATCTGTGGTCAATGGTGTGTAATGTGACTGCTTATACCTCCGCCTAATTTTCTTTTGCTTTTGAACCCTACTTCTTGAAGTCTTACTAGGTTGCTGCCATACTATATAGCTCTTGAACTGTCAGTGATTGATCTGAAGTTGTGCTAAATACCTTAAGCCAGTAAAGCTTCCATTCTTTGTCAATTGATCTGGTCGGGGAGGGTTATTGAGCACATTCAAGCACAGTAGTTTCAATTCTCCAGTTTTTAATTCCCTAGACTTAATGCCTGTCACATTTGTAGCCTTTGGTCAGCCAGACATGCATAGATTGCTTGAATTTGTTTTGTTCTCTCTTAAGCATTTGTATAAATGGCAGTCAGAAATATGTGTCCATCTTATCAAATCCATAGGGTCTTGTGAGATCATCTTGTTAAATTTCTGGCTATTCCGTTGGTTTACTAATTGTTTCAATTGTAATCACCACCTCAGGCTTACAGGCAACTGAACTTATCACTAAAGTGCTACTTTTATTGACAAAGCAGCTCAGCACCCTTTTTCATTTTGTTTGTTGGCTCCTTTCGTGGTGCTAAATTAAATACAACATACAATATACTATCTTAATGCTGAAGTTTGCAACTGTATGCTTAAAAAGTGTGTTTATCATGTGCCACACTCACTATCATCTGTATCAAGAATACTTTTCATCTTATAAAATTGAAGTTCTATATCCACTAAACAATAAATAAACCTCCTTCCCATCTCCCCCCAAGTTCCACAAACCACCATTCTGTCTGTCTTTGATTTCTGACTTCTCAAAATATCTAACATTAAAGCATCGAATCACTGCCTTTGTGACTGACTCATTTTACTTGGCATAATGATTTAATATTTCATCAGACTGTCACATTTTTTTGTTTCGTTTTGAAGGATAAATAATATTTAATACTTATCCAATCAATCATTGATGGACATGGGTTACTTTCATGGTTTAGTTATCATAAATAATGCTTCCATAAAAATGGGTGTACAAATATCTTCTTGAGCCACTTTAAAAAACTCCTTTGGGCATATATCTAGAAGTGAAAATGTTGAATTATATTATTATTCTATTTTCATTTTTGAGAAACTGCTGTAGTGTTTTCACAATTGCTGCACCATTATATATACTCGCAAAGTTACACAAGGATTCCACTTTCTCCAAACACTTTCCAGTACTTATTTTCTGTTTTTATTTGTGTTTGTTTTTCTATAGTAGACACTGAAGTAGATGTGAGGCGTTATATCATTTTTTATTTACTTTTCCTAATTGTGAGAGACACTGAGCATCACTCTATGTGCTTATTGACTTTCTGAATACTTTCCTTGGAGAAATCCTTTGCACATTTTTAATCAGTTTCTGTTTTGTTTGTGATTTAGGAGTACTTTTATATGTTGTGAATATTGAACCCTTCCTATATGATTTCCAAATACTCTTTCATTTATGCTTGCTTTTTTTATTCTATTAATAGTGTCATTTCATGAAAATAGAATTAATGCTTATGTTCATTTTGTCTATTTTTTATTGTGCTGCTTATGCAGGTGATGTAATAGCCAAGAAATCTTTATCACAATTAATAAATTGAAATTTTGTCCTGTGTTTCTCCTAATATTTCAGAGTTTAAGTGTTTACATTTAGGTCATTCATAAATTTTGAGTTAATCTCAAAAGATATCACATCTTTGTATCTTCATTATGAAAGGTGGCATTCAACCATCAGAACAGAGAGCATGAACATCTGAAAGACAGAGTTATTTTTGCTCTCCTGACTTCATAAACTGCCTATAACTTGAAATGCTCGCATGCATCTAGGGGTAGAGATGGGTACTATAACTGTTTAAGATTTGAATTTTGTCACATTAAGCACAACTTGCTATTCAAGTCTTCTTCTGGAGTTGCAAGTTTTCAATAGACTGGAAAGTTCCAAAACACTTCAGACAGAATCTGCCAGTCCAATTGTTGTCTAGGTCGGGAGACAGCTTCTTGCTGCTGCTTCTGTATTCTCACTATTGTAATTATTTTTAAACTCATTTCTATTTTAATTGTATTAAGCACAGTCGTGTTAGTGAATAACCTTTTTTATAGCATGCCCCGTAAAGAATTATTGATTTATTTATTTACATAACATCACCTAGAAAAACTGTCGCTTTCTTCATTGCTGTGACCTTAATTTGTCTTCATAATACCAGCATCTGTTATGAGTCAGATGCCAAAAGACCATAGATCTGAATTTAATAGAAATGGAGATAAGATATTTATAATTTACTGCATGAGCAGCTCCTCACATTTTAAAATCATGATCTTAAAAAAAAAGTCTTCTGAATGAATGAGACAAACTATTTTGTGTGAAAAAGAAGATATTCTTTAGAATAATTAATCCAGTCAGTTTAATTGATCCTCTTTATCTGAATAGCTTATATATATTTTTTCAATTTGCTACATGAGTCTTTGAGCTTGAGTCATATTTCTTACCATTTAACCAAAGTTTTGTATGAATATATGCAGATTAGTCCATAAATTTCCTATGGGAAAAGTAAAGATAAAGGAAAACTATAGCAAAATAAATTTTTAAATGTATTCCTAAAGATTAAAATATCTAAGACAGATGTTAATAATTGTGCCAAAATTTCTGTCTAATCAGAAAAGTAAACTAACAAAACATATGTTACCACTGCTAGAGGTGCAGTCTCTAGCTAGATTCCAACTGGAATGTGCTTTGACCTAGGACTTGGTAGTATAGCACGCCATCAAGCTTGTGGCCACAGCCAATTGTCAAATCTGGTGTGACCATCTTTGAGTTGAAAGTTAAACTTGATCTGTGCTGTCAGGTGACCTCAATCCTAGCAGTCCTTCAGTTCCCAATATGGACTCAAAATCCAAATGAGTGTCAGTCACACAATGTGGCAAATAAGGTAAGAAATTTTTTAAATTAAATTTGCTTTACTCTAATAGGAGAAGCAAATACAATTTCAGTTAACTTCTGAATTAGAGTTAATATACAGCAAAATGTGTGTGGAAGTAATGTTTTCATAGAAAATGGAGCTTGTATTTGTTGAAAAGTTTCAAATGCTAGAAATAAACAAAGTTTACAAAGAGTTGTTAAAATTTGTGCTCTGAGGATGACACTTCTCTGGTTTTAGTCCTCATACTAAAGTGGACGGGCTTAATATAAAAGGCTTACTCATTCACTGCCCCCCAATTTGCTTTTCTCTTAATTGTGTCCAGCATGAGGTAAGCTTCATACTGTCCTTTGTAACCTTGACTTTTTGAATATCTATTCCCCTGCAACCATTTTTCTGAACCTGGTGGTTGAGCAGTTTAGAATAAAAAACAGTGGCAGAATAAATAATAAAATAAGCTAATGCTCAAGGGAAAATGAACCAGCTAGACACACTCAGTGATTTCTTTCTCTTTTTAGCTTGAAAAGTTGCAAGATACTCAAAAGGTGTGAACCTTGGTGAACAGTGCTTGCAAACCTCATTAAAAGAAAAACATTGTCACTCATACCAAGAAATAGGTATGCCTTTAAAATTAAAAGAAAATTAAGTCTGGTCATACTGTACAACATATGGCATTTTGATAACATTTTTTTAAATTTGAGTGTACCTTGGGTTGAACAATTATAGACAATATCTGAACAGAGTTTGAACTGAGTACCAGTGTTTTTCATGTAACTGCTATAGTGCTACATTGCTAATTATTGATTAGACACCAGTGTGTAGGGGGAAAAAACTTTTGCCTTATAGCTCATAAAAATATAAATAACTATTTTCTTGCTTTTTAATAATCTGAACTCATTATCTTTCCTCTTGTTTTATACATTCAAAACGTTTAATGGGAAAATTCCCACTGAATAACCTCTAGATTCCTGAAAAGTCAATCCAAGCGAATCAGTTACTTAAAGAAAACTTCCAAACCTTTTTTGCATGAAAACAGTTGATGTTTAAATTATGAAATTTTAATAATTAATTCTAATGTGATATTTTATCACTCTTAATAGAAAAATGTGGGTTATACTTACTTTAAAAAATTGGGAAGAATTAAAAATGAATATAGTGAAAATTCTTTTGCTCTGTGATATTTGAGTTAGAAATATATCAATAAATGCTAAAGATAATTCTGAAAAGAGGGATTTTTAAACGTAAATGTAGAGATTTGAAAAGAAGAAAAATTATGATATATGATAGTTTTTTCTTGTGGATAATTAAAAGTAATATATATGACTCATTATTACTATTATTAAAGTTTTAAAAAGAAAAAAAAAATTAAATAAACCCTGTCTTTGTGAAATAAAAATAGATGAGGCATAACAGTTCAGTCTGTCCCTTAAACTGATAGTTTCACATGCACATGAAGGGTGACTTTTTAAACACAAAATTACATGACTAATTTGCCCTCATCACTTCATTATTTAGTGATGCTAGCTCTAGCTTAAAACTAGAATCAACCCATTTAATGAAATGCTTACTTAAAAACCAAAGCCATTATTACATATGCAACAGTTTGGAAATATTGCATTACATTTGGAAATGGCCCAGCACCAGTGAATCAATTTTCTATCTACTTTGTAAAAAAACTTCTGCTTTATTGCTTTTTGGAAACAGAACCTAAGCAATACTTCACAAAAGCCATTAGACAGGATTCATAACACAAAATACAAGACTTCTTACTAAACTACATTATTTCATGATCTTTTGAGCACCTAATGGCATTATGCAAATTGATTAGACCATTCATATGTTCACATTCTCATTTATGATGTTTGTTAGCTTCAAATTAAAAAGTTGATTTTTAAAATGAGAGATGAAACAATTGCACAATCAACCTCATAAACACTCTACTGCTGAGTAATCCAAATTTTTAATTGGTCTAATAAACTAGAATTTAGTGCCAGAAAATATGGAGAATAGTATATAATTAACACAAAGATTATTCTTATATAGCAGCAACACAATAAATATTTAACCATGAGGAAAGAAAACAATTTCAAACTCATGAAGGAAGGGAAAATTTTGAGAAAAGTTCTTTATGATGTTTTCTCTATTTTATTTTATTTTATTAATGGTTAATAGCTTCATACTTTAAATATTGTAAAAGTTATTGCAAGTAATAAACAGAGCAGTGTCCTTTAAACATTTTCTAAAAGCATGATAGATATGGGAAAGTAGGCATTTGATAAAAATGCATTAGTTGTGTTATGTTTTTCTCATACTGTGGCTGAAAGAAATATGTTTTAACCATAAAAGATATATGATATTTAAATTATGTTTTGTCATGTGTTGTGTTTGCTAAAACTATGAAGCAGTAATCAAAGATGGATGAGTTTTTTCATTATCACTGGAGCAAAGGCAGAAAGATTCTAAATAAAATGTTGTATGGGTCTGTGGAACATGCTAACTATAGGTATAGCAAGAATAGGACTTTATGTGATTCTTATTTAAAAGCTTCCTTGTTCATTTTTGCGAAGTTACATTATTGACCCAAGATTAAATTGTGAATCTCAATACTACTATGAGATAGTTAAGCAAAATTTAGAGTGGAGAAGAACTTACAAAGAAATTAGAGAACTTTAAGTGTACTACTGCATCAATATTATTAACATTAAATGAATAAAACATTATATAAATATATAAAATAATATAAATATAAAATAAGTTTCCTTTGTTAATTAGTAACAAGATACACGCCAATTCCAGAGCAAAAAGTTGATCTAAACTAAACAAACTTTTTTTTTTTTATATCTATCACCACTTGAATTGAAATTAGATTTCTTTTAATTTGGGAAACTAAAGACTCATTATTAAATACCAAGTAACATATAAAGTTATATAAAACACCATCAGTTTTGGTTCTAACCAGAAGAAAGTGACTTCAAGAAGTGCAACTGTAGAAAGGCAGAGCCACTGCAAGATTGGGAGAAATATAGGATTTAGCAATATCACTGTTGCTGTGAAGTAGGTAATATCCAAAAGAAAGCAGTTTTAGATCAATCTGTCTGTGAGAACAGAAGTTCCGAAGTCCAGAGTTTCAGTTTCTTTTTTTCGTTCTCTAAACTGCTCTCAAGTTCTCCTACAGGTATACATAACCAGAAATTACAGGATTCTTGGGATTACAGATTTTAAGATTAAATCCTATTACGAAAGAAGGATTGTTGGAAAGGATACAAGGGATTCCAAGGACAAACATAGATAGAACCAGCATGTCTTCTCATGATTCATTATCAAGATAAACATGTTAGTGAAGTTTGGCATGTTCAAATTATCTGGATAAAAGGGACAAAATGCCGTAAACTCTACCTTCTTCCCCATTTGATTAGTGTGCAAAAGAATAAATGTTCTACTAGCTAATAATATATGATATCTGCTAAGGACTCTGCTTTCTTGGAAATATGTTGGATATAAATACATGAACACATGCAATCACAAACATATATACGTACGTTATTTTCACTTATAAACGTAAGTTGCCTATTAGTTTTTTTTCTGTTCATATTCACAACTGACTTTTTACTGTTATAATAAACAATGGAAGACAGTGAACAGCAGCTACAGGGCAGAAAGAAAAATACAATAATTCTGCATCCCATTCCAAGGACCAGGGTTAGCAACCCAGGGCATTGGGGGAAAACCAAAAGGAACAACTAAGTATAATAAATAAATGCTTCTTCTTCTTCTTGCTTACTGCTTGCCTGCCTACAAACTTTCATTCCTGCCTGTACCTTTCCTTTGCAAATAAATAAATAAGCAAACAAACAACAAATAAATAAATCCTGCATCCAGCATAAGCATTCTCACAAACAATGGTGAAGTGAAGATACTTTTTGATAAACAAATTATGAATGCTGGACTAATAAATGTGTCTTTCTGGAATTACTAAAGGTTCTTCTTCATGATGAAAGGAAATTAAATTTAACCCAAAATGAAATGCACAGGAAAACTTGAATAACAACGCAAATTTGGATATGTAGATTAACATTAACAATACTATAAATATATTCATTTGTTCTTTTGACTTTTAAAAAATATTATGTGGAACAATAATTATAACTCTATACTACTGGAATTTTAGCATATTCAAAATGTAATATTTAAGAAAATAATAACAAAAAGGTGGTGGGTATATGAGAGTTTTTATATGTTACCAAGCTAAATTGGCACGAAGCTGAAATAGATTGTAATAAGTGAAAGTGCATACTATAATCTTGAGAGCAATTGCAAACAAAACATTTTTAAAAGCAGTAAAAATTTAACAAATGAATCAAAATTGTACACATAGTGTTTAGTGGAAAAAAAGGTAATCAAAGAAACAGAGCAAAATATTAGAGTGGATATATAAAAACAAAGAAAAATGACATATGTAAAACCAAAATATTAATAATTGCCCTATGTGAATGTTCTAAATATGTCAATCAAAAAGCACAGATCATCGGACTGAATATAAAGCAAAAAACAGTGATATTATCTACACACTGTATAAAAGAAATAAACCTTATACTCAGAGACACAAATAGATTGAAAATAAAAATAAAAAACGAACTCAGATATGAGAACAACTATACAAGAGCTGGAGTGGTTATATTAATAGCAGACAAACTAGCCTTTACAACAGGAAATATTAATGACAAAGAGTCAATACATCAGAAAATATTACAATTGTAATGTTCTGCATACCTGAAAGAAGAGCCATGAAATACATGAAAAATAAACTGATAGAATTCAAAGGAGAAATAGACAATGCAACAATAATAGGTGGAAAGTTCTCATCCATTACTAATGGATAAAACGACTGGAAATAAATATCAGTAGGAATTAAGAAGTCTTAAATAGCACTATCAAAAAACTTAAGTTCACTGATTCCGAAAAGTATCCGGAACACCCATGTTTAAGAATACCTGGAAGATTTCAGGAGTTACCATATGCTAGATCACAAAACCTGTCTGAAAAAATTTAAGTGACTGAAAGAATATATTATCTTAACCTATGATGAATTAATTCAGAATCAAAGATAAATCTCTCATATCACAACTATCTGAAAATTAACAAAACACTTTTAAATAATAAATTAAATTAGAAAATATTTTAAACTAATTAAAATGAAATGCAACACATCAAAATTTTAAAAAGTCGACAAAGAAGTTCCTAAAAGTAAATTAACACCGTTACACATCTATATCAGAGAACGTGTCTCAAATCAAATCCACAAACTTCCACTTTAATGATTTAGAAAAAGAGAACAAAGTAAACCCATAGTAAGCAGAAGGGAAATGGTAAAGAGTAGCATAAAAGTTGCTGAAATAGGAAAACAGTAAAGCAACAAAATTCGTAACCAGAAGTTGATTTTTTCAGAAGGTTAAACAAAATTGACAAAATATTTGCTGGATTGACAAGAAAATTAATGGAGACAAATTGTCAAAGCCAATAATGAAGGAGGAGGTATCGTAAAAAAATCTTTTAGGAATTAAAATTATTAATAAAATATTACAATTTCATGTCAACTTAGTTTAAGTCAGCACATCTCTAAAAAAGATACACTTTACCAACATTGAATCAGGTGAGAATAGAAAACATGAATATATTCATAAGTAAAGAAATTGAAATAGTAACCAAAAATCTTCCTAAATAAATCTAGAATTAGATTGTCTTGAGAATTTTGTGAAACATTTGAAGAATAAATAACATGAATCCTTCACATATTCCTTCCAAAAATAGAAAGCAAAGGAGCTCTTCTTCAATGAAGCAAGTATTATATGATATAAAGTTAGACAAAATCTTCATAAGAAAAATGATAGAATAATATCCCTTAGTAACATGATGTAAAAATCCTTAACCAAATTGTGTTTAAGTGAATCCAGTAATATATAAAATCCATTACCTGAAAGATATTTGTCCCAGGAACACAAATTTAGCATTAAGAAATCCATTAATATAGTAAACTATATCAATATAAAGGACTGAACCCATGATTATCCTAATACATACAGAAAAGTCATTTCAAAAGTTCAACATTGATTCATGTAAGAAGTTGCAACAAAATGTAAAAATAAGAAAATTCCCCAATCATATGAAAGGCATATACAAAAACAAATCCTAAACTCAACTTATTTAATAATAGAGTACTACATGCTTTCCTCCTTAAATTAGAAACAAGATGTGTGCCTTTGTTTCTATTTGGCATCTTACTTGAGCTTACTGTATGGCTCAAGAAATATTCAGCCCTCACTTTGCAAAATAAATTAGAAACTTCCAGATTCGAGAAGGCTAAATAAAAGCTCTTATATGCCTGATGACATTTAATTAGAAGTAGTCTACAAAAAAAAAAACAAAAAAAAAAAACCTGAAAAAAGAAAGAGAAACTATTAAAACTAATAAACAAGGTTAACCAAATCATCAGATACAGTATAGGCATACATCACTAAATTGTACTTCTGTATACTGACGATGAGTACAAAACGAAGTATAAAATATAGTTATCATTATAAGACAGAGTGCACAGAAATTACAAATTATTGCTGAAGTAAATTACAGAATATCTAAAAACAGACTTTTTTTTGTAATAAGAGTTTGGAAAAATCATTGTTAGCATTGCAAATGTCCATATATTGAGCTATCCAATAAAGTCCAATAGCTCTTTATATTTTTCTAAATTGATAAAGTTATTGTAAAATTGATTTAGATATGTAAAGACCTTAGTAAAACAAAAAGTATTTTGAAATAGAAGAAAAGTTTTGGGGGACTTGTTCTATTAATTTCAAAAATTACCATGAATCCACCGTAATGGAGACACAAATTTTTTAAAGGATGGTTTTATAATCAATGAATCAACAACAAAAAGCACTTTACAGTTTTAACTTTTGTTAAGGTGGCAAAGCAACTTACTGGAAAAGGTTAGTCTTTTCTGTGAACACTGCTGGGATGTTGCAACAACTGGATATCCTTAGGCAAACCACACACACACACACACACATACACACACACACAAGAATTACAACCCTTACTCCAAACAACATACACAAACTTTAACTAAAAATAGATCAAAGACATATAAGAGTTAAAAAGATTACAAAGTGTCCGAAGATTGTAAAGGAGGACAAATTTTTGACCCTGTATTAGATAAAGAGCATGCTATAGAAAGAAAAAACTGATAAATTGAAATTCATCAAAATATAAAATGTGTATTAAAAAGCTGCCAATACAAAAAAATAAATACATAAGCCAACAACTGGGAAAATAATTTCAAATCATATATCTAAAACACTTCCCTTTAGAATATATAAAGAACTCTTAGAACTTGATGACAAAAATAACCTAATTAAAAAATGAACAAAAGATTTGATAGACATTTCAACAAAGAAAATATATGAATGAGTAATAAGTACATGAAAATTTACTCCATATGTTTAATCATTATAGAAATGCTAATTAAAATAAAAGTGAATTTGGGGAGAATGAATGACAGAGTAAGAAGAAAGGAATCTCTCTTCCACCTGCATAAAAATTGCTCTGACAAAATCTGTCTGATGCAAGTATGGGAACTCTGAAGACTGTTGAATTTCAACTTCCAGGGAAATAAATACATGGAAGATAAGTTGTTTAATTTCAGTTAATTTTAGCTCTGTCTGCAGAAACAGGTACCTATTCTCTACAAGTCTTGTGAATAGTAGTTATGCATATGAGCCTGGTGCACTTGCACATAGTTTGCAGGATCTAGGTGGGTAAAAATGACCCTGTCCTGCTAATATAGGGGGTCTGTACCCCAATCACTAATTTTGAACATAGATTCCAACAAATGGGCAGCACTGTTATTGTACCATTGCAAGTCCATCTACTTTTAACTGACGCTGCTTCCAGGGAATTTATAGGGTTACTGCCCTTTATTCTCCTTCCTCGTTTAAAACATCTTTCCCTTTTATATTCCAGTTATCAAAAACTCAGACATGAAAGTACTTAATATATAAGGAAAATTAACCAGTGTTCTTTCTTGACCTGGGTAAGTTTCAGAAAAAAAATGATAATACTTTGCGTTACATCTCAGGGTAATCCCAGTTGTCTGTACAACCAACAATAGTGAAAATCACAAACATAGTAATGAAAAACAACAAACCCTGGGACAAGGAGAATATATGATTTTTTTGAATTATCATGTTATTAATTCAAAGTCCCACTTTGAATAAAAAATGTAAAAACTTTTAGAAAAGCAGCAAAATGTGTCTCATTCAGAGAAAAAAGAATTATTAGAAGCTGTTTCTAAGAAAGACCTAATGGCAGATATAACAGGTACAGAAATTAAAATAGCTGACTTTTTTTAAAGAAAAGTTGCAGTCAAGAATGAATGTAAACAGAGGCTGTCAAGAAGAGGAAGAAGAAGCACTTTACTTATATTTTATTTTGTTTTGTAGCTCATCTTGGTTGTGCACCCCGGCTGCAGGGTTCAAACCCAGGTCTTCGGGATGTATGTGTATTGCCCAACTGATGGCACCTGACCAAGTTGCTACTCCAACGGGTTATGCCAAGATAACTGTTTTATGGATTATCAAAAGCTAAAGGAAGATATAGAAAGTCAAATAAATTATGTGAAAAAAATGGAAATACAAACAGACAGAAAACCTTGAAAAAGAAATTAGGTAGCCGAAAAGTATAATAATGGAAATGGAAAATTTTCCTAGAGGAATTTTAAATGCAAATGTGAAGATGCAGAAGAAAGAAACAATGAACCTGAAGATAGGATAATGGTAATTATTGATTCCAAGTAACAGCAGACTGAAAAAAAGGAAAAATAAATATGCAATATACCATCAAACATACCAACATACACATTATGAATGTTACAGCAGGAGACAAAGAGGCAAGAAAAGATTTGAAGAAATAATGACTGAAAATTCCCAAATGTGATGAAGTCATATAAACACACACACACACACAC
Source organism: Solenodon paradoxus (assembly GCA_004363575.1). NCBI lineage: Eukaryota > Metazoa > Chordata > Mammalia > Eulipotyphla > Solenodontidae > Solenodon > Solenodon paradoxus. Next base: position 181,171 of record RJWH01000080.1, on the reverse strand, counting down.
ACACACACACACACACACACACACATGAAACTCAACAAACTCCAAGTTAGGTAACTCAAAGAGATCATACTAAGATACTATAATCAAACTTTCAAAAAGCAAAGTAATGAGGGAATCTTGAAATCAGCAAGACATAAGCTAATCTTCACATACAAGTAGTTCTCACTAAAAATATCAGTATGTTTTTATCAGGAACCTGGGGTTCTAGTCCCAAGAAAAAAAGAAAATTCTAACTTCATGAGGTGGTGGATGATAATTAAATATATTGTGCTAAACTTTTAGCAATAACTACATCTATCAAATGATTGCTGTATATGTTAAACTTAAACATTGCTACATATCAATTATATCTCAAAAACAGAAAAAAATAATAAAGAAGGAAACTTTTGGAAGCTAGAAGGCAGTGGTTTAATATAGTAGATATCCTAAAGGAAAACACTATCAATCAAGAGTCCACTATCCAGCAAAAGTATCCTTAAAAATTAAGGGAGAAATTTAGACATACCAAGAAAACTTTTAAAGTTTATGACTCCCTCAATATGTCCTTCAAGAAATGCCAATGGAAGAAGTATCACAAGAAGAAGTAAAAGACACTAGGCAGTCCTTGAAGCCATATGGAAAATAATTATCTCAGCAAAGGTAATACATGGATCATTATAAGTGTTAGTAGTTACAACTGTGGTTATTAACTATACACTTTTAGTTTTTATGTGATTTAAAAGGCTAATATAATTTAAAAAATAAAGCAATTATTATTTCAAAAGCTTACATGACTATAACTTTGATTTAAAACTCTAAATTTTGTCTTCTATGTAATTTGAGACTAATGATTTCTTTGAATTATTAGCTTATATATACTGTATTAAGATATATGAATACATAATATTGTGATAGTAACAACTGAATGGGACATGTACAGAACTATGGGACAGTCTGTTATGTCAAGTTGTTATAAACTCAAATTAGAATTTTAAAACTTTAGAATGTTAATTAAATATAACCTCCATGAATGCCACAAATAAATCGCTATAGAATATTTACAAAGGAGTTGAGAAAGGAATTTAAGCATTTTACTGTAAGTGAACAACTAAAAAAGTAGAAGTAGAAAACAGTAAAGATATATATACAATATATATACATATACATATATGTGTATGTATGTGCATATATACATATGTTCTCCTTCTGTTATGTAAGTCAGACAAAAAATATTTTTTAACCAATGAAAGACTAAGTTAGGTATCAATAGAAAAATGAACTGGAAAATTCACAAAATTGAGGAAGTTATACAAACTATTAAATAATCACCAAATCAAAGAATAAATAGCACAGGAAATTAAAAATAGTTGAGAGAAATGAAAATGGAAATATAAAATATCGAAATTTATGACACATAACAAAAGTGGTACTCAGGGAAATTCATAGCTATATACATTAACATTAAAAAACTGATAAATACCTCAAAGCGGAAATCTGACTTACAACTTGTGGAACTAGAAAAATAACTAAATGCAAAACAAGTAGAATATAGGAAATAATGAAAAATAGAGCAGATGTGAACAAAAGAGACAATAGGAAAACTATTGAAAATAATGATAACAAAAGTTGATTCTTTAATAAGATTAAAGATCTTACAAACTTTTAGTCAAACGCATTAAATAAATTACTAAAGATAGAAATGAAAATGGGGACATTTCTGTCATTTCTATGGAAATCAAAGAATTGCAGACTGCTATGAACAACTGCATTCTAGCAAGTCGTATGACCTAGATGAAATGATAATACTCCTAGAAATACAAAAACAATCAAGAAAAATTATGAAGAAATAGAACATCTAGGCAGTCTTTTAAGTGAATGAATGATAAAAAAATCTCCCTACAAAGAAAAACACAGAAGCTTATGACTTCACTAGTGAATTTGACCATTTAAATAATTAATGTCAATCTTTATAATACTGCTTCAAAAATTTACAGAGGGAACAATTCTTAAGTCATTTTGTCAGCCCCTATTACTCTGATAACAAAGAAAAATTTAGACACTACAAAAAAATAAAGCTACAGACAAATATCCCTTAAGAACATTCATGTAAAAATGCAAAACAAAATACTAGCAGCAAATTAAAAATATTATATACCTAAACAAGTTGGATTAATTCCTGAATTGCACAGAAAGACCTAATAAATAAGTTCAGCTAAGTTGCATGATACAAAGTCAACAAAAACATTTTTTTTTCATGCTAACAATGAACAATCTGAAAATGAAATTTCAAAAACAGTTCCACTTACAATCATCAAAACGATTAAACTATTTAGGAAGTAACAAAAGAGTTGGAAATTTTATACAATGATAGCTACCTAATATTGCTGAAAGAAATCAAAGAAGGTGTTCATAAATGGAAGCCCATATGTTCATGGATTGTAACACTTAATTTTTAATTAAATAGTATTCAAAGTGATTTATAGATTTAATGATGTATTTTTAAAAACAGGAAAAACTTATCTTTAAATTAATAGGGAATCAAAAGGGACCTTAAAGAGTCAAAATAATCTTGAAAAATATTAATAAAACTGAACCTGACCTTTTCTAATTTCAAAACACTGCAAAACAGCAGCGATCATAGCAATGTGGTATCGGCAGACAGCAAACACATAGAGCAGTGGTAAAGAATGGAGAATTCAGAAATAAACCCTTGTTGATGTAGTTTATATATGATCAAGTTATGGTTTAATAAGGGAACTAAGACCATTCAATGGGAAAATAATAGACCCTTATCTAATAGTATATATAAAAAGAACTCAAGTGGATTAGGGACTTAAATGTAAGACCCTAAGTAATAAAATTCTTAGAAGAAAACATTGGACAAAAACTTAATTTTGGAATGGGCAGTGATTTCTTGGATATGACACCAAACATACAGACAAAAAAAAAAAATAGATGTCAGATGTATCTTAAAGCATAATTCTCATATTAAAGGTAAAATAAACTGTATTACTTCTCATAAATCTATATATATGGTTGTTTATATGCATTGTGAAGATTTTTTACTGCATCATAATGCAAGAATAATCTTGCCCTAGATCTGAAAAGTAAATGAATTAACAAAGCAAGCAAAGCTGTACAAAAATATATTATTACAAAGATTTTCACTTCCAGAAAATAATAATGACATCAATCTTTGAATATTTTTGTCAAAATTTTTCGTAAGTATTTTTAGATACCTTTTTCTGTATTCTTCAATATAGAATAACAGTGAGTAGACAAATGGTAAACCACAGCACAGTAACAGGACTAAACAAATTAATATAAAGAAATGGTTTTATTCATACATAGTTTAGTATGTCAGTACCATGTACCACAAATCCCAATTTACCTTTCTATAACAAATTAAATTTTAAAAACTAACCTTAGACTCTTTTCTTTGGGTTTGGTAGAAACTACTACCTTTTCAACAAAACACAAATCTCAAGAAATTGTTTAGCCCTGACAACCCTTGAAAATTTATGACCATTAAAAGAATTCCAATGCTGCAGTCCATTCTTCTAAGAGGTACACCAGCACAGTTGCTGGCAATTCTCCAAGCCATATAGGCTTGCACAGAACAGAAGGCCAGCTCTCCAAAGACATGAAAACTCTCCCTGAGATCTGAAGGCATTGACTGTGCAATCATTATCTGGAAAATCTGACCTTGCCTATGGAGTCCCCTGAGAGTTCCCTCTAGATCATAACTTAGAGAACTCAAATGCAACCCAAAGGTACGACAGTCAATGCTCCAGTTATCTAGCAGCAAACGAAGGAAATGATTCATGAAAAATCACAATTTTAAATCACCCTTTTTCCATAGCATTTGGGGTTTTCATGTTGAAATACACTGCTACTACCCGTGAAACGTACAAAAAAATAATAATAATTATATATATATGTACAATGTCTTCATACTGCAAAGGAAAATATTCTGTAATTTTAGCTATTTCATTAATATGTTTGCCAAGTTATGCCTTTGATCTCTTATCCAAGGACCATTCCTTTGATCTCTTATCCAAGGACCATTTACCTTTGCAAGCAACCCAAGCAGTGAGAATCCTTTTGGGGGGAGACTAAAATGCAATAACAAATTTAATAGTAGTTATTTCAAGTTGCTTCAGTTTCAAACTCAACTAGAAAAAAATCAAGGAAGATTCTTTTGGTCTTTTTCTCTGCTTCTTTCAGCAAACTTGTTAAAAAAAATGGGTTTATATTTTAATAAACATTGCTAATGTTTTATATGTTTTATAGAAATGCATAAGGTTAAGGAACTCATTTGTTCTTGCATTATTAAAATACAAAAATAAATAAATAAAATTATTCAAATACATAGCTGTTTCAAAATGATTGCAAACTGAATGCTAAAATAAGGTGGTAACTCTTCATATAAAAAGGCTAATCATGGTTAATTGTTTTCCCATTCCTTTTGATGATAATAGCCATTATAAACTCATTTGAAGTATGTAAATGTAATATGCAATTACCATAAGACTAAGCATTCCAAAACTCAAACAGAGACTAAGATAGCATTGAACACTGTTTATTGGTAAGGCTGCCAACTGGTTTCATTTTCAAAGAAATTTAAGTGTATAGCTGTAGTCCAATCTTGTTTACATGCACATATTTTCTCTTTATGTGTATTGATATAATGACTATATCTAAATCAACCTGTTTACTATTGCACAAAGCAGTAGGTGGCTATCACTATTGTCTGGAAATTTCTGAAGAAATGCAACTCAAAATCTCAAAGCATTTAATTCCAGACTTTTTCTCTTATAGATGAAAAAAAAATCCATTGGACATTATAAAATGCACATAGTCTACTCAAGATCAAGTTTGAGGAATTAATTGTACATTTAGATTTGAATAAAAACATGCTTGGATTTTACACAATAATTCAATAATTGTCTGTATAAGATAGAAATTGAATTAACTTTAATAAGCAGGTACTGAAAAAAAAGCTTGTCGTAAGACATTCAATGTGTAGATTCTGCAACCTTTCAAATAACATTGGGAGGAAAAAAGTCATTATAGAATTCTATGAAAGAGAATGTCAACTCTCCCACAGAGTAGTTATATTTTTATTAAGGTTTTTCTTAGAAATTATAAGATAGATTGATGACACCATTCCTTTATGTTTGAAGAATATGTTCTTCGAACTTCTTCCTTTTCTCCTTTGTCATTCTTGCAGTCACTATGTCTTCCTAGGCAACCTTGGCTCATTGACCACTCATTTCAGTGATCTGCTTAGCACACAAAACTTTCTCTACAGAAATCATGCTCGTCTCTTTTTATCCTGATAAAGATATTTCATTGGCCCCACTTCCCTCTTAAACTTCTTACATTCACTGCTTTTATTATCTAACAAACGGCGTGGTAACCTTCAAATATTGCCTCAATGAAAATTAGTAACAATCTCTTCTGATTTTGACATGAATTTCTATTACCTCCTGGAAAACACTACCTTTGGTCTTTTTGTAGTTATACAGTAACACTAACATCAGTTCATCTTCACCCTCACCTTCTTTCCCCTTTGTGGTTCTACACATACTCTGTGTGATGCAACTTCAGAGGAAATTGTCAAAAAAATTACAGGGGTTTAACATCCCTAACATTCTTGAGTTGCAGAACCAATACCAGGAAAGCTCTTGTAAATAAACCTGTCTCTAACCTACTGTCATTAAATTCTAATTACAAGAAGCTGAACAAAATTCCTAACTACTGTACTACTGATGCTCAAATTAAAAGTCGTTTCAACAGAAACAACAAGTTAACACAAGGTAAACATAAAAATAATTTATGAAGTGAGAATATATCCTGTATATAATCACTTGGCTTATATTATTTTGTACTAGATTAGAATAAAAATTTGTTTCTAAGAATATGCGATTGTTGAGTTAGTCTGTAAAATAAACCCCAAAATTATTTGTATAACTAGTATCATTCAAGTATTATCTCTCTAGTATGGAAAATATTTTGGTACAAACTAATGTTTTTCATTTTAAATTACAAAATATTTTAATCCATTATATATAATCTTAGTAAAAACATACATATGAAAAAATCCTCACCCAGATGTGTGGTTCCACTACGCGATTAAATTATTTCACATTTTCAGAGTAGTATAATTATTTCTCTTGTGGAAGAGAGGCATGGTATAAATAAGTGAGATACTTTCTTTATCTGATAAATTCTTAATGTTTTCTGGAGAGATGTTGTCTCCCTTTCCAATTGCATGACTGCTTTGTGTGTTTTGTTGTTTAGTGTTTTTCTTTGTCTGCTGTCAGTCTAAGGGATAACTCATATATTCAGCTATAACATATTTTTCTTTTTAGTTTTAGTTCTGTGTTCTAGAACTATTGCCCTTGTACATTTATCTTTAGAAATAATTTCAGGAAAGTGAGTCTCATTTTAAGAAACAAAAAAGGTTTTGTATAATATATGCTCTCATCTATAGATTTAACTTCAACTTCTCATTTTAGATTCATTATATATACATATAAATAAATATATAATCATTGTAACTTATTTATTTATATGGTATTTTATATATATGTATTACCTTGTCTATATAGATAATAACCATCAAAACAATATTATTACTTTAATTCAGATAGTTATTGTCTTTATGGCATAATATAATGAAGAAATATTTTGTGTTTATAACTTCAATCTGTACACAAACCTCCCCAACAGAATCAAAGAAATAAGACAAAGGCATTTTGTATGACTTATTTTATTTCATGGTGGTCAAATAGGACAGGAGTCTTCCCTCACTGACAAAACTATTTCTGAAAATATTCTTTTAAAAATGGCTTCCAATTTATTCTATGACATGTTCTCATTCAGATTATACTTCAATACAAACTCAGTGGTCACAGTATTCTGATCTGGTAGGAATTTACCTAAAACAAGGTTCATTAAACATTTTTTATAAAGGATCATACAGTAAAGATTTTAGACTATCATATTTACAAATGATGAAAATTTCATGTTTTTATGGTAAAAATAGAAAAAAATTTATTTTTTTTCATGAAAAAGTATGGTGAAAATGATCAGTGAATCCAAACTTGTATGTGGATTTTTATGGCTATAAATGAATTGGTAGAAAGCATGTAGTTTTAATGCCCATAAAAGATGGAAAGAAATTTTTCATCCATCAAAACATACCAAATTCAAATATCACTTTAATAAACTTATAATATCCTTGCATTTTATAAATTATAAGAAATATATGTTTGATCACTGATATGTTTAAATATATATTTATCATTCATATTTATTATTCTTCCACATTTCCTAAATCACAACTCCCAAAAGATTTGGAACCTCCTAAGTTTTGAGAATGATAAAATGACTTTTGTTAGGTTAATGAGTTTGACCTTTTGGGAAGTGCCTGAAAATGAGATCTGCTTGCCAGAGAAACCAACTGTAATCCAAGGTTGGAACTTTCAGTCCCACTCCTGACTTCTGGGGAGGGGATTAGTGGTTGTGTTTAATTGTCAATGGCCAATGAGTTCATAAATTATACCTCTTTAATAAAATTTTCATAACACCAACCCTCTTCCCTTAGAAAATGGACTTTAGAGAGGTTCTGGGATGGTGACCACGTAGAGTTTGGGAGAGAATGGCATTCCTGGACAGAACTTGGAAGCTTCGTGACATTTTCCCACACCTTACTCTCTGTTTCTCCTCATCTCGTTGTTGATCTGTATCCTCAGTATCCTTTGTAATAAACTTGTGATCTAATAAGTAAATTCTCTGACTTCTGTGTGTGTTTCTAGCAAATTAATTGAAACTGAAAGGGGTTCATGGGAACCTTTCTTCTATACCTGGTTGGTCAGAAGCACAACTAGCTTGATATATACTGGTATCTAAAGTGGAGGACAATCTTTGGAGACTGAGTCCTGAACCTGTACAATCTGAAGCTGTGTAGATAGTGTCAGAATTGAGTTGTGAGCACTCTGCTGGTATCTGAGAATTATTGTTAGTTAGGAGAAACCCCTATATTGGAATTGGGTCCAGGAAATCAATACAATGGTGAAGTCTATTAGTTTTATTACAAGTGGCAGAAACACTTTTTTCACTAGCATGTATAAACTTATGGAATCCAATAAAGTAAAGTAATGCACAAGTATGAGTTGGATGAGTTGGAACTATGTTCTTCAAAACATTATCTGTGGTGACTTTATTCTGCCTCCACACCTGTAAACTTTTTCTATATTGAAGGAGTAGCATAGACTTTTAAGACTCTCCCTAACATTTATTCTCTTTCTTCCTTTCTTTCTTCCTTGCTAACAGATTTTGGTTTTATATATATACATATATATACACATATATATGTGCTAACGGATTTTGGGTTTATGTATATAAATATATACATATATGTGCTCCTTTGCATGACCATAGTTATCTAATTATCTGGAGAAATGTTCAATTATTAATCCTAAGGAGTAAATCTAGTCATCTCCAACTGAATATATTGGTATTAATTTCCTTGATAGTTCTTAGTTTAGCATGGAGTTAGGATATAATTCTGACCAATATAAAAAAATTGATGGTTCTAAATATTATTTTCCCCCAAATTTTGAAATTAAACATATTAAGGAAAATTACTTCTTTCTGTTTCTGAAGTGTTGTTTTTGCTTAAGATGACTGAAATTGCTAGAGTCACTTAACTGCAAGTCTAAAGACAAAGTCACCTCAAGAAACAGAATGAAATGATGAGAACAATTATGCTGATTTAATTGAGTTTCTAAATTAATATATATCAGAACTGTATGATTGTGAGCTACTGTTATGCATAATAATGGATCTAATAGTTTTATAAACCATATGAATTTTCTATCATTATTAGCTGAAAAATGTCTAGTCAATATTTGGAAATTGTTTTATTGGTAGAGTCTAAAATATAACTTTTGTTAGTAGAGAAAGACTAAATGGCAGGATATTTATACTGATGTTCAGAAGTCCTGGGGTAGGACTGTAGTTAATCTAGATGAAAAATACTAGGCCAATCCTTTGTGGTTTTCTTTTTAAGTAGAATCAAATGAGAACAGGGCACCCTCTGGGAGAACTAAATGCATGGAACTGGCATAGAAGTAATTCTGAGAAGAAAGATAATATTTCTAAATGAAGAGGAAGGAAGACTTTTATTATACAAGATAGCAGCAGTAAGGTTTACTGAACAGGAAGAAAAGATGAATTCAGAAAGTAAGACATATAGCAAAAAGAGAAAGCCTAAATGTTAAGCTATAAAAATAAAATATACTAAATTTCTGAGTTTTGAAAGAAAATGGAGAAGTCTGCCAAACTTAATAGAATAAAAAAAATAGCTAGAAAACAGTAAACACAAATAAGGGAAAGTCCCTATCCTCTTATAAATGAGGTTTAAAACATCTTTTTCAATTTTGACTACTTAATCAGGTAACTAGACTTCCATGTTATACTGAAGTATTATTTTTAAATGCATATAGAATAAGCAGCAATTAGAGTAGGGGTTGTAAGACTTAAATAGTCCCTATCTAGGGAAAGAGTTAAGGTGAAGTTTGAAAAGATTGTAAACCTCAGAGAAAAACTGATGCTATGAGGCAAATGCATATTTTTTTTAAGGAAAAGTGTTAAGGGAAAGAGTTAAGGTGAAGTTTGAAAAGATTGTAAACCTCAGAGAAAAACTGATGCTATGAGGCAAATGCATATTTTTTTTAAGGAAAAGTGCACATAAGAATGAAGGCAAGTAAGTAGACAGGCAGGAAGCTACAGGAAGAAAGAGTTATTTTATTAATTTTTTGTTTAGTTGTCCACATTGGTTGTTCTGCATGTGGGACTCCTCCCATAGTATACTAGACCACTAGACCACCAGGACATATCTGGCAAATAATTTGAATTTACAGTAAAGGTTAAACGTAAGTTTAGGAAAGAGCTTCTAAATCTACTAATCTGCTGATACTTTGCAGGGCCTTTGTATAGACAATTACTGTGAATTAAATTACTCCTCACCCAATAATAATTAAAAAAAAAAATGTTGGAGCCCCAACCTCAGTACCCTCGGAATTGTTTTTTTTGGAAACAAGGTCTCTAGTCAGGTTAAAGAAAGTCTTTAAAGCGTGTCTAATCCAGTATGATTGGTGTCTTTATAAAGAAAGAAATGTGGACACAAATAGATATGCACATAGTTAGAATTCCATGTGAACATGAAGGCAGTGACTGACAATGCATCTAAATCAAGGGATACTAAAGATTGTCTGCAAATTACCATAGGATGAAAGAGAGGAATGTAACATTCTCCCTCACAGAGATCAGAAGGAACCAACCTTAATGAAACCTAGGTCTTAGACGTTAGTCTCAAGAACTGTGAGCATAATAATTGGTATTATTTTAGTCACCAAGTTTGTAGTATAGATTGCTACATCCCTGACAAACTAATAGTTGTAGTTACATGTGAGTATTATTTTGCCTGTTATATTCATTAACATCACTGTCTGGAAGGGTCCATGGTCTTGGAAAAGGCTGATATTCCTGCTCCTGGTATTCTATTAATATGGCCTTGACTAGAAATTATTCTACCTATCCTTTAACTAGTGTTTAAAATAAGGAGTCTCCATGTTTTTTTTATATTGTTTTTTGGCACTAGCACTTTAACAGTGAGTAAATCCTTTAAAATTCTTGGTTTTGATTTTTCTATTTATAAATTGTAAGTTGAAAAGAGAAGATGATTTTTAAAGTTTGGGCATGTCATACTATCCTGGGTCACTTAAAGAAATTCTAGAACCTAGACAAACATATTTCCTAAAAGATCTGCTGCTAAATCTAATGACAACCCCTCAAAAATGACCAGGGGATACATATAAAAATTGCTCTGGACTCTGAATTTATTCATTCTGTGATTATGCTGCTGTGTCACGAGTGATATAATTAAAAGCTAGAGTAGAAAGAAAAAAAAAAAAAATCCCTGCAATTATCTATAGTAAATGTCTGAGTAAACAGGAATTATGTGTCCCTATACAGAAGAACATATATCTGGTATGATCTGCCGAGACACATAAAGCTATCTTCTCTTTTTTGTAGTAATAGCTAATATTTATAATCTTACATTTCACAGTTTTTCTTATATAATCTACTAGCAAGGAGAAGCTTGTTATTCTGCAACAGTGACCATTTAATATGGCATTGACATTATTTTCTAATTACCACAATCTCTTTTGTGCAATAGCAAGTTTATAAAAATCTTAGCTTGACAAATATTTTACAAATTCTTTCTTTAAATGCTGAGGGCTACAAAATGAAATTTAATACATATGAGTTCCTAGAAGCTATTTACTACTTTAACATTTAAAAAGCCATACATTAACATTTTAAAAGTCATAAAAATTTACATTTATAAGCGATTTTACTTAATAGGTTAGCAATACACATTCTATGCCATAGAAGGGGAACAGGACTAATAAAATGTATACTGGACTCAGTAAAATTAATTTATACAACTAGAGCTTAGCTGATGATTAAAGGGCAAGCTATAGTTTACTCATGATAGCTTATCTGGCCCCCCAAACTGATTTTTGCCACATTATCCCCAGTAGTTAGGAGTGACTCACTTAGAGGCAAAGGCATGGGAAAAATTTCTAGTCAAGGCCATATTACTAGAATATTAGGAACAAAAGTCCATTTGATAGGATCATGATAAATTCTCAAGCAACCTTTGGTAAATGGTAAAAAGAGCTGTATGAAAACTGAAGCCATTTCAGGTTGAAATAATTGGTACACTTTAGTTTTTTTATACCTGCATATCTTCACAGAAATCCATAATTATTTTCTCACAACAGTACACAGGAAAAACAAGATCCTTGAATGAATAAGGTAGTGAGAATAAAACACAACTTACCTCCATTCCCCCTTTGAAATTTAAATGTATCAGGATAAGTCATGTAAAAGTAAAACAATGATATATAATTGCAAATTTCCACCCATAGCATCCTTGTATACAAATGCCATTTTTAATGTGTGAGAATTTTGAATCATTTCTATGCATACTGACTAAGAAAAGAAAAAAATAACAGAATTTTTAAATGAGGGTCAAGTAGATGGCAATAAAGCAGTAAAGATTTTTATTTATAAAAGTTTCAGAAAGAGGAAAGAAATTTATAAAGACATTATTCTTGATTTTTATCTATGCTCTTTGGTGCTGAAAGAAGAACTAGGGAGATAGACATAAACATGGAGGAGTCATACAATCTGAAATTATACTGTGAGTGAAGAACCAGACATAGGAAAAAACATTTATACAATGTTTATTATTTATAATAGGATACATTTATAAATGTCTTATGTACATAATAGATAACTGTATGTCAAACATAAACTATTAAGGTTTGATATTTCTAATACAATTATTATGATTAAGATATAAAAATGCCATTTTTATTTGACTTATTTTTAGAGTAGTAAGACAATAGATAATGTTCATAGCTTTTATATGTCTGTTTTCAGCTTAAGTTCCAGGAGTTTTTTTTCCTCATAAATATATCACTGAAATAGAAATAGTTTATTGTATTATCTGATAATGATAAGAGCTATTAATGCTCTTTGTAAAACATTCAAAATAAGTTATGATTCTCACATGTTGCTCATGGGTAAGCAAAATAGCACAGCTACTTTGAAAACAATTTGACTGCTTTTAAATAAAATTAAATATGTATTTACCATATGACTTAGACATCCTAATTCTAGGTATTTACCTTGGAGATGTAAAAAATTTGCTATATCAAAATTCACTTATGGCTGTTTATAAAACTTTATAATGGTCTCAGATTGGAAATAATCTACTTTATATATATATATATATATATATACACACACACGCAAACATATATACATATATTTACACACATATACATATATATTATTGTAGAAACACTACATCATAACATTATACAGGTTTAAGGAATGTATCATTGTAATATATTATTCATTGAATTTACCATGAATAGTCCAATTCTCTCCTTTACCACATAATTTGCCTCTTTTAATGTTATTTGCTCACTCTTCTCATTTCCCCTTCTGGTTACCTTTTTTGATTATTTTAGATTAAAATCTACTTGCTGTTTGATTTGGTTCATTTCTTTGTTTGGTTTCTCATTATACCATATATGAGTGATATCATAGTATGTGTTTCTCCTGAGTAGCACATATCCATGCTAAAATAGAAAGTAGAAAAAGTCAACAGCTGTTTCAATGTACTTGTAAGAATAGCTCAAATATGAGGAAAGAGAAACAAAGACATAATAAAAATTTACTTCATCTTTTATACAAATAAGAAATTGTTCCCCCCACCACCACCGCAAAAAAAGAAAAAAAAAAAAATCAAAAGGCTAGAGAGAAGAATGAGGCAATGATAAGAAAAAGAAGAAAATGTAGCAGCATTTTGTATTGATGTTTCCATTGAAGGACTAATAAAAAAATAGATTATATATTCCAAAATTATATGCCATATTGTGATGCAAAATTTTAAAGAAAATAGTTAAAACTTTAAAAACACCAGCATGCAAAAGGATCATCAAAGGTGAAGAGTGTGAGATACCAACTTCTAACATTAGCTCAGGAAAGAGAATTTAAGAAAATCCTCTGAAAACTTTCTATGTATCCTGTAGTGCTTGGGGAACCCAGTGGACTGGTATTGATTTACATCAAAAATCTAAAGAACAAGAGATTGAAGGAATAGATTCATGACTACAGAGAGGTGGACTATATTTTCGAAGTAGTAAGCTCCAAAAATGGTTGGTTGAATATATTAGTAATTTACGTGGTATAGAATTCAGTCACAAACCAGAGAGATAAACGTTATCTTTGATCCTAAGAAAGACAGATATTTAAACAGATCAATAATAGACAATAGCAGAAAAGTGGAGTTATTGCTAGCCGTCCAGGGATTACAGAAAGAGATAAGTCAAAGAGAAAGGACCACTCTCATCAAGGGAACATTAGGCATTACAATTCCCTGGAATACAATGGAATTCTCAGAGAAAAATTCAAACAACTTGCAAAAGTAACATGAAACTTTAAATATATCTTATATCTAGACATTGAACTTTAAAAATTATCTCATGAAATTAATTTCAGAAATGTAGAAACCTTGGTATAGCTATTTCCTCCGTTAACTTTTTGTCCTCCAAATATTGAAGAATCATATATTAGAAGTAGAATGATGAAGAGTTGATGTCTATACAGAAAGGGAAGATATGTAAGCAAAACCCACCTCTAGACGTCTCATGTCCAATAGAGCTAACATAGGAGAGGACTAACACACCTGCAAAATTAAATCTAATTTAATTATTTTAAATATGAGAGTTTTCTATTGTAATTGCTGAATTGAGACTATTCTGGTATTTCAAATGGAATTTTATTTTGAAATCCTGGAGTGGCCATAAAATTATGAGGCTTGCCCAGTGTTTCACCCTATATAAGAGAATGACTGCTCAGAGCACTTTTCAAGAAACACTAGAAAATAAAAAGTGTTGTTTTTTACATTTTGTAAGTTATCTTAATTTAAATACCAGCTATATTAACTTTAAAATAAAATTACTCGTGAATAAGAAATCAAATAAGTATTTTTTTACTATATTTGCTTTTGTCAAAATAGAGATTTTTCTCAAGATAAAACACTCAAAAGGCTAATTGAAAAAGCTTAGTGAAGAGAATATTGAAACTTCTGGCTTCTAGTTCTGCCTGTAAGGAGTTTGGAAGTTGGCACTCTGTCCTGACAACAAATAAAAGATGAGTACATAGAGAAATCAGCTGTTTCTAGAATCATAAAAGGATGACACAGGACAATCTGTAGTCCTTGTGACTGGAGAGGCAACAGGCAAATTCTAGGAATCTTGGTTTTCCTGAGCAGAGACTCAAGAACAGAAGCCTCCATGGGAAACAACGCCTGGGTAAAATAACCTGAATTATAATCTATGGATTACTGGAAGTTCACTGTGGACCAATTAAAAACTATAATTAAAAACTCTAGGAATATGAGAATTACCTCCAATTTGTGAGGTTTGCCTCCAGGAAAAACAAACAAACAAGCAAACAAAAAACTTCCATGAATAACTATCAGAGAAAATCCCCTGGAACTTCAGTCAGAGAAGGAAGAGGCAACTGAGCACTCTTTTAACACTGCTTTTAACAATGCCTGCCTTCAAAATAAAACAAATGAATAATTAATCAGAGCCTAAATTGCTGGAGGCATTATAAGAGTCTAATGGACTTAAGGAAGGAAAATATTCAGCTCTAGCTGGTTCTGTCTTTCCCCAAGACAGAATAGAAATATTTATTTCCAGCCCATTCTAGCCATCTTGTCTCAGCTAAATGGGGAAGAAGCAAACAAACAGACTGATATAAAATTCACAGTCTAGAGACAAAGACCACTGAAAGACTTCCTTATAACACTATATACTCTTTCCCTTCCCTCTACACCTCACCACAATATTACATATAATTTGTAAAAATACATGTGTGTATAATAAAACCCTATTTTAAGCAGTTGCTTTTATCCAGTATATCCAGCTATCCAGAAAAATATTGCAAGTCTTACCAAAAGGCAAGAGACACAATTTGAAGAGACAAAACAAGCATCAGAACCAGTCAGAAAAGGAATGATGAATTACTACACCAGAAATTTGTAACAACTATAATTTACATGCTGAAATTCTGTGACACATAAAGTAGAAACCATGCAAGACTAGATGGGCTATGTAAAAGAGATGGAAATCGTAAGAAAACTGAAAAGAAATAGTAGATATAAAATAACAGGTTACTAGAAATAAAGGATACCTTTCATGGAGTTATTAGTAGATTGAATAGAACTGAGAAGGGAATCGCTGAGCTATAGGATATATCGATAGATCAGTCAAGTAACAAGAATCAAACACAACATTAACTGAACAAAATCATAATGGAATTTTTCCAGAATGTGAAAAAATGATAAATGATGAAAAATAGGCACGATGGGAATGCCAGAAGAAAGTAACAGAAGACATACTTGAAACAGTAATGAATGAAAATTTATCCAAAGGAATATTAATAAAAATTAATGCAAATGCTCCCAAATTGACCACTCATCCAGGAAAGAATCACAATAGGATAAATGGTAAAAAAAAAAAAAAAAAAAAAATACAGCAACCAAAAATGTCTATAAAACATACATCAGTGTGTATAATCTTAAAACTGCAAAAATTCAGATTAAAAAAAAATCCTGAGAAAAACTAAAGGAGATGTGGGAAACACTTGATCCTTAGAGATACAATGATAACAATTATATATGACATCTCAGAAATTAGGCAAGTAAGAAGAGATTGGGATTCATTCTTCAACGTATTGAAAGAAAAAATAAAGAGGTCACAAATCTAGCACTTGTATCCAGTTAAAATATTCTTCAAAACTGAGGAAGAAATGAAGACTCTCAGATAAATAAAAATTGTTGCCAATAAATATGCTTGCAAGGAATGTGAGAAGTTCCTTAGAAAATGAAATAGACCAGAAACTCTGATCTCAATAAAGAAAGTGTTGGAGAAAAAGTGAAGAAAAATAAAATTATTGTTTTTCTTATTCTTAATTGAGCTATCAGACAATAGTTTATTCTGTTGGAGAAAAAGACCTGCTCACCCCTCCAGCATCCATGAAGCAAAGTCATAAAAACATTCTGTAACCTGAGCTTGCTGGAATGTTGCCAGCAAACAAAGAACTTCCTGAGCTTGAAACCCCCTCCCCTAATTTGCATCCCTCTCTCCTGGTGGTTGCTCTAGCCTATGTAAGTGTGTTCTAACCAGAAGAAGCTTGTGCTCAGCTCTTTGTGGAATAATCCTTGCTGAGACTGCGTGTGCAATAAATCTGCTTAAAATGCTTCCAAAAGAGTGCCTGCTTAGTTTTTCCCAAAGAGCCATAACAACTCAACATAATGAAAACAATAATCCAACAGGTAATCATAGTTTATGGGTGAGATCATTGACAGCATTATCACAAAGAATGGGAGAGTGGATTTGGGAATACTTCTTTATGAAGCAGAGATACTATATATGAAACGATATAACATTACTTAAAAGAGAACATAGATTAGTTTCAAATATACATCGAAAAATCCAGGACAATCACTACAATTTTTTAAAGTATGAATGATATTCTAAGAGAAGAGAAGAATGGAGTCATACACAATTTTTATTTAAAGCAAGAGAAGGCAGAAAACAGTCAAAAACAACCAAAGAGAAAAAGAAACAAAGAACAAGTCAAGAAACAGAGGACAGTTGCAAAAAAGTGCTCACTTAACATTTGTGAATTAATGATCATAGCAATTATTTCATAATAGGAAAAAACTGAAAATAACCAAAATTCTCATGAACAGGAGAATAGAAATCAAATGGTAGTATGTCTATAAATAAAACATTAATTAGCAAATGGACAGACTGCTAAGACATACAGCAATGTGGATGAATCACACAAAAGGTTGCAAGATAGCAAATAAACACAAAATAATTCATATTTAATAACTTCACTTATATGGAATTTTTAAGTTAGTAAAATCAATCTATGAAAAACTTCTGAAGTAGTTGGATTCGTAAGGATTATCTATAAAGTTGCATATTATTTCTGGAGGCATGCTGTATCTTATAAGAGTTCATGGAATAGTGTACTTAAGATTTATGCAAATATATATGTATGCATATACACAGATGAATATATATGTATGCCTATGTATACATATATGAATTACAGAGCTATAGGAGGTTATATATATGAGTCTATATATATAAAAACATAAATATGCACACATTTATTTATATACATACACACAAATATACCAACTGAGTTAAATATTTATTCCCTGTTCTTTATTATAACCACATATATATTTATATACATACATGCAAATATAACAACTGAGTTAAATATTTGTTCCCTGTTCTTTATTACACACACATACACACACATACACATATATCAGTTGATGGTCTGAAAAAGAATTTGTTGTCTCATGCAACTGAAAATCTCTTCAGTATAATTTTTTTTAGAAAAGGTTTGATACTATAATGAATGCAATGTTATGAAGAGTCTGTTTTCTATGTCTTTCCACTGAATTAATAAGTATGAGTTTCATTTCTGGCTTTCTTTTGGTGTTCTACCAGCAATATCAGATTCCTTTATTTTTTACCTTTCTATAAAAATGGGTGCATTAATTTGAGTCCTTATATTTTAATGCCACTGTATTTGGAATAATGGGGTTGGGGTAGAGAGAAGTTTGTTTTTCACAAATTCCAGAAAAAATCATTTTGCATATAACTGAGCTCCCTGGAAGTGAGAACGGGGTCAATAATAATATTAAAGAATAAAAAGAAGGGTTGAAATTCCCTCAAAAAAATTCTAGTTCTTAATGTCAAAAGGGTGGGAAATAAGTACTGACTAAAGAAATGTCATATTGAAATTTATTTATTTCTTTATCCTGCTAAACTCAGAACTTGCTTTCAAATTTTAACAAATCTAGCACCTGAATCACATTTAAATTTAACTGAGATGTAACTTAAATTCAGGCAACATGTGACCCAGTTAGTTAGTAAACACTGAACTCATGTCAAAGACAAAAAGCAGGTGGGTAGCAAACAAGAAACAATTAAATGATCTTAATAGCTCTATATGTTGGCAATGGATTAATAATACAATGATTATCAGTCAGGTCAGATTCATTTTTCATTTCTCCAAGTAGGTATAATATAATCCTTACAATAATTGAGGAGATTAAATTAGATCAAAGTTAAAGTGAATTTCTTAATTAATAACTTGTAATATTTATGAGTTGATTCACTCAGAGTTATGAGACCAAAGTAGAATCCTATTATTTAAACATTATAATTTCATCTCCTATACATTTGTATTACATTTGCATAAATCAAATTATATTATCAAATAACTAGACATCCATCACATTTTAATTAACTAATTCTGCGGCAACTTCCATTATCATAAACAATCTTTACTGTTTAACTTAAAGGGATTTAGGAAAACACTGAAATAACTATTTGTTATTATCTAAGAGAAGTTGGTTCAAATAGTCAAGATTTTTTATGCCATAATTTGGATACGATGCATTCCATATCAAAATAAAATAGCAAATTCTAAATCAAATAATAAGGCAAAATATTGAGCTTAAAAATGGAAGTAAAAGTAAAGTGGTAGGAATAATTTGTTGGCTAGCATAATATAGGTATACTTTCAAGAATGAGAAACTAAGTTTAAAAAGACATCAAAATTTCTTTTATAAAGGAAGAGGTAATACAAGACCATAATCAACTGTTTTATAATATGACACTAATTTCTTGGTTAATTTTCAAGTCAAGCAATTAGTTGTTTAAAAACAAAAAAACACTAAATAGTCTCAAAATGACTGTAATCTATTTGCAATTTCCTGTCATCTGCTATTCTCATAATAGCTGAATATAACTCTATATTCTTTTGAAAACCGTGATGTCACTTAGCTGTTAAACTCCATTTGGTCCTCTATACTGTTCTCGGAGTTCTCCACAGACAAATATACACATGGCAGGATACATTACCTTTGCACCTTCCTCCAAATTGTCTTGACTCTGCATTTATATTCCATTTATGATTCTGCCTGTTCTGTCATCTACAAACTTGAATTTGGAAAATAAAAGAAAAAGTCTACAATCACTGAAGTAGAACATATATTGATTGTTTCCTCAGCATCCATTTCCTATTTCCCTCTTCCTAAAAATCGCTTGTCTTTCTCATCCACCATGATTCATTCATTCAGAGATGGAAAAAAATTTGGTAAGCCCTGGAAATTAGAATCTGTGGAAATTAATTCTATTTAGGCTGCCTTTCTGACTGCATGTGCATGCTTGAGGTATAATGATTGTGCATTATCCCAGTGTTAGATGTCTTCGTGCTTTTTACGCTGTTAGAACAAAGTATCACAAATTGTGTACCTTATAATCAACAGACATTTATTTATCACAGTTTTTGAGGCTGGATCTTTTAGATGATGGTTGTATGATGGTTTTCTTCTGGGTTGCAGATCATTGTATCTTCACATAGTAGAAAAAACTAGGGAGATCTGTGTGATTGCTTTTATAAGAACGCTAATCCCTTTTGTGAACCCTTTGTGATATAAGCAAAGACTCCTCAAAGACACTGATTATATAAATATAAATATATCTATATATGTGCATACATATTGCATATATATAACATAACTTTGAGAATTAGGATTTCAACACATGAAATCTGGGGGACACAAACATTCAGACTATAGCAGAAAACTCAAATTTCTACAATGTGGACCTAAAGGAGGACTTTGAAGATGCTAACTTTAAAAGATATTAAGAAAGTGACACTAGATTTTGGCTATGTCAGTTCTTGTGTAAAGATCAACATGAGATTAAACCCACTTCTAGGCTCTGAGAATAAATGAGCTGATGAAATTCTCTCTCTCTCTCTCTCTCTCTCTCTCTCTCTCTCTCTCTCTCTCTCTCTCTCTCTCCCCCTCTTTCTTCAGTTTAGGCAATTTAATTGTAGTCATATTTTCTAATTCTTGCAACTAAATGCAGTTGTCACAAATAAGTATTTTCTTTCATTTTATAATTAAATTTTGTTTATTCTATTTGGTTTGTTTTAACAAAAAAATGATATAGTATTCTGGGAATGGATGCTTGATTGACCTGTTTGAATGTGAGAATAAATGTTTTCATGAAAGATGTTTACTGTCTTGATACAATACCCCAGCTGAAAAGACAGGATGCTAGAGGTAGCCAGAGTCCTATGAATAATTCCTCTCATTCTTTTTAGGAAAATGTTCTCAAAAATAGCAAAGACATTTTGTCAGATAATTGAGCTATGGATCCAGGAAACTGTTCTGCTATAGTAAATGGTGCAGAGGTGCTGGCTGATACAAGTGATACCATTAAAGTATTAGAAAAGCCTGTGAATACAGCATAGGTTTAACAACATACTTCTCTCTCTGATGTGAGTTCTCTGATTTCAGAAAAAGAAAGTCTATAGTTTTATTTAATGTCTACAACAAACTTAAAAATATAAAAGTATTTCAGTTTCTGTTGTTATAAGCAATCTCCACTGCCTAAAAACACTGTGTCCCAAAGATTTCTCTGTAAATTATGTTTTTGGGACTCAGATTACATTTCATCAAAGAAACAATGTGCTATCTGGAAAAATCACTCTGCTCCATCTCAGAAACCAAAATGTTTAATCCACAAGAAGCAAAAGGAAATGTGTTACAGTAAAATATATTCTCCAAGAATCCAATTCTCAAAAGACAAAATTTAGTCTGTATAACATTTTAAAGTATTTCCCTTCTTGCAGTTTGGAAATGGTATCCAGGGTTTTTGTCATTCTTGTCATTAACTGCAGGGATCTATAGTTAATGGATCTTCAGCTCCACATCTTTAGTGAAGGTGCTAAAGACGGGGGAGGAGACTCAGAGAGGAAGGCGACAAGGAACTTTAAAGACCCAAGAGCACTTCCTTCTAGAAAGATTAAAATTGTCTTGGTTCTATAGTATTTAAGATTTTAGTCAGATATATTCATAGAAATAATATGTTCCCAAGTAAGGGGATGGGAATTTGGGTGAAAGTGTTCTATAATCATATTTTTTTTTGGTATTGCAATGCACATGTCTGCCATTTTTATTGGTTTTAAATTATTTACAATGCACCTCCTTAATAACTGCATCAGTGTACTCCTATCTCCCACTCAAATTCAGTGTAACAGGTACTGATTTAACAAATACTATCTCAGTTTTTAAATATTCACCAGTTCTGAGGGTCCCTGAATTCTGTTCTTTTCTTCTGAAAAGAAACAATCCTAGGTCTTTTATCTTCACTTCCACCCATACTTTACAAAAAATATAAAATACACAAGCATGCATAATAGGCTTTTAGAAATGTGAAAAAAACAAATTAAATTAAATTTAATTTAATATAAACAGACCCGATTAATTTTCAATTGCTCTCTTTTTTCATGATGAAAGATAATTCAAGATATTTGAATTTAAGCAATAGAATAGATTTTTGAGGCAATTAATTTATTTCTAAAGATAGAAGGAAAAGTAGAGATGAATAAGGTAAGAACCATATCAATGATTCCTGACAAAGGATTTAGGGAAAGAGAGAAAGGGAAAGAAAATCCCAAATAAGATAGCAGTTAAAAAACAACAACAGAAACGACTAACAGTACAGTACATAAAAATCCTACTTATGGAATTTCTCAGGCTTTCACTATAGAAGAGATTTCTATTCTATATGTATAACCTAAGGATCCATAAATCTCCTAGCCTTCAGGAATTTCCCTCTTTTTTAACATCCTTAAGATGCTACCAAAAAATCATCTGTGATGTGGAAAAATAAGCAATTATCCCACTATTTTTAAGGATTCTGAGAGGGAAGAATGGGAGTATAGGGGAGCACACTAATCTCCTATTCTCTTGTTACCCCTCCTTCTTCTGAAATTCTGAATCGTTGTTTTAATTTGCCATTTTGTCACTAGTTATTCTCTATTCCTACTGACTTGCCCTTGAAGCAAATTTTATAAGTCATGCACACAGACAGAAATTTTTACTGATGTGCTGAAGGTAGGCAGGTCTGATTGCAATAACGCAGGACTGGAAATAGTTTAATTCAATATTACAACCATTGAACTTAATATCCTTCAATCATCTTTGCTATTGGGGGCTTCTTACTAGAAATAGTTTACTTTGGCCTATATTATTGTTGGAACTTTAACCTAGTCTTATGTACTCTTTTTTATCTAGATCTTTTGATAATGGTTCCTTCTTGTTACTTCTAAAATTCTTCATTCTAAATGCCTTGTCTTTAAAATTCCAATTATTATATCACACTAAGCTAAAATATTATCTTTTTTCCTAACCCATATTATGAGAAATACTTACAAACTGCATTTTCTCTCCCCAACATCTCTCCTCATACATCCTTAGAAAATGCAATCATTATCATTATTTCTTTTATGAAAAAACAGTAAATTTCATTTTCCTACTACAAATGCCCTAATTCTTTAAATCTTCATACTCACATTATGAAAGGAGTGTCATTATACCATTTTAAAATTAGGATATTACACAACAGATAATATAAACAAATTGCCAAGGTCACTAAGTTGTAGAGTATTAATTATATATCGAGTTGTTTGATTACAGAAACTCTGCCTTGACTGCAATTGCAATAAGCTGTATTTGTTGTATAAAATTTAGTAATATATCTATATAGTTCACTTAACATTAATACATCAGTATTTTCAAGGAAGATACTGGGTTTTAGTGAGGAGGGTGCATAAATTGATGTTTTGAATATTATCTTTTTTTAAAGAATGACATCTACTTTGATTGTATGCAAAATATTAATATCAAATGTCCTCTAAAAATTAGAGCTGGTAATGCATCCTAATTATGCATAAGAAAATTCAGAACGTCAAAAGTTAATAATAATTGGAATCTTAAGTGACAGTTCAAAAAATTAAAAAGCAAACAAACAAAAGAAAAAGAAAAAAACCAAGACACCCCTAGTCCAAAGCCTGACTCAGCTTCCCCTCATTGTTGGTTTGGACATCTGATGATTAAACTGTTATTTGCTTAACTCACTGAGCCTGGGATGAACTCAAACCTCCTTTAGTTCACACAATTCTACTTTCAAGTTATCTTGTTAGAGAACTGACAGTCTCAATCACGTTATTTTATAGACTCCTTGGCAAAATAGCATTTTGAAAAACCTACCCATCAAAAACTAAACCCACAAAAGTTTGCTGTCCTTGGATCAAAGAACATAAAATGCACTTTATCTCATATTGTTTGCAATGCGTCTGTGCATATAAATTCTTTGAAGGCAGTTAATGGGAAGCAGTAGGAAATAGAAAAAGAGTCAGTTATTCCAACTCATACCAGTTTCATACAAAATCTAGGCTAACATATAAAATACACTTTCAAATGGTATTATTTGTATTTTTAGTAATAATTGTTTTTATAAAATTTGTTTAGATATTAAGAACAAAAATGAAATAGTATTCTTCAAGTTATATACAGACTGCTGCCAGATTTTTTAACATTGAATTTATTTTCAGAAAAGTGTTACAAATATATTTTTGCATGCCCAGAAATTATGACATTTATCACAATTTAAAAAAAAACAATTAGTAGCAACTGTATATTGGCTGCTTTTGATCTTTTTTCATCTAGGGCTCATGATGTTCAACTTGTATTTGGTGGAATCTAATTCTTAATATCTTTTAAATTATTAATCATTAAATTCAAATTGTTTGCTGGGTTAGTCAAGCAAATTGTTGAAAGCTGATTACAGTATTGTATTTGCAGATACAATTAGTACTGAAACATCAGTAAGAGTCTTCCATCCTATTTTTTCACAAGTGAATTAAAATAGTGTTTAATTATGACATTTTCAGTATTCACTTTCTAGTTTAATAAGTCTTCCTGATAGATAACTACGCTGATTATGCATGCATAACAAATGGTTAATAGCAGAAAATGAACTTATGTTACCAGTTTATTCTATTTTTTTAATAATTTTTTTAATAAAGGAAACAAATGTACATTTTTTTGTATTACTTCCCTTTTCATAATTTTTTATGTTTGGGAACTAAAAAATAGTGTGGGATTATCTGGCAATAGAAATTTTTATATAACAAGAAAAAGTGAATGTGAATTAATCCATTTCAGTATCATGATATAAATTGTCATTCGTGGTGTACATATTGCTACTATTATTTTCAAATGAAAAGTAACTCCTATATGTTACCTTTGAAACTTTTAATAAAACAGTTGTGTCAAGAGGGGATCATAGTTATACAGCTTTAAGGGTGGTGAACTCTAGTCCAGTTTTTGTCTGAAAATATGAATGAGCTTTGGTGATTATCAAGTTAGCAGCAATCCTCCTCTCTGTAGAGACGCTTGACAAAAGTAGTTGAAAGGTGTTTGATCAGCAATTAATCACCCTCCTACTTACTTGTCCTGAACAGAATTTAATTAAATAGAGTTCACAACTCTAAACTTACTTTCATCACATCTTCAGAGATTTCAAACTAGTTGAATTGACAACTTGCCAAGGAGGAAAATTATGCTGGATGGAAAAAAGCAAATGGTTCGATTTATTAAAAATGAAATCAAGAACCTGTGAAGGAACAACAGGCCAAGTAACTACATTAATATTATTGTACTGATTAGGTTTAGACTTCTTTAAAGACCGTTCTTGATAATAATATGGTGGGAAATTTTTTCTAAAACAATTAATATTGTAATATTGTCCTTAAATTAATTTTAATGTAATTATACAACTCAATGTTCTGAAAAACACAATCTAATTGGCACCTTAAGAACATGAGGATAATTGTTGAATACAATAGGTTAGGTATATACTATTTGAAAGAAGAATACTATAGTTCTTATCCAATATCAACTTTTGCAAATATACCATTAAAACTGCTAATCCTTTTTCTAGTTAAGCAATATATTGAAACAATGACAATCTTTGATTTTAAAAGTTTCTCT
Source organism: Solenodon paradoxus (assembly GCA_004363575.1). Lineage (NCBI taxonomy): Eukaryota > Metazoa > Chordata > Mammalia > Eulipotyphla > Solenodontidae > Solenodon > Solenodon paradoxus. Next base: position 155,577 of record RJWH01000080.1, on the reverse strand, counting down.
TAGTAAAGTAACTGAACATTTTTAATATGTGTTAATTTGAAGAAATTTAATTTTTTCTCAATTTGACATTTCTTATCTGTTTTCATGTATAATCATATCTATTACTTTCAGATTCAGCTGCTGTAAAACAGGCTATAGAGAAATAAGATAATATACATTTATATATAATCATATCAATTTTAACTAAAAATCACCCTTCTGCCAAAATTTTTCTTATTGAAAAAAATCTAAGTATGTTGTAGGCATTTCAATATAATACAGTCACTGCATCTTTAGAATTATTATTTACTTAATTCAATATGTATATATTGAACAAAATTTCTTCAGTGAATTTTTGGTATCTAGATGTAGATGAGATTCAAATAAAGTATAAATGTTTTGTTGTAAAAGTTCAATAGAATGCTATAAAATTCAAAACAGGTACACAGTTCTTAAAGCACATAGAAATGGAAATTCAGCATAGGAGAATCTTAAGAAAGTATGAATTTTTCAAACAAAAATAACAGTCAGGGATTATCAAATTTAATTGATCAGAGACTCAGGTTAATCATTTACTAAATGCATTTATAATAAATGCTGCAGCACATGATTATCACAGAATATACCCCAAGCATCCACTTCTCATACTTCCTTTCATCAGTGTCTGCTTTCTATGGCATATGACAGAAAGCGGACATTTGGGGCTATTTTTAGCACCAGGTTTTTCCCATCTCTTCCAACTCTGTCAAGTATCCACGCTCACTTTCCTGGAATAGCTGGGCACAATGACTTCAGAGAGCATTTTCAGTGGGAGGTGTAAAGTGGGTCTTCAGAGTAAAACAATAAAGATTCTTTTATTGATTTGTACATCTATTCCACAATACCACTTCCAAAGTTATTGCTCGTATATTTGAATTTCCTTAAAGATTTCATCATGTAAAATACGGCCCTCTGCAATTTCTCCAATTGTCAAAAAAATTATGCCACAAATATGACTTTTTGTTTGTCCATTGAAATATAACTATGAAAATTATCTTTCTGTAAGTTGGTCTCCATGTGGCTATTCCACAACAAGCTTGTTGAATATTCTCTTTCCTATTGTCCTTTCCTCTCCTAATTGTTCCCAATGACAATTGTCATTAGTCTTTAATTATAGCATTCATTCACATGATAGATTTGAATTTTTAATCTGAAATAATGCCCCAGTATTTATCTGTGTGTGATATGGGGAAGGTAGAATTATGAAAAGAAAGAAGAAAGAACTTAATTTTATTTAGATAATTTATTATCTTGGTTTCTCTATATACCACATATGAGTGATATCATACAATGTCTCCCTCATTTTAACTTACCTTACTAAGGATAATTCCCTCCAGGCCCATCTATGAGTTGCAAATGGCAGGATTTCATCTTGTTTGTAGCTGAGTAGTATTCCACTGTGTGTATAGACCAGCTCTACTTTATCTACTCAACTGCTGATGTTCACTTAGACTGTTTACAGCTTTCGAGTTTTATTTTTATTTGTTTGGGTTGTTTTATTGCTGTTGTTTTAAAGGAAATGTGCAGGAAGGAATAAAGGTGAGTAGGCAGGCACGAAGAGAGAGGAGGAAGAAGCAGTTTATTGAGTTACTCACACTATTTTTCCCTCCTGACCCCAGGTCTTGAACTCAGGACCTTGGGCTGTGTGTGGGATGTAATAGGCTGCTAGGTCATCAGGGTGCATACTTGGCTATTGTTACTAATGCTGCGATTAACAAGGGTATGCATCTGTCTTTTAAAATTAATGTTTTTGTGTTTTTAGAGTAAATACACAGAACTGGGATGGCTATCATGTGAAATTTCCATTCTCAGTTTTTTTAAGGACTCTCCATGCTGTTTTCCATAATGGTCACACCAATTTACAGTCACAACAAAAGTTTCATATTCTCTGCATTTTCATCAGTACTTGTTTCTAGTCTTTTCAGATAACAGGATAACTGATTTTCACAGGTATGAGATGATATCTCATGCCGTTTTGATTTGCATTTCTCTAATAAAGTTTAAATTAAAGATTAAAGACTGAGATTCTAGAAGAGGAAGTTTTAATAGGATATTTTTTATGATTCAGATCCTGAAAAACTAGAGTATATGTCATGATAGATTTGGATTCATAAACACCATGAGGTGACTATCTTGAAGTAAGTTTTGACGTGGAGTCAGTCTCCACAAGTTCATCAAGGAATATGTATTTTCTGAAATTGTTAACCTGTTCTTGCCTAGTTTCAGTATTATTTAGCACAGAAATGAGGGTATATGCTTCATCTTAAAACTGACTATTATAAAAAAGAAAGTATATTTATTTTCAGAACTACTTAGCATAAAAATAGGAATGCATGTTGACTGAGTTGTCATTACCTTAGTGATATATGAAGCTGACTCAGAATAAAGAAACACACAAGAAAAATACCACTAGATTCTGAGAGATAATTGCCTCAAAAATGATCTGACAATGAATGAATGGTGGCAAAATTTTCTGCGTCTCTCATTTTGTGAGAAGCCCTCTATTTATTAAAGTCACTAATTATAGTTTTCTATTGTTCATAATTGAATATAGTTATAACTAAGATTATATGTAGCAATAGACATATGACAATTTTTAGTTTTGAGAATGTTTACATTATTTTAAGTGATATTTAAGTGTCTTACTTTAAGTGCTCTTTAAAAGATTGCTGACTTTTCAGCTACCTACTGAATAATTTTTGACAAAATATATAGGGTGTTTAGCAATCTCAACTAAATGGTATTTCTCTTTCATTATTCAGCCTTTTACAATGTAATCACATCAATATAAACTTAATGCTTCTCTCCAGGAGAAAAAAAAAGGACACCCTGATTCTACAAATTTCAGGAGTGCTAAAATAGTTCAGAAAGATAGGGTTTGCTTTAATGTCATGATTCATTTATATACTACCTAACGTTCTGCTTTCATATTCTCATATTCAAATAGGTTTTGTGCTTATTTCATACTAAATAAGTATTGAGTTGTTTGACTAAATACTCCAGGAATTATTGGGAGTATAATATTATTATGTTCAAGAGTAAAGAAGAAACGGTATATTGTTTCCAGTTGTGTTCCCATAAACTATCAGAAAGATCAGTACGTTGTAGAAGTTTAACAAATAAGTGTCATTTTTTGGCTGAATGCATGAACATGAATAAGAGAATGAGACAAAAGAAGACCCAAGTCTCATACTTATCTCCTACCTGCTACTATCATCAGATAGAAGGAATGATTATATTAGGATAATAGTGACCCTTCATTCTTGCTGAACTAATCCACTATGATGGTACAGAATTCAGTTAGAACATATTCGTAAACATGTTTCTCTTTCTTCCTTAGAAATCTCTGTGCTTTGGACAACATGTGTATCACAAGCTCAGGTTCATGGGTACTGCAGTCTGCGCAGGATCCCATGCTCAAGTAGACCTTGTGATTTGGGGTTAATGCTTTGTGTTCATTGTCCTGAAATTCTTAAGCATTTGATAGTTTAACCTGTGTTTTCTACGTGAGGTATGATTAGACAGAGGCACATGTGCCAGGGGATCTTGGAGACTCTTCACATGTGGCCCTATGTTCTATTATTTGCACATCTCCTTGAGTGAAGTTTTTGGCTACCTTGCCCCAATCCCTGGCCAAAGATATTAGTCGAAAGTCTTTGAAGAGAGAGCTGATATTTCCCTGAAGAAAAAATTCAGTGTGTGGATTGCAGTCTCACTGTGCTCCAGCGTGCCAGGTGTTTCCTGGAAGGCTGTCCTACAGATTTCAGACTTGCTTTGCCAGCTCTCACAATCATGTAATATAAATTTCTTAATATATAGCTCCTGCTATTTCTGTTTCTCTGGTTGAACTCTAATTGACACAGCACATTAACCTCTATAATGTAAGTGGTGTGGTCAGAATCAGTTCAGTGAAAGGGAAAATTCAGCTAAAGAATTCATTTTAGAGCAATAGCAACCATGGATATTTATCATTTGTTTGAAAATTTCAAAGTGCTTCTTTGAGAAAATCTTAATTATTTCTTGGCTTTGTTTTTTCTACCAAGTAATTCTGTACTTTAATTTTTTTAAATATATACATCAGGTGGGAAGACTATGAAAATATTATTTGCCAGATGCCTTCTGCTTTATTAGTCAAAATATTTTTAGAATTGCTACCTTCAGAAAATGTGTGCTTTGAAAATTAAAAGGATGTTCTATGTGTGTGATCTATAATTTTGTAGGTTGTAAGTCTTGTGTATTAGTTACAATATAAAATTTAATCTATCTAAATAAATTATTATTAAGAAAAAGAAAGGGATAAGAAAAATGATAATGAGTATTAAACAATACAGAAAAGAGGAGAGGGTGACAATATGTATTGGGAAAAAGAAACTCTACCTTAAGCAAATGTGGCAATGTGTAACTGATAGTTTTAGCTTCTTATTTTATTTCTATCACAAATACACAAATGAGTAAATAAAATATTCTGATAGACTTTACAACCAAGCACAAACATGAATTTCTGTTGTCAACAATATTCATCTAAATAAAAAATGCTGAAGTTTAGAAACTCTCTCATGCAAAGGAGCAGCCATTCATTTCCAAATATCAAGAGACAGTCTAGATTCTCTTTCTCCATCCATTTCCATTTTCTTTCTTTGTTCTAAGACAGAGTCAAGAGGAAAAGGGAGCCAGTGAAAGATAAATGTCAAAGATAGCATTCACTTCTTTTAGTAAGTGTCTCATAGCAAAAATACATTTTAACAGGAAGAGTTAATACACCTTGATTATGACAGGAAAACTCTAAATGAGTTCTGCAAATATCACAAATTTAAACGCTATTAAGTAAGCTTGAAATAAACTGAATGAAGCAGAGAACTAATAAGAAGAGGAACTTGCTATTTATGCATGGATATATATTTGATTATATTTATTCTGCTTAGTACTTAAACTGGCTCTAAAGAGTCATGAAGTTCAAAAAGTCTAGAAAATTCTTATTTACCATCATTTCAAATACAATCTCTCTCTAACCATAGTCTGTTATTTCTGGAATGATTATTAGTTGTGTGAGACTTTTTTCATTTTACCTTATGGTTTGATTTTTTAATGTAACTTTCATAATTTTTATCTCTTTCCAAATGATGGTGTCTGGTTTATTTCTTCTATATTTCCTTCATTTCTCTAATTTTCCCTTCAGCTTTGTCTCATCTAAAGTTTATCTTTTCAATATTGAAACTCAACAGTTAATTTTTGTCAGAAATTTTAATTTGGTCTTTTTCATACTTTTTTGATACTTCGGCTACCATAATTTCTCCTAGTTTTCTGATCTGTTATTCTTATTCTACCTCATCTTCTAGTACTGTCACTACTGTGTCTCTCTCAGTCTTAACTTATCCAGGTTTCCTGTTTTGACAGTTTGTACTTCAGGGTCTTAGTTTTTTTGTGTTTCCTCTACCTGGAACATTTTTCCTCTAGCTAGTCGTCTGATTTGCTCCCTTCTCTCCTGCAGATTTAAATATCTTTTTTCTCAACAAAGCTTTCATGATCTTCACTGTAGCCTTGAAATGATACCCTTAATTGGTGTTCTCTGTCTACTTTTTCCACTTTATTCAGTCTATTTCACCATGAAAAATATTTTACTTAGTTTTTATTTAAGTCTTTTGCAATTATGTTGTGAATTCTATGAAGGTAGTGATGGGGAAAGCAGTGGGGATGGTGGTTAACTTTTGTATTCCCATTAACTAGAAAAAGGCGATATACATGATCCTCAATAAATGTTTAAGTGAAACAAACATATGTTGTCGAATGATTATTTCCTATCTTAAATTGCCTCTTTAATTACCTGAAATGTAATTTGTAATCTAGTCTGATAATTCAATGTTGTGAAAATCTTGAAGGTCTTGTGTGGCTATCTTTGCTTTAAGCTAAATTTTATTTGGTGAATTGTCACTACGTATTATGGGATTTGGGGTGGTCTTACTGATTTTTTTAAATTTATGATTAAATTTGTAAAGTTCTGTATTCACTAGAAGGATTCTTCCTCAGAATCTTTCAAGTCTTGAGTGGCAGATCTCTTTGGAGGAGTTTTGCTCTTGATACAAAATTGTCACCAGACTGTTATGCAAAATATTTGGTTTCATAGCAATTATTAGCTTAAATTTAAGCCTAGGAAAGAAGGACATTATACATCTGTGATTTGAAATTGTCATATCAGTTTCTTTTCCACCTGAAATCTTAGACAGAAATAGGTATGCCGTCTCTGTCTCTATGACCTCCTTCATTCTTAGAAAAACTGCTTCTAATTCACTCAGACTGCTGGTCATCCTTTGTAAATCATTTATTGTTTCTTGCCTCAAGTATGATCTAGGCTTTCTCTTTTATCTGTGTGAGGGTAATAATGTTTAGATACTTTATTAATTTTTTTTTTGTGTGGAGAAAGTTTGAACATCTAGTCAACAACATTGTTAGAACAATTGAAAATTTCATGTTTTCACTTTCTAGAGTTGTTATAAAAAAGTACAACAAACTGAATGACAAGATATTGGATAGTTAGCTCTGGAGGATAGATATTCAAAATGGTTATCCTTGAAAAGTCATAATCTCTTCGAAGTCTCTAGAAGTGGAATCTTCCTTGACTCTAAAATTCTGGTAGCTCATGAATTCCCTGTGTTTTGTCTGCTTAGCTCCAATAACTGTTTTTGCTTTCACATGAAATTCTCCTTGTGTTTCTCTGTCTCTTCATATGGTATCCTTTTAAATAAGTACACCAGTCACATTAGATTAGAGGTTTACTCTACAACACTATGACCTAATGTTAATTACATCTTCAATAACCCTACTTCAAATAAGAGCCCATTTCAGGTATTTAGGGTTAGGACTTCAACAAATCTTTTTTGAGAAACATAATTCAATCCATAAAACCATCTAAAGAAAATAGTTGCTGCGTTGATCTCATATGTTGTTTTCTTGTTAATATATGTATACAAAATTGTCAGACTTTTGTTTTTTAAAAGGATCCAGAGATTAAACTTTATATTTAAAATAGTTTGATTTTAGATGTTTTTAATAACAAAGCAAAATAACTGCCATTCTTTTTCTGACTTATTAAGATAATTTTCTCTAGGTTCATTCAAGTTTTTTCAAATGACAAAAATTCATCCTTTTAAATAACCGAGTGGGTACTCTATTGTGTACATATATATTGCATCATCTAAGTCAGAAGGAGAAAGACAAATTTTGTTAGATTTTATTTATATGTGGTATATAGAGAATCCAAAGAAATGAATCAAATCAAACAAACAGAATTGTAGTCTTTAGAATCAAATTAGTAGTTACCAGAAGGGAAGGAAGAGAGGCTTAAGAAAATCAGAAAAATCAATTATACGGTAAAGGTTATAATTAGACAGGGAAACTTAATGTACTATATAGAGATACTGACAGGATGATGCACACTTTAAATTTATATAATGTTATATGCAATGTTCTTTCAGTAAAATTAAAACAATAACAACAACAACTAAAAATATTGCCACGAATTCATATTTTCATGGTCAATGAAAACACAACTGCTGGGTAGGTTTCGTGTGCAAGCCACTGATTTTAATTGGTGCACAATTTAATTGGCAGTACAATTTTCCACTTCTCCAGGGATTACTATGTACTAAACTAGAACATTCAAATTATTAAAAGGTTATAAGGCAAACCAAAATGAGTTCAGAATAGACAACACATGTATCTCTAGATCAAATACTAAAATGCATGTCTCTATTCATCAAATAGTCCCTTAAGTCACAACTTGGAATTTATTCATCATTATTTTACACATATATCTAAGAAATACTCCAGGTTTTTCTGCTAAGCATAGATTTAAATTAGATTCAAACTTTGAGAAATCTGAGGGCTGTTGCTAGAGAAAAGTGTGAATATGAAGAAAATGAGAAGTGGCAGCCCTGATCGGAAGAGACAGAAAAACAGATTTTCAAAAGCAGATGTAAGAATTCCCAAATCATAGGAGTCTGGCATCATTTGGTGTAGTTGGGAAGGCTGAAGTTCATGAGAATGATGATAATGTGCTGTATTAATTCATGTCCTAAACATCCATTTTCCATTAAAATAAGCTTGTTATAATTTGAAGTTTAGCATTACAAAAAGACAGAATCTAGAAAAATTTTTAACAGAGGAGATAGTCAATCAGTGAACATTAGGCAGTTGATTTAGTTGCCTAAACTATTCACTTTATTCCATGCTAGTTGTTAATATAGCTGTTGCCCTTTACCCCCATACATACATGATCAGGTGATACTAGACTGCAATTCAACTAATACAGGGTTGATGACTGGAAGAATTGTAGAATAAAGTTCTCACTGCTCCTGGATTTGAGTAACTGTCTAATGTTTCCTATTTCATATTACTACTACTTGAGAAAATATTTACCATAGAAACATATTCTCCTTAATCTAGGATATAAATTATTTTTAGAAAGAATAAGGATATCAGAGATTAGATCAATCTAAAAACAGGAGGTGTATTATCTGAGCAAAAGACATGGCCATGGAGGAAATGACTAACCTCCTTACTTGACACCACTAAAGATTAACAATAATTATTTGTCCTTGATCTGATTTCAAACTCAAAATCAAATTTATGGTCTGATTGTCCTAGTGATTTACCTGAAAGGAGAATGATTTTACCAAAAGAGAGAAATCCTTAGTCTTCTCAGAACATATATTTCAGATATAAAATAATAAATGAACATTCTATCCTTATATATCTTTTCTAATGAAATTAGCTAATTTGGGCCAGTTCTAAGAGTTCTTAGTGACAAATGAGTTACAAAGATTTGAAAAATTAATTTTCCAAAGCTGAGGTGAATTCACCAAATAAATAAGATCTAAAGGGAAACTTAAAAGTCAGTCACCTTTTTATCAAGGAATATTATTATGTTCTTTTGTTATTATACATGTTTAATTCTTTGTTCTCTTACTTAAAACTTCTACATGATTATTTTGTATAACTGAAAAGAAATTTCAAAAGTTTTCTCTAAGCAGAACTTGAGTTATGTTCAGTGATTTAAAATTTGTCAAGTAATCGTGAACAAAAATTGATGTATTTATTGTTAGATTTTTTTAAATGTCCAATTTCTTAGAAAACCAGAGAACAAAATACAAAAATATCCAAAAATAATCTTTGCTTGCTACTGGTAATCTGAATAAAAGAGAAATGGCTATAATTAAAATTCATTATTATTTATTTAATCTATACATCGTATTGTTTAATTTATAGTCCTTTGACTAATAGGTGATTATGTAAAGTTCTAGAGTATGGAAGTATATTAGACAGAAATTAGAATTGAATTTTATTTACTTTTTTACTAATTCAATTCTTTATTGCTAACTTAGTCTACTTCTCTATTATATGCTATTACCACAGATTCTACGCATGGTAGTAATCCTTGGAAGAATACTTTTCAGCTATCTATTTGGGACGAACAAGTGGTGACTGAGAGAATGAAATTCTTTCACTTTTGTGTCCTTGTCTTACGGAATATATTTCTAGAGTTACGTCAAAGAACTAATCATGCGTTATTATACATTATATGAGTATTAAGCAAGTCAATTTGGATTAACAATAAAACAACTTCTAAACAAGATCATCTGAAGTGCTTTCATTTCTCTCCTAAAACCACTGAAGCAAAATCACATTTCAATTTATGTGTTCTGAAAGTCCCTACAGTCTATCATACCTTCCCCACAGCATTATTTGTCTCTTCCTAGATTTTAGCAAACACTTCCGTTTGCTTCTCAATTTCCTGAGAAGTCACTGAAATTTCAAATGCCGTTATTTCCCATATAAGATAATAAGAAAGTACATATTCAAAATATTTAAAACATAGAACTCAGACTTCAATTTTTAATAATAATGTCATAGCTTATTTAAAAACTTTACCAGTACTAATAACTCACTTACGTAAAATGTTGTATTCCTAATGAGAAGATAAAAATTTTAGCCCCTCACCTCATCTGTCTGTGTAGAAGTTTATAAGTCCACAGCTAGTTGATCTTTTAATAATTGTTTCAGTAAAGTTTATCAGATTGTTTTGCCTTTATTTCTGGTTCACTCAATAAATCTTTTTTTTCTTCTTTCCAAAGCTTTCTCAGATCTTTTCTACAAAGAAAGCAAAGAGGGGTTCCAAATTCACGAATCCTTTACTCTAAACCTGAAAGAAAATTGTAAAAATTTTCCATCTTTTATTTAACAGTGTCGTAAATGTAATACAGGGGAGAAAAGTTTGCCGTGTCTTTTTCTTCTACATTCTCTTGACTAGTCTTATAATAACATTGACACAGGCAGATTAACAGGAGAAAAACAAAACCAAATTTAATTATGGATGTCTCTTAAATATGGGAACTGCGTGATGATTAAAGCAGTTAATTTATAGATAACTTTGACCAAAAAAAACCAAAGTTGTGCAGAACTGGCAAGACAAAAATCCTTAACACTTGAATTATAATTGGAAAGAAAGTAAGTGCAGTTGACATAGCCTTATCAGCCTTGAATTTACAATCTCTAGGAATAAAGATGTTTTTCTTCCTCCTGGTACAGGGAGGGTACCTTTCACATGGAGGTTTAGCTCATACTTTTAAGGACACAAGGGTGGGTCAGAATGCTACTTTTCCACTGGTTGTTTTTTACATAACATTAATTCAAAATAATCAATACGCAAAATTGGTGTACTTGGGGACAGTCTGCTCTGAACTCTAATTGTAACTACATGGTTTGAGTATGTTTTACCACCTAAAACTTGAAGCACATTTTGTTTTTTTCGAAAATAGTCCTCACAAAAACTTGACTGAAAACTGTGATGATGCAGGGACTTCTTTTTGCAAATGAATTATTGCTACACCATCACTTTGGCAAAACCTATTTTATTAATGTTCGGAAAAAATGATTTTATTATGTGTCAAGAACTATTCTCGACTCTTTAGCTATATTATTTGCTTTTGCAATTTGTCTATGAAACAAGTATTATAATCTCCACTTTATAGATGAGTTAACTAAGGATCATGAAATTTAACTTGCCTGTGTTTTCAGAGAAAGTTTGTAGCAAGGATGATTTAGTTTAATATCACTGTATTACACATTAAATACCCTATAACAATATTCAAATGGATAGACTGATTAATGATTACCAAATATTACCATAAAAGATAGCAATTCTACACTAATAGTAGCTAGTAATTATTTCAGTTTATATAAACCAAACATACTAAAACTGTGTAAGTTTGAAATTACTATTATCCATTTAATGATGAGAAAACTACCATCATATGCATATAACTGGCAGTGTTGAGACTTAAAGGCAAGTATTCCTTCTTTAGATTTATATTCCAAAGAGCCTAGACTCTAATGTTATTATGTGAAATAATTTCAATTAGATGAGTATACTTTCAACTAAAATTTTAGTGTGAATGAAAACAAATTTGTTTTTGTGATTTATGCCAAAGTCATATCTGACACTGAAGTGAACTAAATCATCATGGGAATGCCAGTGGAGGGGACCTGTCAATGAATTAGTCAGCATTGGCTACACTGCATGTGACTTTTCAATTAGTTTCTTTTAGGAAAAATTAATGTGACAAGCTTTTTTTTCATTTCTCTCATATAGCAGAATATATGAAGTTATTTAAACTATGCATTTTCTTAATTTCACACTACTCAATTTGGTTTTAAAAGTATGCAATGTTCATAGTGTTAATGTAATTTGGAAATGTGGGCAAGAAGGAAGGAGTCATAAAAGGAGAATGTGGTATAATCAAGTGTATTTCAGATTTCATGACTACTCATTGTTTTATCATAGTCTTCAGTTTCCTTGGTTATGTTTTCAGTGAATTTTTTTTCTTTTCAGGCAGATGTGTAACTAGGGATACAGAAACCATGGCAACACTGTATTACCCAAAGAAAAGAAACAGAATGTAGCAATTCCTCAGTCTACAAGATAAACCAGTTCCTTGTAGGACATAAGCTGGACCTTACTCTTGACTATGCATCACTATCTCCATGATAGTGGATTCTGTTGAATAATTAACTCAGAAGAATTCATAAAATTAAGAAAGTTTTAGAAGTTGTTTACAGGGGCCCATCAATCTTGAATCTCTGAGATAAGTTAGAATTCTTGTGATTTATATAATGGAGAAGATATTAAGTTATCAGAGACAATTATTATTTGTACAGTCTCACCTAGAATAAACACAATATGGAGTCCTAAAAGCAATTTTAAAAGAAAAATGTTATAAATTTCAAAAAAATGCCAAAAAACATCACCATTGTTTTCACAGACTGTTACAATGTGTTTATTAAAACTTTTTTTTTTTTTTGCTTGAGAACAGTCTGTTGAAATTACAAAATAGATGATGAAAAAAAGTAGAGCCAAACTGTACCCACCTATATATTTGTTCTCTCCTGTTTCTTAATTATGAGCTGAATGGAGATGGTGGTTCTAAGGCAACATTTCAAAGAAAATGAAAACTTTATCCCTCTCTTTGCTTTCTTTATTTTTATGTTCTACTACAGTTGTGAGCAAATAGAGTTCTAAATTTGAAGTCAGAAAATCAGATAAATGATTTTAAAATATGTTAGCTGTGTTAGCTTATATGATGATACGGTGAAATTATATCTGAATAATGACTGTCATGTTGAAGAGTAAGGACTAATTTCCTTAGTACTTCAAGACTTATTCTCCATTCTGCCTTTGCTCATAAATAACAATTTACCACCTACATTACAGTGCTTACCTGATGTTAACTGCCCTTGAAACACTTGATTTTTTAAATTGGTCTTTATTAACACATTATGAACCTAAAAGGACTTTCTAAATCTTTGACCTAATAATGATCAATTTATGCAAAATCTTACCATCTGCTGGCCTCCTGTTCATGTTACCCATAGATACATAATTATAGAAGTCCCAAGTTTCTTTTATATTTTCCTGTTATCTCTACTTTCCCCTAAATCATTTATTTTGAACTAAGATAATTACTCCCCTACTGATAGGCAACTTTCCCAGGAAATTCCAAGTCATCTTCAAGACAGGATAATTTACAATTTTTTTTATTATTAATTTCACCTTTCCCAGGTTCAAATGAACTACACTATGAAGCTACTCAACAATCTGCAGTTCTAGCTAGCACTCTAGCAAATGATAATAATGACTGCAGTTATTTTTTTATATTGTAGAAGGGGAGTAACAATATAGTTTACCTCATAGTACTGAGAGAAAAAAAAATTAAAAAGTAAGATGCTTTAAAGGTGCTTTATATACAATAGACAATAAAATAAAAAATCACCATTGAACATTGCTTACTTTGACAAAGTTCTTGTCTCACATCTTGAGGATTAAAGCTTATTCCTCAAGGAATTTGTATGAAGTTACATAAAGAAAGAACTTTGGACTCCAGTGATAGGGAATCTCTTTCTTTGTCTTAGTGGCTAGTTCTCCTCATGGAAAGACAACAAGGTCTCACATGGAGATGATAACTTTAATGTTCCAGCTCTCTAGTTCTAATGTTCCAGCCTGAAGACTTCTCAAAAAATCTAGGTCATGAAGGGCCATTGTTGCATAAAACGCTAGTGAATTTTGTATACTTTTGGTCCAATCAACTACAAATATATAGCTAATATATGCTTGGATTCCTCTTCTTTTTAGAAGATTCTTCATGAACATAGCCCATCTGGCCTGGGGGACGTCAGAGCAACAACACTAGAAGTTAGAGGATTTCTTTTGCCCCTGTCCTAAAATGATCTCAAGAAATGTCATCATACAATACTATGGGACATTGTGCATCTGTACATCAGAAGCAGTGGTTATGATCATTTGAAAGGAAAAAAAAATCTGAAGCACAGAAAGGTCAAATCATTTCTCATACATCAGATAGCTAATAAATGACACAGTAAGTGGATAACTACAGACAGTATTTGCTTAACACTATTAGGAGCATTCTCATTGGTATTGTTCAAGTATTTTTGAAAACTTGAGGTAAAAGTTTTTGGACATATTGGACCTTAATCACATTTCAAATCATTCTACAATTTTTGAAAACCATTCTTTTGTATGCATTTTTACATAAATTAGTATAAATTTGGGATGTGTTAGTTATGCCAATTTAATACTAATTCCACATTTAAATCGAATTTTAAAATTATGTCTTCTTTGTGTTTTCCTCTCCCTTTTCAATGTTACAAGTCTCTGGGTGAGTCTCCTTCTTCTTTGACTGATTGCTTCAATAGAGAAATGAAAAAAATACTTTTCTCACCTGTAAAGGAACAAAGTTGATTTAAGCCTATGTTTCCCAAAGAACAGACTATCTATTCATTAGCAGAGTGCAGGCAGGAATGGGAGAGAAAGCAAATGAGATACGGCAAGATTACTGACATTTTTGATATTCTTGTGTCTAAATCTCTGTTGCTGCTAGGCTGGCACATTCATGTATATCAACCCCAATGGACTAATGTTAGCCTGGAACAACTTTGACCTTTTTCTAGACGTGCAGTGTAAGAGATTTCAATAAATGGGTCTCTAAGACAGTGTCTAAAAAGAGTTGGTATTGCAGCCAAAGCAGTAGAGAAAGCAGACTATTCCTGGGAAAACAGAACCAAAGCTTAAGTCTCTTTTGCTGAATTCAATTTCATGAGACATTCAACTTAGTGTTGGAAGAAATGAGTCTTTGTTCACTGATTGCTAGAATTTGTACTTGGGATGTCGCTTCAGCTACTCTGAATATATTTTTTAATTTGTAAAATGAGGACAGTAATGTGAATTTCATAAAGTTCATGATATTAAAAAGATATATAGACCATTCAGTATATGGTATAATTGATATAACATGTAGAATGACTTAAGAGTCTGTCCTTGAATCCACTCTTTAATCATTCTAAAAATATTATTTTTAGAAGAATCTAAATATAAATCTGCCTGTTAAGGGCATGTGAAATATTATGAAAAAAATGTTAATAATATAATGACTTCCTTAAGATTTTTGATATTCTCGTGTCTAAATCTCTGTTGCTGCTAGGCTGGCACATTCATGTATATCAACCCCAATGGACTAATGAAATAATATGGCAGAGTGAGAGAGAAAAAACAGTATTTCTTTACATTGTAAACTCATAACAACTTCTGGAAATGGCTTCAGAAATCTTTTTGATACTCTTAAGCTGGATAAAATAATATAATGATAACATTATGCATAAATATTAATAGCCAATAATTTCAAAGAAATTTCTAAGAACTTTCCTTTCTGATATATATACATTCATAGGGATTCTCAAATGAAACAAATACCATAGTTAGAAATGAAATCAGCTAATAATATCAAATCTATTTTCTATCTTAAGCAAAGTGACATTGAGATGATTGCCTCTATTAAGAATAAATCATAAGCATTTTTATTTCTGCTAAATAATTTGTTTTTGCCAATGTATTTTTAAACTATTGTTTAGTATCACTTATACTCATTACTTTTCAAAATTAAATAACATTTAAAATTTATTTTTATAGTTACCTTCAATTAAAGGCAAGGCTTTCTCTTTTCTCCATATGAGAGTGACCCAAATTTTTCATCATATACAATAAATATATTAAAGACATGATTGTGGAGGTGCAATATGGGATTGTTCAAACTCATTAATGAAGCATGAGCAGGTATCTCAAAGTCACCAATTAATGACCTTAAAAGTCTTTTGTATCATTTTAGTAGCCCACAAATATTCTCTAGAATGGGAATATAATGTAGGCTGGGAAACAATGGAACAGTGCTGCACACCTGGATCTCTGATGTCAAAAGATAAGACCTTTTCCTAATTATTTTATGTTGCAATGGATATAATTTGAATTTATGTAGTGGTTCTTAAAGTATGATTTCACAAGCAACAGTATCAGCATCACCTGGAAACTTGTTAAAAATAAAAATAAAAATTCTCAGGTTCTACCTGTATCTGCTGAATCAGAAACTCTGGGGATGCATCCCAGCAATCTGTGTGATAACAAATCCTCCGGGTGATTCTCATGTTGCTAAATTTGAGGCCTTTGAATTTTAGAATGCATACATAAATGATCATGAATTTTACTGTGAAAGTAGTCTTTTACTATTAACTATAGATGTCTTTAAAATGTCTTTAAAATGATCTTAGTCAAATGAAAGATAGTAAAAAACTTAGAAAAAGAGAACAAAAATCTGTGCTTAGAAACCAGTTCTTGTGGCAAGAGAGACAATCTCATCAGCAAAACTTCATTGTATCAGTCACATTCAAATACATGTTATTACCTTTTCTTGTTGGAGAGGAAACGTTACATGTAAAATCGATATAAAGAACATGCAAATATACTTCTCTCAGTGTAATAAAAAACTGAAGTCTAGCTCTGAAAGTTACAGGCCCAGCAGTGGCACCTGCAGTGACAACTGTGTATCTGGTTCTCATCTCCACGAGTCTCCTAAGACATTTTTTTGCTGATAAAGCAACTGACTGACACAAAATAATTGCTAATTGGACAAGGGTGAATGCTTAAGCCAAAATGACTCAATTAGATTCTTTCTGCAGAAACTTTGTAATTGGCACTCAGATACTCAGTATATATTTGTAAAAGAATTAAGAGGCCATGAAAGTTGAGACTGAGTGGCCATATGTACTCAAAGGCAGACAGTGAAGGACTTTTAAAGCAAGAGGAGAATAAATAAAGAAAATATAGAGACACTAGAACATCTGGCTCTGGAGTGTTGTGGACATAGAAGAGGGACAGAAAAAATGAATGAGATTGCTTATGTCCCTAATGGCTTCTAATTTCTATTGCATTTCCTTTCCTTGAGTTTCCTGTGATAACGCATCGATCTTCCAACAAATTGACTGCTTAATACGTTTTTTTGAGTAGCTGATTCTAAAGTGTTAAATTACTTGAAACATGACTTTTAATATTCCTACTATCAATTAATATTAACATCCATTACAAATGTAAATATGATTTTCTTATTAACTACTGACTGAAAACAATGGCTAGAATTTGGTATTTGAATATCAAATACCCTACCACAGATAATACCCCAGATATTACCAAAATGGCCACCACTAGGAAGAGATATCTTCTTGGTTCCTGGAAGAAAACTTTTAGAGCATGAAGAACAAAAAAATGCCCTTTGTGACTGTTAAATTGATTGCCCTTTATTAACTGAAGGAAAGGGAACATACAAATTTAAATGGATAGATCAGCTAACAGAAACTGAGGTGTAGATTAGTCGAAGTAAGAAAGCTAAGTCAGTCATTCAAAGGATGCATGAAACACTGAAAGGCTAAGAAAGATCTCATGGGCAGACACTGGGATAAGCAGCAATGAAACAGTGGACTGGATGCCCACTGAGCCCTTCCACACATAACTATCAAAGGGAAGATTATGAATCAATGTGCCTGGAGTACAAAGCAGGCACTGGGCCAAACACTGTTAAAACATAAAGCATGTTTTTAGGACAAGCCTGAGTGCAATAAAAAGGCAAACAGAATGTGAAATCTGGCTCCAGTTGACATGCTTCTTACCTAAAATAAATTATTATACCTCTGTGACAGTGAAGTTCCCATGATAATTATAGGAAAAGAAAATTGAGAGAGGTATTTGGGATAGGAAGAAGCTGATTTTTTTAAACTCCCAATAGGTGATTATAAACATTTCCCCTTCTCATGTTCCCTAAAATAACATGGAGAAGCAATAGTTTGTACACAGAAGACCCACTGAAGTATTGTAAAAGAATATCCAGTTACTATCCAATTAGTAGATAAATTTTTCTTAGCAGAATACACTAGTTGCAATAAAATCATTTGGGTTGGATTGAAGGATTTTCATTTTTTTTTTATTGAGATAATCTTGATCTACAAAATAATGTGGTTAAATGTGATGTGCAGGTTCATTACTCTTCAAATAAATAACACACTATACATATCACCAAAATTCTAATAATCTTCCACCACTATCCATTGGATCCCCACCCCTTTTGCTCCCACCACAACTTCTTCCCCTCTAGTAACATTAGTTTTATTGTCACTGTGAATTGAAGGATTTTTTTTTTTAAATCAGTTAAAATGTTTACTTATCTCTTATTAGATTACCTTCTCCCCAGCCCTCCTCATTACATGTGTTCAGGAGAATGAACAAAAGTAACAATCTCATGTTTAGATGAGAAAACTAATGGCTTTAATATGGCTTTAATATGTTCATTCAATTCACCTTGATTGTATCTTAACCAAAGAACCCTTAGAATTACATTATAAGTTAGCAAAAAATATACAAAATAGATATTCTGATTCCAGTTGACTAGAGTAGTGGAAAACGTATTCAAACCTGAAGGGTCCACTGTTGCTTCACTTCTCCAACACTAAGAGATTGCTTATTGCTTGCATTTGGAAAGATTAAGGAGAAACTGAAACGCCTTAAAGTTGTCAAGTCAAATGGTGTGTGCTCCAGGATAGAGTGCCTGGAAAGCTGAAAGCAAGCTGAACTACTAATAGGCCTTTGTTAAAAGCCCAGATAAATCAAAAAAGGTATATCTTTTGTCTTTAAGTCTTCTACCTCTCAACCAATATCTCAACATCTTTTCAAGTATGTCTAGATAACCATGCTCAGGGCTCATATTATGGGTTCAGAGAGAATATTGAATTTCCCTTTCTAGGTTTCAGTTAGTGACTTGTAGGAACTGCTAGTAGATACTGAATATAGATTCGAGTCAAATGTGTGCTTCTAATATGCCTGTAAGTTTCCTCGATCCAAGAGCCCTGCAAGAATAGGGGAAATTCTGTGTTAGGAAGCACTCTCAGTAGTTTTCTGTTTCTTTTCTTTTTTCATAAGTGCCTTTGAAAATCTTAAAATTCAGTTGACCAAATAAATGTGGGCATGAGCATGAGACTAGCACTTCAATTATTGAATCATCCTAGAGAAATTCAGCTACCTTGTTGGTGGAAGGGTTGCAACTCTCAGAAGACAGTTTGAAATACAGGGTTAGTCAAAAAGAAATTATAATCCTTATCAATAAGGCAACAGGAAATTTTGGCTTTCACAGCACTGTGGCAATTTCTATTCAGAGATTTTAACATCATAATAATTACATTATAATTTCTCTTTCCATATAGGCAATTTCATGCAGAGTATAATAATGTATACTCTGATATCTTCTATTTTTATAGCTTTTTCTTGAACTAAAAACTATAACATTTTATTATCTTGGTATATTAACTCTTGAAAAATTACAACTAAGCAGAATTAGATATGATAGCCTACAGATTTTTCGCACTCATCTTGGAATCAGTAGAATGAGGAGTTGGAGAACTACTTTAACAATTGCTCTAAGATTTTTGAAAGGCAAAGAAATGGATGTCAGAATAAGAAATAATTATTTGCATCAGTATTAAGCAAAGCAGAAACCTCCTTGTTCGGTAATTACAATAATGATAATATAAATTTTTGTGCAAGTGACAAAATCAGTTTTAGGAATTATTTCACAATCTAACATTAGGCATGTCTAATATATTGTCAGAAGAAAACATGCATGTATATATTCATATTTGCATGTATGCATTTAGTTACTCTACTAGTTTATTGTAAAATTTATTGCATTTTGATATATTTTGAGAAAATTTTAGAGTTACAGGGAGTTTCAGAAATAGTACAGAATTCTCTAATATGCTCCACCATTTCTCTCTTATAACAACTTAAAAAAAAACAGAGAGAGTATGTTGGAGCTAAGTAATTAATTTTGGCTTAGCTTCATAAACTAAAATCCAGATTTTATTCATATTTTACCAGTTTTTTCATTTTTTCAATAATGTCTTCTGCTCTAGGATTTAATTCAGAATCCCACATAACATTTTTTCTCAATTTTATTTAATGTCCTTCAATCTATGAGAATAGATTGACTCTATTCTCATAGATTGAAGGACATTATTCTCATCTTTCTTGTTCTTCACACGTGAAGAGTATTGATCAATTATTTTGAACATGTCCTTTTTCCCTCTCATGCTTGCTTTAATTTGTGCATTAAATTTAGGTTGTGAGTAATGATAGCAGAGATCATGTGTCCTACTTAATGCAGTGTATTAAGTGGTACATAATGTTCATTTGTAATGCTGATGATAATCTTTAATATTTGCTTCTGGTGAAGTTATCTTCCGTCTTTGTAAATACTAAATTATTTTGCATAGATACTTTGAGACTATGCAAATATCCTATTTCTGCTTATATTTTCACTCATTGTTTTTAACATGCATTGGTGTAAATTAGCTGCTACACGTATTCCTGTAGTGGTCTGATAGTGATAATCTTTTTTCCCCACATTTCTTCTATATGCATTAAATGTAATTCTTTAGCAAAAGACAACTTGTACCCTCCCTCCCTTACTTCCTCCCTTCCCCTCTTCCTCTTCCTCCTTCCTTCCTTGTTTTTTTCTGGCTTAGATGAAACACATTGACATCTTTTTCACATTCCTAATATAACTTGGTTTGAAAACAGCAATTTTCTAATATCAGCAAAAGTACTATTTCTAAAACAAATCTATTATTTCTAAAAGTAAGAATGACTTCTTTTATACTTTAATGTGTTCTCTTGCTGGCTGTTGTATTCATGCAGCATTGGTTCCTTATTCTTCTCTTGTCACTCTTGCATGTAGGAGAGTTTTGCAGAATACCTGTCCTTTATGGTTTAGTCAGGCATGCTGGATGGAGTATTGGCTCATCATGCTTCTCCTAGTCTGTCAAATTAGATTCTTGACTTTGTATCTAAGGTGATGTAGTTACCTATTCAAAAATCATTGTTTTAAATATTATCCAGCTTTTTATTGAACAAATATTATGGAAGAATAATAATTTGATATATAATTTTACAGCAACAACTCTGACTCACCATGGAGAGTGGATCATGCTAAAGCATTTTCAGCAAAACTATATATCAGTCAGACGCAAACAAACACATAATGAAAACCCTATCTTCATAATAAGGACCCATAACTATCAGGATACGATCACACCAAATAACAACAAAATCAGAGCAAAATTTCTCCATGATAACAAAACAGAGCACCGACAGTACATTATTTATGTAACCAGACTTACAGAGCACATACTGTACTAAACAATGTATTTTATAATATTTGAATACAACTCCTGCCCTCCAAGACACACACAATTTATGAGAAATGTATTGCTAGTCAAATTTTAATATCATGAAAATACAATTCTGGTGTTATAAGAAATTTGAATTGTACAGAGAAGGATCACTGAGCACATATTTACTCAATACATTAATCAGCTTGAATTGCTATAACAAAATACTACAATTAGGGTGGCTTAGACAGCATAAATGTATATCTCTCAAATCTGGAATTTAAAAGTCTCTAATCAATGTCCTTCAGGGTTCATTTTCTGATGAAAGCTCTCTTCCTAACTTGCAGATAGCTGTCTCTAGCATCTTTGTGGCTTCTTTATTGCAGGTGGAGATAGAGGACTCTTCTGTCTTTTCCTAAAAAGACACTAATACTATTAGATTAGGTGCTTTATAACCTCATTTAACCTTAATTACTTTCTTTAGACACAATATTCAAATAAAGTCACAAATTATTAGGTCTTCGACATAGAATTTTGGGAGAATACATTCAACCCATAATACTCAGAGTTTTTGAAAGTCTTTTAAGAAAATGAATGTATGTCATTCAACATGACTATAAATGAGAAAAAAATTAAAAGTTTTTTTTTTTTTTCTGACAATATATTTGTCAATCACTTTTGAAAATAAAAGCTTTCATTTCTTTAGCAATTTTAATGTGTAAAGCACATTCAGTTTTTGGGTTTTGTTTTCCAAATATGTTGTAGTCACCTGAAACAATGTTAATACATTCCATTTTCAGATTAAATACATAAGAGTTATATAATCTGTCCCAAATTATACTATAAAACTTAGTTAAAATACAACACATGCCATGTGGCTCAATCTTGTGATATTTCTACAAGATCAATAAAGTTAATGTAGAGAAACATTTCAAATGTAAGATAATACAAAATTTATTTATAATTTCCCTGGGTTTTCTATACATTCTCTCAAAATAAATTGCTGTTTACAAAGATTGTCATCACCTTGGTAACATGCAACAATGATTCATTCTAGGATATATACCAATGAAAAGTAGGACAATTCAAGACCAGATAAACCTTCAAAAGCTTGGGTCATCAAGAGCTTGATTCACTTTCTTACTAATGGTCTAGATTGCCCTGCGGAAGAGATGAGGCACTGCAGGTGAAAAGGGGCAGCGTTCTAGTTCAACCTGAAATGCCAGGGTCTAATCACGTTGGAGCAAGACCCCAGCATAAGTCAGAGAAGAGATATTTCAGACTCAAGAGATTTCTTAGGCAGTGTTAGAACCTAAGCCAAAGATTTTTTCAAGTTCATATTAGGAAAACTAATACCACTGGTACTAAGAGGGTTAGTCGATGTGGACATGGAAATACTTTCTTGTGTACAGTGCTTCTAGGCCTGGATGCCTTCTGACTTACCTCCAGAAATTTTTAAACCCCAAGAAAATGAGTCAGGAAATTAGAAAACAAACTGTTACACAATTATAACACTCCTGAAAGAATTAAAACCTAACAACAACATGGAGAATTTGAAATATTTCTATGTGCTGATGTCAGAAACTTCATCAACCATCACTCAGTAAAAAGATAAAGCAGAATTCCCAATTCTGGGAAGAGCTTCTGGTCACTTTATAATCACTCGTCTTGCTTATAGTCATTGCTGTGCTTTAAAAGTGTCTTAACAATCCTATTTTTTGTTAATGGTGAGTCATTCTTACAAATAAGATAAAAATTAATAAGTTTACAGTCATTGAAAATTTTATCCAATTTCTATGAGTAAAACTTTGAGAAATAGGTGCAAGATTGGTCCTTGAATTCATAATTATAAAATATTATTCTCTGTAGGGTTCTTACCCTTTCTAAGAGAATTGATTTGTTATTTTAATAATGCCCATAATATCTACTTTTAAGATAGTCTTTCTTAAAAGAAATAGAGGAGAATACAAAGACTTATATGCTTATGGTTGGGAAGAATCAGCATTATTAAAATGGTCACCTTACATAAAGCAATACACAGATTTAATGCAATCACCGTTGAAATCCCAAGGTCTTATTTTAAGGAAATAGAACAAAAAAATCATAAAATTTGTATGGAACATCAAAAAAAGTCAAAAAACTCCAAATAGCCAAATCAATTATGAGAAAAAAGAATGAATCTGGAGGGATTGCACTGCCAGATACTGAGGTATATACTACAATGCAATAGTCATCAAAATGGTACAGTACTGGAATAAAAACAGAGACATAGCTCAGTGGACTAGAACTGAATCACCAGAAACTGAACCACTCACATGCAGTCAGTTAATCTATGACAAAGGAGCCAAAAGTACACAAATGAGAAAGGAAAGACTTCAATAAATAGTGTTGTGATAACTTGACAGTCACATGCAAAAGAGTGAAGCTAGGTCATTCACTTATACCACTCACACAGATTAACTCAAAATGGACAAAAGACTTGAACATAAGACTGGAAACTATCAAATTATTGGAAGATAAGATAGAAAGACATTCCATAACTCAACTCCAGCTCTAAGAAAACAAAAACAAAAATAAGTAGTTAGTAATACATCGAGCTAAAAAGCTTCTTCACAGTGAGAGAAAACATCATCAAAATAAAAAAGACAACCTACTAACTGGTATTAACTGAAAGAAGATATTTGTGTTCCATATTTCTGACAAAGGCTTAATATCCAAAATATATGAAGAACTCAAAACTCAATAACAGAAAAATAGGTAATCCAATCAAGAAGTGGGAAAAGGACTTGGAGAGAGATTTTTCTGAAGAGAATATACAGATGGCCAATAGACACATGAAAAGATGTTTCTACTCACTGGTTATCAGGGAAATGCAAATATGAAAAACAATGAAATATCAGCTTATACCTTAATGATTGCTATATCCAAAAATCTGGAACAACAAATATTTGCAAAGATGTGGAGAAAAGGGAGCCCTTTTGCAATGTTGGTGGAAGTGCAAACTAACTGGTGCAACCCCTATGGAAAGCAATATGGAGAGTCCTCAAAAATTTTAAAATGGAAATTCCATATGATTCTGACATCTCAGAATCAAAAAGATACAAAATCGCATATTTGGAGAGATGTGTGCACTCCCATGTTTATTGCAACTCTAATCACAATAACTAAGAATTAAAAACTACCTAAGTGCCCAACATAAGATGAATGAATAAAGAAGATGCGGTATATATACACAATGGATTACTACACAGTCATTAGAAGATAATAAATACTGTCATTTTAATCAATGTGAATGGATCTAGAGGGGATTATGCTAAGTAAAATAAGTCTAAAGAAGAAAGATAGATACCAGATGACCTCACTCATGGGTGGAATGTGAATAGACAAAACAAAGGAACAGATGAAACAAATTAACCCTTGAACACCTGCAATAGTACTGAGTTACCAATAAACAATGGAATGGAGGAGCAGGGGACAAATGGTAGTAGAGCCTATTGGATAATGGAGACTAACATTTAGTGATTTGGTGGAAGGCAGGGTGTATTAACATATGTCTGAGGATTGGGGAATCTGCACATATTGAAAACTTTCACATATGAGTTTATTTGTAAAACAAAGTTACTGCAATAAATTATTAATAAGGCTTAAAAATATATTCACTGAGGATTTTTTATGCTAGAATATTGATTCTATCTTGCAGTTAGGTTGAAATACTTAAATAGAAGTGATTCAAACAGAAACAGTTGTGGATATTGTTGAAAAGTACACTGATATGAAATAAAAATAGATTTAAACTCAGAATTGACAAAAGCAACACTGATTTCAATAGCAAACAAAATAAGGTCAAACAGACAAAACATATTCATAGTTAAAAAATAAAATGAGTTTATTTGAAACAACACCCACTTTGAAAATAATGATAATATGTGTGCACTAAAACTTCATTTTAAGAATGAGCATTTAAAGCCAGATACTTATTTTATCACTTTTAACTTTAAAAATGATTATTATTTGACATTTATTTTGTTTTAATATTTCTTCCTTTTATGATATGTATCAGGTAGATATCAATTTGAATTTTATTAAAATATATAGTTTTGTCTTAATACATCCATTTGTTTTAGGAATAATGCACTCATCATGTGTCTAAAAATTTAAAATTTGATATAGGCTTATCACAAAATAACATACTGTTTATTATTATAAGTCATAATTATTTAAAAACAGAAACACATTATTATGAAAATGACAATTCTTGTTTTCAAAGATTCCAAAATCTCAATGAATTCCAATTTTTTATTCCCAAATACTGAATACTAGCATCTTATAAGGATTTGGAAATGTTGCCTATTTTCGTGTTAAACAGTTCTGGAATGAGCAGAGTTTTCCATATATGTGCTAAATACGATTGTGAAAAAAAAAAAAAAAAAAGCAATAAAAGCTAAATACTGGCTCCTGAAAGATCAGACTGTGAATCAACTCTAATAGTTCATCCGGTAATTAGTTACTCATCAAGGTAAGCCCTTCACCTTGTTCCACCATCTGCTCAAAGCTGTTATGTCATAAACTTTGCTAGATCCTAGCCAGTTTCTTCCCTTGCAATATTCACCTTAAAATCATCCAGTTCATACACTAAAGTGTTATATAGTTCTTACTCAATCATATATCATTTATAAAAATACTAAGCCTCTGTTATGGTGACGTTCTCCCTAATGTTTATCTGACTATTTTCAGAGATCAAAGGTTTACTGCAAAATATCCACATAGACATTAAGAATAAACAGCATTAACCTCATTATATAAGTGAATATATGGAGAAATTAAATAAGTTATCGCATATCAATAATTGAGTTGAAGGGTCAAAAATTTATAACATTTCATTCTCCTTATTATTTTTTTCTCAAACTATTGCCCAATTTTATCAATTTTTCTATGAATCTCTCTCTGTGATTCACATTTTTATCACCTTATATTTGAACAAGGAAAATTGTCTATGAACTCATCTAATCTTGTCCCTCTTGAAATCATTTTCTGGACAGTAGCCAAAATGTCAGAATACTCTGAATTTGCAAAGCAGATAGTGTCTTCTAAATAAAAATTTTTTGTGGTATCCTACTTAATATACAATTAAAAAAGAAAATCCCCAAAATCTAGAATCTAAATTCCTAGCAAGGTCTCTTAGCCCTGCATTAGCTGACATTTGCTGCTTCCCCAGGCTTATTTTATTTTCTCTGATCCTAAAAGAGTAGCTTTCTTTATTTCCTCAAATACCTGGCAGTTCTTTGTTATTCCAGGGTTTTATATAAGATGGTTCTTCTACCCAGAATCCTTTTACCTCTCACCCTACTATGTATATATATATATATGTATATATATATATATACATATATATATGTATACATATATATATATACATAAAATCATTCATTTAGGTCTCTGCTTTAAGATTTCCACAGAAATGATTTACATTTTCTCACCGATGTAACTCACTATTAGAAAATATTTGCATTTTCTCACCAATCTAACACTATCCCTTGCTATATTCTCACTAAAATCTTCACCTTTCCTTTATGCTATCTATATAATTTGTAATTTATCTTTATTTTGGTGACAATTTGATACATATTTTCCTCCAAAAGACTTACCTCCACTAAGTTTCACGCTGAAAATTTTATTCATAGCTGTGTTCTCTGTATCTAACACAGTACTGCTCTTAAAAGGAAGTCACTGTTAGTATCTGATAATGAAAGAATGATAAATAAGAAAATCCAGGAACTAAAAACGCTGTCTTAATTTATTTGAAGATTGATGTTTAAGACTCTAAAACCTAATATAAATGTCTAGTTTAGGAAGCTCAGCTTTGCCTGGACTTGGTAATCACACAGAGAACTTGTGGAATAATCTAATTGCTCAGATACTGCTCAAAGAAGTTGTTTTACAGAGGCTGAAGTGTAAAATGTTAACAGCTTTCTACTTAATTAGAATGTGTGGTTAACTTTGAGACTCATGTCAAGAAGCTTGGAACACTAGGTATCTCAAAACACTGAACATTAGTTATGTTAATGCTGGTATTTGGGGTCTTAGAAGTTGTTAGAACTAATTAACATAAGATTTTAAATATAAATATGAGTTACATGTAAGCTTCATTTCATTTGGAATCTCTATTCCTCAAACTGTGGCTACAACTTGATTCAAACCTACAACTTCACAGCTTATTAAACTCAGATCTTGACTATCATTTCTGTACATCTCTAACTTGTCTCTAAAGCCTGTCTTCAACCCCTTAGTCCATACCTAATGTTTATATTTTATTCTAGAATATATAATATATGCATTTTTGTTTCACCAGATACAATAAAAGATTAACCCAAATGATGCATTTTATGAATTTAACTTATCTAATAACATTGAGGAACTCTAAAATTGCACACTACCAACATCTCACTCCTAAGTCCTTCTTTCCTCTTCGAATAACATCCTTAGCCAAAAGCAGATCAATGGGCATGCATATCCAATCTTTATGCCAGCTATCACATTACTTCGTTACAACCACTAAAAGACTATTAAACACATATTTTCCTCTTAAGCCTCCCCTGAGAAAAAAATTTTTTTTAATTTCATTGGAAGTTATTTTTCCTGTTGGTAAACAAAGCAAAGATTATTAGTAGTTAAATGACTATCTTCGGATTAATTGATGCACAAGTGTTTCATTCTTGGTAAATCTTAGACAGGATTATTCTTAGAAAGTTTGTTGCTGCTATTTGAATTGTTCCATTTTTGAGCTGGTTCTGAGACCTAAGTTAAAGAGGAAATGTTCTTGTCCTCAGATTAGATCAGAAGTTCTTCATATCATGAAAACCTAAGGCTAATATCTAGCAATAATTCCACCCATCGTCAATATAGAAACATGGGGAAAGATGCTGGTAGACATCTCAGGAGCTGTCATAGATTATGTAGAGCAGCATTAGAATGTAAAGGCAATCCAAGAGACAGACTGTTCAGTTTAAACCTCTGTTATCGTCCCTGTTCAGAGATATTCTAGCCACTGACTAGGATACGATCAGTATAGATGAGCATATGACCATCTCTCCTTCATTCCTCCATGGACTCAGTCTAGTCTCTAGGAAGTGGAGAGGTTTATTGTCTTGAAGTCAAAGGAGCTAAGCTGTCTAGCTGCAATTTATGGAAGTTTAATGGAGAAATAATCTTTATATGTCAGATTGTCATTTTATGCTAGTCTGCTCAGGAAATCGTTTCTTCTTATTCTTCAATTTGTCTATCCATTCTAAGGTTTTAGCTTTCCAAGAACATCTCTTTGGCTGCACATACTGTCTTTACACTGGAAGTGCAATTGAGAATTAGGCTCCAGCTGGTGGTCCAGGGTTGTGCTAGAGAATTCATTAAGCAGACATAAGAGCCTTCATATATCTATATACAAAGATTCTGATACCCCTTTTAGGAACATAACTTTAGTCCTCAAGTCATCACTACAACAATGCCATTCCTCTCAGCATGAACTCATATTTCTGATTATAGTCATCCTGGTAGAGCTCATTCTCTTATAAAAACTAAAGCCCCTTCCTCTTCAATTTCCTATCAAAACTACTTGATTAACAACAACAATTGGATGGAAATAGAATGGTGTTGGCCCTCTTGTTTTCTCCAGTAGCCATGGTTTACTCATAATGATCACTTATTCTCACTGGTCTAAATTGTTTGCTTTTATTGATTCATTTATTTCAATATGGTAGTATGCCTATCTTGTTTTTTGGATTTCTATGAAAATATTTTGAATCTTTAAAGACAGAACTTTCTCTCTCCTTTTAATGTTAGCCAACAATCCACAAAATAAAATCTGCGGTTTCTTAATTCTTTATTTTTCCCATTTCAAAGGTGTTCTTAACGTATAAAGCAATCATAAAACTTGAACTTAGCATGTCCATATCCAATATGTTCTAATGCTGATCTAAGTTTGATAGTCTCTGTACAGTTGCTATTGTATTATGGAAAAGCTGTGTTGCTTCAACCCAAATCTGTGACCATGTGTTGTCTTACAACATTCAACAAGAAATGAGGCCAGCGAAAAATCATCCTTTGAACCCTGTGATGATTATTAGAGCAGCACAGTAGATTGTAACACTTGTATGTTTACTTCCAGTAAATAATAATTAAGCCAATCTTAGAAGAGAACAAATATTGAAGTTCGAGATAATTTTTATGTCCCCTTTTATTGCATAATAGAAGATTTCCAATATCTGAGTCTTTTTAAGAATTGTGCTAAGAACTCTGCCCCTAGCTTCCCACCCTTTTTATAGACTTCATCATGCCCACTTATTTCTATCCAGTTTGCATCTATAAATCTCAGCTGAAATCATTGCAGAAGGAAATAATATACAAAAGAAGTAGAAGACTAAGGAGAAAAATAAAACAATTTTGTTGGTACATCTTCTAGAGCAGAGTCAAAGTGAATTTTGAAGATTTAAAGTTTGTTAAGGATATAGCATAGAAGAGTTCTATCTATTTATATCTATCATCTATGTATCTATCTATCTGTCTAGGTTAGTTATCAAGTTCTGTGCTCTAAGGTTAGGATGCCAGCAAGGCAACTGATCTCAGCATGAAAAATTATCTAGAAATGATGATCAAGGGAAAAGTAGATTCTGCTCAGACTAGTACTGATGTAAAGCTACAAAATAAGCAACCATTCATTTGGTTAAAAAAATATGCTGAAGACATTGAGTTCTTTCTTTAAATTGAAGATAAAACTCATTAAACAAATAATAAGATTACCTTAACCAAAATTGGGTAAATGAGAAATTCCAAGGATTAATTAATATTTCCTGTATAAATACCACCTTTCTGGAGTAACTCCTGGCAAAGCTTCAATCACTCTTCCATTTGTTTCTAGTGTTATTTTAGTTATTTTCCCTTATTTGTGATTATAAATTAGCTTTTACCTTTATGGTGCCTTGACTTTGACCAAGGTACTGTTCAAACCCCACTTGACTCAAACTTCTCAACAGCCTAGTTTGCACATCGCATGAAATGATAATTAAGTTTATCAATATTCCTGGACACGCAAACATTTACACACACAGACATATATATATATATATATATACTATATAAAATATATTAAAAAAGATATAGATACATATTTGTGCATATATAGGTAGATAGATGTAAAGATACAGAAGTATATAAACACGTACATATATATATTTATATACTTCTATATCTTTATCCATTTATCAATAGGTCCATATAAATGTACATTATCCACAATATTACATATTATATTATAAAGTTCCTCCACAATGATTTTTTTTTCAAAACAAGATGTCATTTATGCATATTTGGCTTCACATTCTTCTTAGTGAGACTATCTTCAGTCTTTTCATATGCGATTGAATAGTCAATAAACTTCTTGTCACATGTGTGCAAAGCTCCTTTATTTGAGATCAGATTTCTTGTAAAATATGTCTCTAGTTGAAATTTGTGTACTTTGTTAACCTGACGTCTAACATGAAAGTACTTTTTTGTACTATGAAGAGAATGAAACAATGTTTGACTCTAGATCATTATGCTATCTCTATGATATTATGGAACTATGGCTTTGGCAGGATAATTCACTAACTACTTTATTTGAATTGATCTGAGGACTTTAAACCACAGGAAACAGTTGCTTTGTCTCTAGGCATAATGTTTTTAGAATGTGGATGTGAATGATTATTCTTAGCCACTGACTATATCATTTTACTGATTAATATATTGTTTCATTTTATTGCTGATCATCTTCATCATGATCATTGCTATTAAGAGATAATTACTAAGAGCTTTCATTTAGAAGTTTAGAAGTACTTAGGCAAAATCATTTGAATGTTGCCCCTATTCTTTAAAAACAGATGGCATTAATTTCTAACATAACAGTCAACAGGATAATTACACAAACATGAGAAAATATTGCAAATTAAATAGTAGTAAGGCTCTTATATATGGGTTATAGATTGGAAATAGATTATAGTAGATAAAAAGTGACAAAATAATTTCTTTAATGCCAAAAAGACTTCAACATGACTAATTTAATCTTTTCTAAATGGCACTATCCATGAACTAAAGAGTAATACTGTGATTCATTTTTGTTAGTCAGGTTAGAAATCTAAAACAACCCCAAGAACTGTGTGAAAACTACTAGTGTTGATGGAGAAATAGAACCAGATAAAGTCTATTACAAATACATTTTTTGGAGAAATTTGAAAATAAGAAGATATTTTAAGCATAGATGTCATCACTTGAATAAATCAACAAAAGATGTGGTGAATCATTTTTCAGTATTTGTTTTACTCAGGACAACTTTCAACTGAACTTAGATTGCCAAGTGAGGGAACGTGAAATCTTATTTTACTTTACGAACACCTGTTCACACTGAAACAAAATCGGAGAATGAATAAAATGAGGATATTGGCGTTCCTTTCCAGATAACTGAAGTTAGAATGAAGAATATGTATCCCTTTATGTTGTTATCATAGTGACAAATAAGTGTGGCACTGTTGAATGGCCTACTACCTGCCAGATGGACCGAATATTAAAGAAAGTTCACAAATAATGAGCCAGAATCATAGAGCAGTGGAGATGGAGATTAGTACTAATCCAAGTGCCTGACCTTTGTGCATTTCATTATTTTTCTGATCTCTGACCACATTTCTGCTTTTTTGTTTCGTGAAGAAGAGTAATGAATTGTTTCCTGCAACATAAATTCCTAATGTAGATGAAGCAAAGGAGTGATAATTAAAGGGAATAAGCCAGAAATCAGAGAACAGAGTATATATTCCATGTTACAGGTCCTATTTTAATTTCTCAATAATTTTCCAAATGAATCTTTTTTAAAAATGCCACTGAAACTCTGTCTTTATAACTATATTGGATATATGCAAATATTTGATTTAAGAAATCAAATCTTTCTTTATATAGAGATGGCAAAGAAACATTTTAGCATTTCACGCTCTGCAGTGTGATACAATTAGACTTTTAAAACAACAGCAGACAAGTGATTTGACAAGGAATATAAAATCTCATGTGCTTGAGCATTAGCATCAGAAGCAGCACTGGCACCTATCCTCTCTGTCAACTATTGTCCCATTAGTACGTTCACTGCATGAAGTTTCTGAGACTAAAACTTTCTGATTGCTTTTTTTTAAAGCAAATTACCTGTTGCTGTACTTTTAATACTCTCTCTAGCCTGCACTGACAAACAGTTGCAGAACATCAAATATATGGCTTACAGTTACTCAAGGCTGAACAATTTCTCTAGTAGGATGAGAAGTAACAAATTTCATGGAAGTATAAGAAAAACCTTGACTATGGAATTCAACAAATATGGATTTGATATTTACCTCTGATATACCCCTCTGGGAATTTGTTTTAATATTTCTAATTATCAGCTTTCTCATCTGTAAGTGAGGTTAATAATGCTCATATGATTATACTGTTAGGATTACAATGAAGTAACATATGTAAAGTGCAGGATGGGGACTCTGTCGCTTCAAAGATACAAGCACAATGAATGTTATTGTCACTTGTTAGAAGGAAATCCCTTAACACGCTGATTCTGAACTTAGTCACGTTATTGATGACCCAAATCCATTTGTACTCCTTATGTACGTAGAAGCTTTCAAACTTTATTTCCAGTTGCAGAGCTGCACTCAGGTAATAACTCAGCTAAAGAGATTTTCCCCCCCTTGAATGAATTATGCTTCTTGTGTGCTAAATTTTCTCAAGGCAGTCAACCATAAAAATTATATTATCTATTTCTCTTGTGTAACTTGTGTGAAAGTGGAGTTTGCCAAAACTGGCTGCTCAGCATTTAATGAGACCCTCCACTGTGTTTGATCCAGAGTCAAGCTGTATATAAAGAGGATAAACAGGAAGGTAGGAGAGGAAAACTAAAACTAACAAAATAATGCGATAAATAATGGGAGAATTTTTTGAAATCTCAAATGAGGAAATGGGCTGAGAAAGTCAATTAATTGTCCCTTCTTTTTTTTATAAGTGAAAGGTGAATTTGCTTTATGTGTGCCAAGACCTAAAATTAGGGAGCCTCATTTCCACTGAAGGCCTTAATATATATTGGTGAAATATGAAGCAGATGTCTCCCTGACCTCTACCTAATTGAACAGGAATGTCAGGGGAGGAGAGTCATCAATTTCTGAATTGTCTTAGAGAAGGTCCGAGGATTTTCAACAAATGATTTTGTTACATACACACACACACACACCCTCACACACAAGGTTATGTAAAATTATGAAAAAATACTGAACCATCCCTGTCTTTCTTAAATCTAGGTTTAAATCCTATGTAGTTTACTATTGACAATATAACTAGGAAGTTTTGCTTTCTTTGTCTCTATATGTGATATTAAATGGTGTTATAGCCTTATGTTCATTAAAAGGTAATTCAAGATTTTGAGGTCATCTGATTCTGCAGCCATCTTGATTTGGAGTCAAGTTGTCACCCACAGTGCCTCTAATTTTTTGTCTGAAAGTGTTTCATTGCATACCAGAGAGTTTTTGCCTTCTGCAATCATTATAGCTTACAAATATTATTAGCATAGAACAGGTTTCTCCGCATGAGGATGATCATCTGCTTGTCTGCCTCACCTATCAAACATTGAGAAATTATTTTTTATTGTATCATGAGTACCTACACCTGTCTTCAGTTCTACTCTTCAGTATGTTAGCTATCTATCTCTTACAAAGTTGTTGCAATGCCCTCCTAAAGCTTGCCTCACCCTTTATTATTCCTTCCTTCATACCAAAATGATCTCTATATTCCTCCAAAACTTTGTGCTGTTTATAATTTCCATATGTTTCTCTTATAATTGCCTATTACTGAGGGAAAACAAAATCAAATCTTACACTAAACTCTTGTATAAACACTGTAACTAAGCATGATTATATTATATTCTAAATTTTGTGTTCATTTCAATTATGTCTTAACATTTGAGCCTGTGCCACTATTATGTCTCACATTTGGAAACATATACTATTTGGATGAGTAGATGCCAGGAAAATAGATTAATGCCCACATATATCTGTGGAATATCTCAAGATAATAACACTGAAGGCAGTATTCTTCAGTATGGCAGTGAATCACTTGAGTCCACATTACTTATTAATACATTTCTAGGTACTAATGCATAATAAATCCCAGAACGAATGCCTCTTTGATATTGTCAAGTTTTCAAGTTTCCTGCATATGTTTATGTTCTAGGTCTGCTATAAGTTGAAAACCACAACCTTAGACTGTGACTGAGTACGAGTGTGAGAGTAAGACAGCAGAAATGGAAGACTATGATGCTGAAATTCAGTACATGTGAAGGTCCTATACATAACATTCTGAAGGGTAATAACAAACAAAATACATTCTATGAAATTTTATAGTATATATGTTCTGCGTATTTAGTGATGTCATAAAATCATAAAAATTATTTCCTTTTGTGATTTTTTGGTTAAAAAAGGTGAAAATCCTTGCTCTAGTTACATTAAGATATAATCTTAATATTCATACATGAGCATTTATACACTCTTTTTAAAAGACTGAGGACAGAATGATTCACATGGATCAGGATAGTTGCATCTCTTTGGCTCTAAGACCTAGTGAGTGTGTGCATAGTCTTTTAATACCAAATCACTTGAAGGTGTGAACCAGTGCTGTTTGACATAGATCAGAGCCCCATGAACACCTCCCATCTATTAAATCTTCAGATTTCAAGAATAAATATGTCGATGGTGAATAGAGTGATAGGGTAACTAATTTGTTTTCATTTTTTCTGAGACTTTCACCATTTTAGCCCTGGAATTCCTGTGTTCTGTTAACCCCCTTGGTTCTAGACAAACTATGTTGCTTGGTCATTCCATGGGTTCTTATCGGTTGTGCATTAAATTTTCCAGCCCAGTTACCTTTTACTAAAATAAATAACTTGAAAATCCAACATAAATAAGCTGTGTCTGAAGATATTTTGCTCTAAATGAAGAGTGACACCAAAGTTTTGCCCAATAATATCAACCCTTGTCACTAGCTCTGATTCAAGAACTCCATGAGACCATTTGACTACATAGTAGCTTCTTGCTTTGTCTCTATTGTTGATTAAGTTTTATTGAGTATGAAGATTTCTCTGGTTTTTAATTGCCTCATCTGGAATATTATCATGATAGCTAAATTCCTCCCACTTGAGGCCAGTGGTATTTCCTGATATCTTCCACAATAGTATGCATTATAGGCAAGAAATTGCTTTAGTGCTTTTCAGTATAAAGGGATTATAAAGAATAATCATATCTGTTGATCCACAGACTTCTCACTTATGAAAGAGCATTCAAAGATAAATTTTAGTAGCATGTAATATAAATACAAGTGTCAAAAAGAGCTTCAACCTTATTTTAATATTTGGACACTGAGCAGAAAGAAAGGGCTTTTTTTTAAATCTGTGTTTGTAGTATATAGCTATAAAATTTAAAAGTGGCCAGAGAAGCAAGCTTTAGGCCAAATGGCAGACTATTAGTAAGTCTATTATTACCTAAAAATTTGAGCATTTGTGGTTTTGGTGTTTCTATGTGTGATTTTACTCATTATGATTGAGCTTCCATAGGGAATAGCTTCATTTCATGTCTAGTATTCCCTCAAAAATGCAGATATTTTGAGTTGTTCTCACAAACTTATGTATTAAAATATCCTTGGAAGTAAGACTTATCAGTATATTTAACTGAAAGAAATATTCCAAAGTGATTCTTAATGATCAATTAATAAAATTTAATTGAATAGCCATAATTCCAGAGTGCACATCTTTATATTTCCATAGATAAATATCATATTAGCCTCAATATTATATATATATGGGTATGTATATATATATGTATATATATATATATACACAATTTATGTTCTTACCAAATTCTTTTCACAAATGAAGATTTATTCTAAACCAATCTGAAATAAAATAACCTTCCCAAAATCTGCATTCCAGAAGTGTGGTTTATCTGGACTTTCCAGGTGGAGTGTAGGAACACTGAGGAAAATATCAACCATGGTATTAGCAACCATTGTAATCACCCTCCTCTTAGAAACATCTGGCTGAAACCCAGATACTTTAGGCCTGCTATTAAAATGGGAAATGATTCCTGGAAAAAAACCAACTTCATCCACAATGAAATCCAGTCTTTGTGGATGAATTCAATTAGTGTCCTCAATTGAATACAAGGAGAAAAGATAAACCTATGGTTATGTATATGGTTCCACAGTCTCATAGATTTTTACCCATTACAAGCAAATGGTTTAATAGCCTGCACAATTAAATAAATTGCCAACTGCAGGAACATATTGAAGTTTGTTTAAAACTGTTCCTAGGGCTATAGTTCAGGGCCAAATTGATTTTACTTGTTTTTGGAGTTTCGTGGTACTCTTTGGAATTCATTGACGCCAATGTATCATCTTTCAGCACTGTTATCAAGGATGTTTCTGATTCTGCCCTGCTCCAGCACCCCACCAGGATTCAGAACAAGAAACAATTAATCTGTGTCAATTTGCAATCACCTGGCTTACTTTTTGTTCTGCTTTCTTTCTGCTAATAGTTGCTCGGACAGTGAGTCCCCAAGTACTGCTTTTCCTAAATGACTTGCTATTGAGTCCCAAGTGTGAGAGTAGGATATCATAATATTTAGGGTCTCGAATATAGATACACCTGATGGCTGACAAAAAGTGAACTCAGAACAAATTAAAAATTTATTATTTGCCCTTTGTTTTGAATATGCCAGTCTCTTCTTTAAAGATTACAGCTGGTCTTATAAACATGAGGCCATCATATCATTTTCTACAAGAACAAATATCTATAGAAGAGTAGATTATTATGGTGATACTAAAGGATTTATAATAGCATCAGTGGAGAGAGCAAACATGCTGGCAGGGTGATGAATGACTACTTTATTAACACTTGTTTTTTAATACTGACCAATAGTCTTCAAATAGTTCAAATTTTACTCTTTAGTTACCTCTTCTTTTCTTATCATAGATGTCCCCAACATCTTCTGTTCTACCCCACAATCACCACATGCACAAACTCACTCATACATAGGAAAATATAGGATAATGTGACACTAAATAACAACAAAAGAACAAATCACTCAAAAATAGCCTAAAAGCTTTTTTATAACTCTTATTAAAAAATATTTTCTACATAATTTTACATTTCACTTTCAATTATTTTTCATGGCATTGAAGAGAGCACTATATTCTATCAAAACTAATATATATACATATATATATGCTTCTATATATATACACACACAATGCAATCTACAGTTTATTCTGTGGTATCTTATTTTAGCCACACATTGTCCTTTTTGTGTTTATTTCACCTTGTGTAATAATGGCTTCTCATTTATAGGACTTTCAAAGTTTCACCTTCAGAACCACTAGCCCAAGACAAATTGGCACAGCAGGAGGTGATCGTCGCTCTGTGTGACACAAGAGGGAAAATACACATTATTTCTAATCTGCTGAAGCACATTTGACTTGATTCCCATGTCGATTTTATTTTGACAAGATAGATGGTCAGGGAAGCTCAACTGTATAGATTTGCACATTTATTCCCATTTTCAAGGCACAAGTGGAGAAATTTTTCTTGGTTGAGGACTTAAAGTGTCTTGTCACTGTTGTTAAGTATGAAACTATACAAAAATAAGAATACTGTTATACAGCATTGCAATATCCCATTCACTCATTGTTTGAGAAGCACACTGAATTGTCAAGGGCAAAGAATTCTAATTCAACTGTCACTGATTTGCTGTATCCACCAACAAAGCAATGTACACTAAAGGGGAAAGGGTTAATTTTACAAACTACCTTCAAGCTCAGGAGAAGAAGAACTCTTATAGTAGAAGGGGTGGATTCCTCAGCATCCCATCCCTTGTCATTTTCTTACCCATTGCAAAAAGGTATGTAAAGACAAGGTGATGCTGTTAGAACTGAGGGGAAAAGACTGAGACTAAAAAAACTTTTGCTTGTCATAGGATGGGTTCTTTTAGAAGTACATGTACTTTCATTTAGGCTACGTAACAAAAGACCTTGGACATGTGAAATCTTCTGGTACTTAATTTATGCTCAAGTACTGTTGAAATAAATTATTCTTCTTTGGAATTTTTCAAGACAATGTTAGCTCTTGTGCAATAATCACATGAAACACTTCTGGGTCAATTTCCATTTGGAAATCACTCACTTGGTTAATTGCAGATAAAAGAGTGAAGGTCCTCAA
This sequence comes from Solenodon paradoxus, assembly GCA_004363575.1. Classification (NCBI taxonomy): domain Eukaryota; kingdom Metazoa; phylum Chordata; class Mammalia; order Eulipotyphla; family Solenodontidae; genus Solenodon; species Solenodon paradoxus. Next base: position 117,152 of record RJWH01000080.1, on the reverse strand, counting down.
CAACTTAATGAAAATATTAGATATTTTCTTCTGCATCTTGTGGGTTAATGTAAGAAATGCTTATCAAGATTTTTATTGGTATCATCTTCATATCTATTGTATTGTTTTGGGGCAATAGTTGTTACTAAATATACTCAAGATTTATTTGTATATATGCTTCATAGAGTCATAGTATAAGAATAGTGGTAGGAAATTCTAAGGAATATTTCTCTGGAAATAATGGCAAAAGATTCATGTCCTAGTACTTTTAAATTATCACCCATGTGACTTGGACAAGATTCGGATTCTTTGGACTTTCTTTTCTTCACCTGCCAGCCAGAAATGATGATGTATAACACTAGCTTCTCACACTGAATATGTGTCAAATTAAATGCTGATTATAGGATTCCTTTCTAAAATGTAAAACAATATATAAATATCAGTATTATAATACTGTTTAATATGCTGGACTTCCCTTGTTTGGGATCAAGAGAGGTGAATAATTCATATCCAATAATTTTTATTTTATCAAATCCCTTTTAAACATATGTTTCACCAGTTTGCCATTTATATCATTTAAAAGGGAATAAAATAATATGGATTTTATACAGAACACTCATACCCAAATTCGTTTCTAAATAAAAGTGCCATCCAGGTGTAAAATAACAAAAGAGGCAAAATACTGGGAAAATAAAAGATTGATTCATCCAAAAATAAATCATTTAGACTTCTACCATTAAAATGACAGAAATATATTTATCTTTACCTTCAAGTACAAAATATATCTTTCTTGCATCTCTCACAAACATTTCCTAACCATGTTTCCAAATGAGGAAAAGGATTATAAGTGAGATCGTGAATCTGACCGTTGAAGAGAATTGAAGAGTTCTTTTCAAAAAATCTTCTTTTAAGGAAATGAATTCCAGAGTCCGGCAATTGTCCCCAATTCCCAGAAGTCCAAATCCAGAGATTAGCAGGGAATGCCAGAGGTGATAAATAGATTTTTAGAATCTATTGGTTTTGGTGAAATCTTTTCAAATGAGTAAATGATTAAAATGGCTCAATGAAAATCACACACAAAAGGGTGAAATATAATGACTATCTGATCTGTTAAAAGGAAAAAGCTTTTAAACTAATCGATCTTTTCCACAACAATTTATGTCATAGCCTTTTAAGATGATCCCATCTTAAATGGGAAAGTGACAAAGAAATATATATCTAATATACTTGTTCATTGGATAGATTTTCAGGACTCTAAGAAAATGCATTTGAGAGCTTTCATTTTTAAAGGAGACTCCATGTTACATTCTTGTGGATGATCTTATGTTTTGCTTTACCCTTGTTATCACTAAGGAGGAGAAAGTAGAGTATTGTGACCAACACTTTCTTGCTTCAAGCTTGATGGGTAACTGTGTAGCAATCATTTAACCTCCATGCACTTCATTGCTGACATCTCTCAAAGGAGTACACTAATGTATGTCACACTAATGCTTGCCATCCATCTATTTCATGGACACATTACAAGGGTTAACTAATAAGACTGATAAGCACTTTGCAAATTCAAAGTATAAAGTGGAAGTGCTAAGTAAGCTAAATAGAGAGAAAAGATCTACCTGCTGGTCAACTGATTTGAATTTTCAATGATTATTAATTTTGTGAATACATCATTTTATTTTTGCAATAAAGCCATTTGAGTATTTTTAACTCATTTTGAAGACAGTAGTGAATCTTGTGTGCATCATTTCTAACATAAAAAGAAGTTTAACCTAAGTGTTTATTTTTCAGATATACTACAATTGTGTTCACTTTTCATATACAAACACAAGGTTGTGGGGTTTTTCTACTTTTTTGTTTTTGGTTTAAATCCCTCTGCTGTGATATTATCATGTGGTAGATATGTCATGACAAAAAAAGAAATACTCTAATTGGTCAGAAAACTAGGATGACTAAAAACACTTTTCCCTTAGTTTTGAGAAATTATGTCTCACCCGTTGAAAAGACAAACTCTAAGGAAGAGAAGAGGTTTTTTTCCATCTTAGTTTAATATTCAGTTCTAGTCATACCTACTTCAGCTGTCAGGAAGGAGACTAATTAGTGCTAGTGACGATGGGAGTTTTTGTGATGCCAACTTTTGTCTTTTAAGAACTGGATTAAACTCAAAATCATTTCCCACACTCTGCAAAATGAAATGCTTTGACTATGTCTCAGCAAAGACACAGATGAAATCATTTCCAACAGACTTTGACATTATAGTTACAACTAGAGGTGGGCAGTCAAGTTCAGTAGGACAATTATCTGAAATAATACAGGCCAACCAAACTTGGGCTATATATTAAACTGCTCAGGCTATCGTATCAAAATGGTACAAACTGTGGTTTAAATAACAGACATTTATTTTCTCTCAGTTCCGGAGGCTAGAATTTCATGATTGAGGTGGCAGCAAATCCAACTTCTGGTGAGAGCTTTCTTTCTGACTTATAGAGGTTGGCTTATTGCTGTGTCTTGACTTGATTTTTCTTCTGTACTATAGAAAGAGCTCTGAGGTCTCTTTCTCTTCTTATAAGGACACTAATTCTATTTGAATTGTGTCCTCCCGAATTCACATTAGGGTCGGGACTCTAAAGTGTGAATTCAGGAGGACGTGATTCAGTCTGACACTAAAATATATGACATAATGGAGACTCAAATATCCTTTACTTGAGTATTCTTGATGCTTGCAGTGTTACAACATACCTGTGCACCTTATAAGTTTTTAGACTAAGCATAAGTCTAAATTTTTCCTTTCAAACGTCTATATAAAACATTGTTTGTTCCATTTGAATGATAAAGATGCATTTAAGAGCAATAGGATAAAATTAATCTCCAATATATAAGCAATTGTTGAGTCAGTAAAAAATGTCTCATCCCACTCAGCACAGATTTAGAGTTTTGGAAAAACTGAATGATATGACCTGATTTGCTTGAAATTTAAATAGAGGGAAAATTATTTCATTTCTTAATTTTGAGACTAGTGCAAAATCTTTTTAAATGGAAAAATACTTCCATAAAACCCTGGTATTAAATTATGTTAGATACAATCATAGCATGCCGTCTTCATCTCTCCAGATTCTCACATGCTCATTTGAACCCCAGAGTAGCAACACGCCACCATCCATCCCAAGCCTGAAGTTAGCATGTGTAAGTTTGTGTTGGGATCAACTACATGATTTACTTAAGAATTTACATTCTTGTATTCTTTTCCATGACTATGATACCACCCAATAGTACCCCCTTTAATTGTTACAAGAAGAACAGAGGAAGAGAGTTTGCATGAAGGGGAAACCAAATACCAATTCTATATAGCATATGAAAAAGGTTAGGAAATCATTTGGATGTAGAAAACAGTGTGATAATTCTCCAAAACACAGCTCATAGTAGCATATACCCTGAAGCAGCTACATTTAATAGTCAACAATCACATTTGTTCTGCCAGTGGTGATATAGTTTCAAAAAATAATCATCTGTCACTTTCAATTAATGCCAAAATTGAATTATTTTTATTTAGCTGTTTTCTTACTATTTAATTTACAAATATATTCTAGTTATCTAGCTAAATAAATATCTAAATATAAGGAATTTGTACATTTACACCTATATATGTAGCAATCTGTGACTTTCAAACATATTTTAAAAATATATAAATGTGTTAAGTAACACATTTGGCTTATTTTGACTTTTATATCTTTGTGCAAAAAGAGTTTAATTCAATTCCTGACTGAATAAAAAACTTCATAGCCTTTCCCTCAATGGATAAAATTAAGGAAGTTTATTCTATAGCACCTAGTTCTCTGTCTAGTGTCTATTTTTCAATTGCATATGATTTGAACTCCAAATAAATACCCCATTGTGACTTTAAACAAAGATTATTATAAGAGAAGGGCACAAATAGAGTTTTTGGTGAGGTGACAAAACATTGGAAGACAGAGCAGCTATAAAAGAAGGCAGTGAGAAATAAAGGTTTTTGCTGATCTGTCAGTGTGAGGAGAACTTAAATATATAGTAATGCACCCATATTTTTGAATATTAACTTGTTTTGCTTTGCTATTTTTGGAAGAAGTCAAGGTTCTTAAGAGGGTGTCAGCCTAGATTAGAGTGGTTCCTAAATTTAATGACTTGTGTCCTCAGAAGAAAGAGAGAGGATGCAAAAGAGAATGTTAGGGAAAAATGGATACAGAAATTGGAGTGATAGAGCGACAAGACAAAGAAAACCCGGAGCCACCAGCAGCTAGAAGAGGTAGAGAATACTCTCCTAGAAAATTTTGGAAATTTGGAAAATGGAAAGAATAAGTTTCTGTTGTTTTAAGTCACCAAGAGTGTGTTAATTTATTACAGTAGCCCTGGGGGAGTAATACAATCAGTAGCCAGAGAACTGATCTGGTAATGAAGATCATGGCCTGAGGTCATGGGTGAGAAGAAACTGTATCATTTCTGTGCACAGGAGCCAGAATGAATCAAAACTTTTACTTGCTGGTTACCTTCACAGGAACCAAATGTGTGGAAATTCTTGCTTCTATCAAGTGGCTTCCATTAAGACTCCCCAGAGAGTCCATATTTTGAGTTTAGCTTTGCAGCTCTCTCTCACCTGTGGATGGTTGCTTAAATGGAAGTACAAACCTAAATGCTCAGTGTAAAATGATCATATAATAAACCAGCTTCGCTAAGCTGCTTCAATACTTCCTAGAGCGAAATCAGAAAGTCTAAGAGAGAATCTTTAAGAAAATATGTATAAGAAAGCAATATGTGATATGAATATCTACCCAGAAACTCAACAGGAATAGTATTCTACAAACCTTAAAAGCATTAATCCTTGTGGTATCACAACAGGATAGATGAATTTGGGCTTGACTATATGAGCTCAAGAGTGACAGAAAAGAATTATCTTTAGATTAGCAGGATTGTGATTTTGAAGTCAGTGGCAGGTTTATATTCTGATTATTCAAACTATTAACTTGCTGGCTGTTGCATTCTTCGGTACTGTCTTAAGACAATGAATGAGGATAATTTCAAGGGTAATCTGTTAAAGAGGTTTAGTAAGTAGAGGACTTCTAGATAAAATACATGTCATGTATATTCTTTTTTTCTTCTAACTCAAAAAAATATCTTTTGTACATGGTCCTTCTTTATGTTCTGGGGTCACATTAAAGGATGACACACATACAGTGAGTTTCCTCATAAAGTTGTCTCTGCATCTGTACTTCTAAAATATTAGTCTAGAACACATAAAAGTATAACTATTACTACTCATAAATTTAAGATTTTTGTTTCGTTCGAAATGTCTGCTGTTTTTGAGCCTTCTAAATGTATAAAAGCTCACTGGACTTATTTTCTCTAATAATTATCTGTTTTTAAAATATTTTTTCTTATTTCTTTTGTTTACAAAACCATGCTCATTTTAAGATATTAAACTTGCTTCTCAGTCTCTGGATATTACACCCAATACCCATCACCAGAGTTCTAGTGTCCTTTACCACCTTGTTCCCTCTCTTATTCCCTCCTCCTCTACAGTCATCATCTTGCCAAGAATTATCATAGAGTCTATAAAAATCTATGTTGCAGCATGCTATATCCCTAGTACTTCACTGAAAGTGAAAGGAAAAAGACTTCTTAGTCTCCCAAATTGAGTTGACCCAACTAGTAATAACTTCTATTTATTTATAACCCTTTTCATCTTTCTTAAGCAACATTCATACATGCTTCATTTTATCCTCATAAGAGGTCAGATTGTTCTTTACTTTGCTAGCTGGCTCCTTGAATTTCTGGCTTTTACTTCCCAGTGTGCCACTAAATATTAAATAAGGAAGTTAAGCAGGAACTTCCAGAGACCATATTTCTATCCCAGGCAATTGCATCTCACATTCTCCTATAATTTATTCTTCTCACATATGTTCAAGAAAGAACTTTTCTTTATCAAAGAGTCGTAACTTGGACTTAAGATGTCAGAAATAATGTCTGATCAGAAAAATAAGTTATTGTACAATAAGACTTAAAATAAGACAGGTTGTCAATTTTCCTATTATTCTAAAGGAAATGGCATTCTGGACCTTCACTTACCATTAAGTGAATAAAAACAGACATCCTGTATCACATTTTTAGGAAGCATTTTGCTGTAATCACTTGCAACATGCTTGAATGTCTTGGATATCAGAAGACCAAACAAAAGGTCAGAAGCTGAAGATTGTTTTGCAAAATAGTTTGACTGAATGTCTTAAGGTTGTAAAGGCACAATGCTATTAATATTTTTCTGTATATTTCAACCTCTAAAAGTGAAACTATAATAGAATGAAAGTTGAGGCAACAGTTAAAGTCTAATTTCCTCTTTGCATTAGTACATTTTAAGGAGTCCTGTGAAAAATCTTAAAACTGACAAACGTATTTTATATGTTTCACATAGAAGATTTTCAAAGTTTTCTTTGTTCTTCATGAGTGCTATACATGATGATGAAACTTAGAATTCATTATTAATTTGTGTTTGTGTCAGAGAAGTACAAGTTTCAAGGTAGGTGATGCATATTCAAGATAAAGATAATAAAATAGATCAAAGATCTCACAGCTTCAAAATACAAATATCACAGAAATTTCCTAAAAAGTAGACAATACTGATTTCAATATCGCAATACATTTGCTATAAAATTGATCTAACATAAATTACATATGCTATCTGAAAGTGCTCCAGGATAGAGTACCATTTAGAATTAAAAATAGATCAAGCTATGGTGAAGTATATCTCTCTTCTAATATTTGGATAAAACAAAAATAATTATTTTGTAATACAATTTAGCAATAAATCTCAGGATTCAAAACAAGTCCATATTCTGATACATTAGGAACCATACTTTCAAGAAACTAATCATAAATTAATCCAAAATGTAATAAGAAAATTAAAGTCATCTAAATATTCAACAACAGAGAATAATTTTCATGTTATAGTACATATCATGCACTTATATAGTATTATTATAGATAATAAAATATTATAGTTTAATAGGCTTTCACAATTTCTGATATGACCAAATTTGTGTAAAATAATATTTATTGAAATATTGAAAAATAAAATTACATGAATACTATGACCCCAAATACAATATTTTAATAATTTATAATTGCTACTTGGAGTTTAGAATGATTTGAAAACCACCATGCTTGTATTTATATTCTCCCACAGTGAAATTTTCATGGAGGCTCTTTATATCATTTTTTTTACCTTTTATGGAAACAGCAAATAAAAATAAAACACATAAAAATACATGGCTTAACCTGGGCTCTCACTTATTAATAAGTAATTATCCCTGAAAATAACTTATGGTGTGAATATTTAGAGAATAAGTGTTTGTTGCAATGTAGGAAAGAACTAGATATACTGTTTTCCATTTGCAATACTTCCTAAAAAAAATGTCATTTAGACTTTCTTTTGAAGTAAAATCTCTCATGATGTAGAAACAAAATTCTCTCACTTGATACTTCAAATGAATTAAAAATCCACCTTGAAATAACTAAATGACTCAAAGTAAACAAAAGATTTACTAAATTAAACTAGTTAATATTTTCCTGATCAGCTAAATTAGAAAGTTGCAAGATTGTACAAGAACCACAGGAATGCAAAAAAACAGTATTTAGAGAGGATCCAGGAGGAGCTTCTTAGCTATAGTAATGGGGGGACATCACAGCAGTTATTCTTCCCTTTCTAAACTGCTATTTAAGGTCATATTTGGCTCACAATGCTGGACAACATATTGGGTCAGTACTCTTGCTAGAGATAGATTCCACATCAAAACAAGGAAATTGAGAAATGCAAGGAAAACTTACACGAGATGGTTAAAAAGAAACCCCACAAAAAAGGTTAACACTGGAGAACCAATAAAGCCTGCAAACTTGAAGCCAGGAGGTAGTAATTACTTGAAAGTCAGAGAAAGCAGCTACAGAAGAGGACCATCTGACAATTTCCTTAAGTACTGACCTTTGGTAGAGGGACATCATCAACTGCTGTGATTTGTATAGGAGGTATTCAGCAGTATGGACAATCTAACCTCACTCTCTTCCCTGACTTCAACTGAATAAATCCAAAAGAAAGAGGTTCTGTTGATGCAGTCTACAAAGTTTAGCCTCAAGGGTACAGAACTAGATGGAGAAGGGGTGGAGAGTGGTCTGAAAATTATTTAGCACGCAGATGTTTTTAGTGATCTCTGTTTCATTAACCCTAACTCTCTTCAGTATAGGATTACTATAAATAAAAATAAAGTACTACAACTGGTAAAGAAGGAATAATGAGCCCTTATAATAAAGAATAGAAAGTAGTTGATATTTCATCTATTTCAAGAGTCCTCTGGGCTGATTATATCAGAATGTTTGCTAGTGAAAGAGCCAGAATCCAGTGGGTCCTTTTTTTCATAAATTCTCAGTGAGACAATAGACACAAGCAGAGCTATCTCCTTGGCCCAGGTGACAAAACGCAACTAAAAGTTGGGGTCCATTGTCATCTCAACATTTTCCTGGAACCTAATCAGTACTTTGGAGGCTTTCACAGTAATATGGACACTGGGATTTTCACAGAAAAATAGAGTCATAAGTGTTTTGACAGTAACTTAGACAAGGAAAGAAAGAGCACAGAAAGAAGAACTGGTCAAACAATACATGGTTACTGACTTTGACAAGAGATACCACCATGAAAGTGTAATAGCCCAATAGTGACTCCAAACCAACTATGATGGATTTTGAAAAGAGGAATTATTGAAAGGATGTAAGAAAAAATAAAGGTAAATATGTCATTAACCTAGCGAGATTACTGTTCTTCATCTTGGGTTTCCTGCTTTATTTGTACTAGCTGGCAAAGGCTGGTGAAGTCTTGGGTACCCACTTTGGCCAGAGAGGAATTATGGAGGAGAGATATTTGCAATAGAAGAAGGAGGTTTACAGCTTTGAAGTCTTTGCTCCCTTTACATTTTTTTGTAACATAGCTTTGGTTGTTTTCCCAGGTCTGTCTCTGACTAGCTGCTAAAGTTTTGAGGACTCACATGCACAATCTTTGGGGGACTCTGAGTAACAACATATATTTATGGTTCCAGATTTCTTATGATCAGGCTGATCAAAAACAAACACTATAGATATCACCTATATATAGAATAAAAAAAACCCAAAACCAAAACAAAACAAAGTTCAATGTCATACAAACAGAAAATAGAATGATGGTTGCCAAGAGCCGAGGAGAGAGGGAAAATGGGGTATGTAGGTCATATAACATACAACATTCTGAGTTATATGAAGATAAGTTTTGAGACTATAATACATAACATGATGACTAAAGTTAAATATACAAATACATAATATTATTTCTTGCAATTATTTCAGTAAATCTTAAGCATTCTCACCACAAATAAAATAAATATGACCTGTATTAACTATGTGAGGTGATTGATGTATTCATTATCTTGTTTTTAGTAATCATTCTACAATGTAATATATAGATATCTAAATATGCATATAAACATATATCTATATATATATTCACAATCATTACAGGCACACTTAAAAATACACTATAGTTGTCAATTATTTCTCAGTAAAAATAAAAAAAAAATATTTGTGAGTCTTGAAACATATGGGAATAATTTATTTTATAATTCTTCCTAAGGAATACTTTTAACAAACAAAGCCCAAATGGGGAGGGGGGCTATCATGCAAAGTTATCCCTAACCACAAATTTCTCCAGGTGACTTTGTAAGCAAATATGCTATTGTCTTATTTTGAATGTGGTAATTCACAATACATACTACTATATTTAATTTTTTTTTGGGGGGAGGGAAATAGGGATCTCTATTTTCACATTTCCTATGCAAATACATAGGAATGTAATGGATATTGAAGTCGGGGTGCTACCACTTGAAAAAAAATCTATTATTTTAAATTAGTAATATATTTTATGCTAATTCACATTCCAGAGTTTTTCGTCATTTTTTTATTGTGTTGAGAAACCAGAGAGGAAAAGAAGAAAATGAATGATAAGGCAAGTGTTAGAGATCTTCTGAAATTCACTTCTTTGATTGGTAGATATATTTTTCATTTTTTTCTCAGAAAAACGTATCAGGATTTAATGTTTGGATTTTTGAAATGGAGAAGGCAGATCTATCCAAAAACTGCTAAGTGTTACCTACTGAACAGTCCAGATGCTGGGTAGTACAATTTCAGTATTATAAGAAATGATAAAACACTGGGCACTTGTGCTGTATAACTCTATCAGCTCTATTTGCATCTTAATCCTTGACTTGAAAGAGAGGCAGCAGGAGTTGCTAGTATCATAAAACTCTGTGTGTGTGTGTGTGTGTGTGTGAGAGAGAGAGAGAGAGAGAGAGTGATAGGTTTTGTTCAAATTCAGACATGCTGTACCATCCCTAGCTTATGCATCACATTTGTGGCAGTAATAAAAATAATCTTAAAATAACTGATTATCTATATCTCATAACGTGTAGAAAAAGAGATGAAGACAATCTTGAAATTTTATTTAACTTTGAGACTAGCAGAATGTTAAGCAACAATAATAAAACTCAAGGTGTAGAGAGCAAAATTTTGTCCAGACATTAAGATCACTGTACACACAACAGTTTTTGCCTGTTCCTCCATCACTTTCTTTCTGTTTAAATCATATGGCGAAATAGAAGAACTGAGACAGTCTGTAAAGTATTTCTCCAATATATAAAATATGAGATAATGTATTCACTAAAGCAGCTTATTTTTCTTAATGTAATTGAGTCCTTAAAAGTCTGAGATCAAAATAACTGATGGGATATTTCAATAGGAGGTAAAAGATAACTTATGGAGGACTTCAAAAATTTTTTTTCAAATCTTGGTATAATACTCACTTCAAGGGCATAAAAAGAGTAGCATTTGTAAAAGAAGACAAAAAAGAATATTTCCTTAGATGAAATTATTGGAGAATTCTAGAAATTTCTCCCCTCAAGTGCTCAAGTGAAGTGGAGGAAACTTTAGGATTACTCAGAAAACTTTGTATATATTTCCTAATGTTTTCAGTACACAGAATCCAGGTTTTCAAGTGTCTTGAGAAGCTTAAATTGACAATACATAGGTTGTTGTTAACCTTGGAGATAACACTGGAAAACCTAGTTTGTGAGACCAGGAAAAGAGTGGGGGGAGGGGGAGAGGGAGGAGAGGGAGAGGGAGAGGAGAGAGGAAAAGAGAGAGAAGAGAGGAGAGGAGGTGGGAGGAAAGCATTCACCCTCACCCATATTGTTGTCATGGGCAGCATTTTTCACCTTAATATTCATGTGTTGAATTTCTAAAGCCCAATTCCTCAGAATTTGACAATATTTGGCCAGATGATCTTTAAAGGAATAATTAAAGTTAAATGAGTTTATTAAGACAAGCCCTAATTCAATATGACTGGTGTCCTTATAAGTAGAAAAAATTAGGACACAGACACAGAGAGAGATCATGTGAGGGTATCAAAAGACAATGGTCATGTACCAGTCAAAAAGAACCTTCTCAGAAGAAATTAAAAATGTCAGTGTCTTGATTGATTCTCTAGCGTCTGGAACTCTAAGGAAGTAAATTTCTGTTGGTTAACTCACACGGTTTCTAAAACTTTGTTATGGTAGCTCTAGCAAACTAATACAACTGGCAACTGGCTAAATTTCTGCATCAGATATGGAAGATTTATGGATCATTTTTGTGGAGCCATATGGAACACGTGGAAGAGAGCAAATTTGTGTTGCGTTCATTCCTTTCAGTGAACCATATGTGAAGAGATGCCATAACCTAAAAAAAAATGAAGTAGTCAGAGAAATGCCCAAGAATGAATGGATGAAATTAATTTTCTTGTGATAGGTCAATACAGAGTAGGGATATTCTCAGTTGAGAAACACTGAGAAACAGAAACTCTTCCCATGAGAGGAAGCCCTTAGAAAATCCACCAAACTTGAAGTCAATGCAAGGTCTCAATAGTAAATCCAGGAAGGTAGTTTTTGCTCCTTATTTTCCATCCTGAAACACTGAGGTAATCAATCACAGCAAGCTGATGGAAAGATAAAGATAAATGACTTACTTCAACCACAGTCAGCTTGACCTATGGCAGAACTGAAAAGAGAAAAAAAGAGACTCAGCTTCAAAAGACGTGATAATTTAGTTTGAATATTTTACCACTGAAGCACTTGTGAAAAGTCAAGAAGACCAAGATCTGTCATTATTTTAAATTGACTTGAAAAACAATGGAAACTGATTGTGATATTACTCAAGGGCATAGAAAGGGTTTGAAAATTAAAGGTCTATGTTTGCCCTCTGCGAAGTCATGTGAATGCAATGTTACAATTATTTTAAGTATTACCGTGATGGAAGTTGGTGCTAAACATATTAAATTGCCTTAAGTAAATACTTAAGAAATTATTGATAATTGAACTGAAAGGAGCTATTAAATTCTTTCAAATATGTCTTTTAACCCAAATAGAAGTTCTGGAAAATCCCCTTTTATTTCTTTATGCAAACAAGAAGATTCTCAGTTTCCTGAAAATTGTATGTAAAGGAATTTGAAATTTGAACACTAGTATGTCTGGCACTAATTCCAGACCCTTTCAACCATGCCTTATTTTATTCTCTATACCACTTATTCATTAAGTAGCTTTAAAAACACACATGATGTAAACTCTTTCTTAAGGGTATTCATCAAATATAACTTTAACAATTATCAGTAATTTGATATTTCGACTAATTCAGAAATTTTTATAAAGAATTTACTGGTTGTTTTTTAGCAATGTTCAATCTATTGCAGTTTATTTAAAGAAGAAAACAAACATTAGCTTCAAAATAATCACAATTAATAGGAGAGAAATTTTATTATGTGAAACAACTGATCAGCTCAGATAATCTCTAAAACACTTAAGTAAGAAATGTCTACATGCACTAAGAAAAGTTTGAAAATGATTGGAAGGCTTGACAGATTTATCAAAGCAACAGATAAAATGCAGAGTAGATATTTAAAATTTTAAATAGTTTAGAAATTGAAGAATATATAAAGGAGAATTCAAAATTATATTGCACATTGTAAACATCTCAAGCATTCATATTTGAAAGTACAAGTCTACATCTTGAGATTTACAAAAGATTACCTCGAATTAACAAATTTTGGGGATAGAAAAACCTTCAATTTTGTCTTCGGTCTCTTTTTGTTATATTTTCTTTAATTTTAAAAGTTGTAAAATAAGGCCACATACATGCCAAGTATTATAATATATGCAAACACTACATTTTAATAATATCAGTGCTGACAAATGCTCTATATGTGCAGTTTACAGCAGTATAACAAAGGTCTATTTATTACTTTCAAAATTATTTCCTAAATTAGGTTTTGAGAAAGAAGTACATGTGTTGATAAAGGATAAGAGGTTTTATGTACCAAAAGTGCATTAAATTTTTTATATTCAATAATTTAAAAAATGAATTGGACAAATGCATTTATTAGAGAAATTTATAGAATTTAATGTAATGTAGGTTATAAACTAGAATATGTTTCATGAAGATTTTGATGAGATCATTTGAGCATTTTGTAAGAACTGCTGACATCGTAAGGAATTTTAAATTATCTTGGGTCACAATTTTGAAAATAAAAGTACACTGAAATACAAGTCAGTGAAAAATAGGTGAACATTCTGAACATAAGTATGTCAATTAAAGTGGTTGTCTTGCAGTCCATATAAATTATAGAGTAGTTTGTTAAACTACACAAAGTGACAAAATTAAAAACAAGAAACTGTTCTCATGGAAAATAACAGAAAATTTTGTTAGCTTCATCATTAATATTTGATTTATTTATTATTCCAATTATATAAGGAAAATACAAAAAATGAAACTCCCTAAACATATATGAAAAAATGGCAAACCAATGGTTTTCACTGATTAACTTTAGTTTCCTTCAAAGAGTCCCTTCCCATAGTTATTCGTATATTTTCAAATTAAGATCTAGTAAGGAAATATGTTTATGCTTGAGGAACAAACTTCTTATTAACCATTAACTCAACCAGGATCGACCTTTTGTGATTATAATTACTATAATAGCTTAAGTTAAATTTCATTTCCAGAGAATTTCGTTAGAACACATGGAAAATTCCTTTAGCAACGCTTTGTACGTAGGTCTTAAATAACACTAAAAAAAAATCTAGAAGCTATCTAGGCAATCATTTTTGCAAGTTGCCTATTAGGAAAATCTTTTCACAGATTGTGTATTTAGTTGAGCAGTGTAACAGATGCAGGATATATTCTATCTTGCACTATTTTTCCTTATGTTTAATTGTAACTTAGAAAGCTAGAAAGAAGATGTAAAATACAATCAAATAGAGAAGAAAAACACATTTAGAAAAGCAATTTTGATCATAAGTGTGTGGTATCTATAGAAACTGTTATGTTGGAAAGGGTTTGCCATTTCAGTGATCAAGTTAATGAAGGTATCATTAGATCTCTATTTTAACACAGCAATTTTGCTACATATTATACTTCATGCAGCTCAGTTGTTACATTGGCTAATTTAATTTTTCAGATTATTGGATTCTGAAATTCTTTTAATTCTCAGGGAATAAAAGGAAAGTTGAATATTTAATATAAACTTTCTTTTTATTTAGAAACAAGTTAGTGTGCTGAGATATTTTGATAAACATTTTCCTGAATGAAAATGGTGTATTCAGCATCCTCCAAGAAAAGACAAACAGTCCATGTGACTACCAAATCTGGCTATAATCGGGGAGAATATTCAGGTGTTAAATTAACTAGAAGAAATGTTCTCTAGTTCCAGAAAGCTGAGCACCATATGGAATATTGCAGCATTTCTTAAACAACAGTAAAAAGTGGATAGGCAGAATAAAGGGAAATGGAAGAATTAATGCAAAAGGATGTATGGTCGAACTCCAAGCTATAGTCTTAATATAAATTTTCATTAATCGCAAAAACAAGTCTCTGCGACTGTTGGTGAACTAACTCTTTCTTAAATTTGTATGTAAAAATGTCCAACCTCTATTCTGAATGATCTATACCATTATTGAGGGAAGAAGGAAGTCCTGTACCATAGATTCTACGTATTTAAGGTAGTGTTACGTGAGAGCCTGAGTCTTAATCTTTATTCTGTACTCTCATCCCCACCACACAATACTATGATGAAGAGCAAAAGCTTTGCATGCCCTTGTGACTCAGGAAGCTGGGATGCTGGCATGTGCATCACATGCAGCCCAGAGATTTAGGTTCAAGACCTGGAATGAGGGGGTAAAACGTAAATGAACTAAATAGGGCTGTTACATCCTTTTCCTCCACCTTTTCCTTACATGCTACTTCCTCCTCTCCTTCCTTTTCTCTCTTTTAAAAGAAACAAAAAAAATTAATCAACTATGTTTATTGAATTTTTTGTGTTTCTGTTTGTTCTTCCTGAGACCAAAAAGGATGATTTTTTACAGTGCAAAATGTGTCACTAACTTAAATAAATTACCATTGGATTAATCACTTTTATCATTCCAGAGAACCACTTTCATCATTTTCTACAGAACATTTCTAAGTGAGCTGTAGTTGGATCTGTCATTTAGACCAAATGGCACTATATATCTAATAAATTTCTATCTATGATTATCATTGACCAAAAATAAAGATCTTTATTAATTAATCTTTATTAATTAATTAATTAATAATATTGAAGGAATACTATCATGCATATTTTCCCACCTGTGTGTTTATTTCACACTTATAATCTCTGAGAGAGATATTTTCTTCCAGTGAGTGTCTCTCTGAAGGAAGTCATATTCAGTCAGGGTCATCAAGCTAAAGCACTTATATGAGCAAATTGCATGATCTAAATTCATTAATTCAAAATCCATGTGAATGGAAGATAGAATAAAATAATATTATGCTTTAAATTTGCAATATGTCCCATTTGACAATATGGTCCATGTCAGATTTTAATTCACTGATTGTTCTTTTTGTTCATGTTGTAGTTATATGGTTTTTCCTTTCTCCTTCTCTCTGTAATCGATTTCTCCTTCTTGATTTCCTCTGCTATGCCTTAATATGATGACAAATCCAATGTCCCGGTTGTTTGAGAAATAAAACACAGCTCCTCAATCCTCAACAAACTCTCTCAACTTTTTTACTTAACCCCAGGTGGTGAGTTTTCAAGAAACTATGTGAGATAGTCACCATAGCAAAGGGCTTCCTACTGTCTGAAGATTTGGTTTATTGTTTTATTCCATAATACATCCCTACTGCACAAAGGAAAAACCTATTCTCTATTCTTTTGCATTTCAAAAATAAACTTTAGAAGATTATAAGTGATAAACGCTGAAGTATTTTTAGTTCTCGTGCTGAATCCACAACCATAACAAAAATATGAGGACTAGAAATTTAATATATGGGGAAGTATACCTATCGATTCAAAGATTTACTTTATTAACACTGTGCTAGGATATGAACCATTAAATTAAATCACCTCAAAAACCAGTTGTTGTTTTTCATGAAAGACACATAAACAGATATTTTGGTTTGGGTTTGGCTGAAAATAAGGGCCACAATCATAAGGGTGATAATAAAAGCTTAAGGATAGTACTATTTAAAAGGAAATGAGCAAGAGACAGAATAGGCAATTTCTCTCAATATCAGAAAGAGTCTAACACCATATCAATGGATAAACAGAAGAGAGATTAGATCTAGATGAATAAAATGAAAATGTCCAAGACATGAGATAATAATTGTATACTAAAAAAATAAGAGAATTCCCAGGAAAATTTGGACTCTGAGAGGATTGTGGAGACTGGGTGAGGGTAATTGGGACTATGATAATGGATGAAAGTAATTTCCTTCCTTCTTGTGTGATAATACCTTCCATTATAGATAAAGCTTTGTAAGGACTTCACTTTTATTTCAGGAATGAAGTAGTAACACTACTCACAACCATAAAATATAAAGACAATAAAACAGCAAAATGTGTTTGTTTGTTTTTAAAATATATAATATATTTACTTTTTTCCTTTGTAATGAACATGATGGAAAAAAAATGATGGAACAGCGTCTCAGAAAGATTCCATCTTGAAGAAGGCTTATTATTTGCTACTCTGTACAGGGTTCTTCCTTTGCCACCCAGAAGAGAAAGGTTTTTGGACAAAGTTAAGTTAGAGATGGGAAGTTATTTAACAAAATTATTAGTATTTCAACTTTTGCGTTCTCTTATTTTAAAGGACTTATATAAATAACCTGATCTGGAATTGATGGTTATGTCCTACTCTGACCCGTTAGCAAATTCAGATGTTGAAGCCCCAACTATCGGTGTGACAGAATTTGGAGACAAAGTCTTAGGAAATTAATGGAAGTTAAATAAAGTCTTAAGGGGTGGTCATTCCCTTGATAGCTTTCTCATTCTTTTATAAAGAGACTATAGACAGTTCTACATCTTTCTGTCTCTACTTCTCCCTCCTTCTCTCTTAATCTCCACCACAAGGCAAACAGTGAGATAATGACCACCCGCAGTCCAAGAAGAGAGCTCTTATCAGGAACCAAACTGGCAAAAACCTTGATCTTGGACTTCCAAACCTCCAAAACTATGAGAAAATTAATTTCTGTAGTTGAAGTCCTCCAGTTAGTAGTATTTTGTAATGACAGCCTGAGCTGACTAATATAGAATCAGAAACTCCATCCCTAGATTATCCTATATTCTTGACAGACAATAAAAAGAAAATGTTAGGGGAAAAAAATCCAAACCCTTAACTAGAAATTGGATTAAAATCAAACATACTCAGATCAGGGGAACTTTCCTAGAATAGGCGATGCCCTGAATTTCAGAGGATGAAAAAGCCCTTAGTTACACAAAGATGAAAAGGAAAGTCATTTCATGAATCAGGGTCACATGAAGAAGATACAGAGAAGAAAAACAGCATAATAGTTCAGAACTGCAAGGAGTTGGTGAAGGAAAAGTTTTGAAATAAAGAGTGGTGGGTGATGAGATTATTAAGGGCCAGTTCAAATACCTAAATATTATTTGAAAAATTATGATGTATGTAACTAATGAGAATCTTCCTTCGAAATATTTAAGCCTGTGAATAATTGCCCCTGTGTATGTTCTCACTGAGATTGCTTATTTGGAATTAAGAGAATTCATTAGGAAATACTACCACATTGATTCTATTATTAAAGGGGTACCCCAAGTTGATCTTTGTCCTATTTTTTCTCTTCATTTTATGAGACAGACAAACCTTGGCACACAAGAAGGTAAGGTTCAGACATTTTTTTATGTAGTTAGTTTTCTCAGCACACATCAAAAACTTTTCTACAGTTTAAAATGCATATATGACATATCAAAGTCCTGGGAGCAGACATACTGTTGCATAAAACAAAGCTCAAAATAATTTCATCTTAGCTGGAAAGTTAGCCTAAACTCTGATCTTGGATTTTATTTTTTAAACGTAATCTGTGGCAATAATTTTAATGATTGAACTATTTTAACAAAAATAAACAGATCAAAATGTTGTATTAAATATTGAATTCACCCAAATATCACACACAAAAGTATTTATCTGGATGAGTGGTTCCTCTTTCAAGGAAAGGGTATGTTTATTTTCCTGGGAAAGCAAAAACAAAATAAAAAATTTGCTAATACTTTATTTACACCAAAAAACATAATCTTTCAGTTCGTAATCTTTGAATTCAAGAGGATTCTTAAAGTCAAGGACTACTATCCAGGTATAGTCAATGTAGGTATCACAGCCACAGTAGGCCAGAAAATAATCATAGTTATTTATGTCCTCACAACATTTGAGTTACATGCACTTTTTTTTTTTTTTGCTGAATTTGTTATACTAATTGTTGCTCAAAATATCTTTAACAAGATGACACGTTGATTCAGCATGAAAACAAAAATAGGCGCAACAAGACCAAATAGCAGGCAGCATAGCAGATTAACAAATGATTAAAAGAGAAACTCATGCGAGATATAAGAAAAGTTCATTTGAGAGTGGTGTAGGATACATATTTCAAGTGATTTTTAAAGACATTGTGTTTGCATGAATCAGCAGTATTTCTTTACTCTTGGTGTGACTTATGAAGGGGTATCTAAAATTGATCATAACAGTTGCATTGAAATACAATATAGTTTTTTCTAAACTTTTTGAAATAATTTTACTGAAGGAACATTGCATCACAATATTATTAAACCTAAAATGTGCATCATTATAAACCAACATCTGTATATATGAATTAAGTTTACCATCACCAAAATAAGATATATCACAATGTTCTGGGACCATGTCTGAAAACTTGAAAATAAATCTAGGTATACGCAATTGATCTTAGGAAAAAATAGAAAAATATCCAATCCTTATTTCACATCATCATAAAATTGTGAAACTACTAAAATAAACATAGAGCAATAATTTTAAAACAGAAAAATAGTTAATGGTTTGTTTAATTAAAACATCCTTATACTATAGAGATAAGCAATGTTGAGAAAATACTTGGATAAAATGATAAAAATTAAGGAATAGTGCAAGCAATACATTATTTCAACATGTGAAATAATTGTAAGACTTGCAGAATAACTACTTACATGTGCATTGATGATGATCACAAATTTAATTCATAGGTCCTTGCCCAGATGCTTGTCCTATTTCTTTCCAAAGGCTACAGCTGCTAAATGGGTGTTGAATTTTTGTGTCTGTGGGGAGGAAGTGAGATTGAGATCATAAAAGACTGCCATCTTGAAATCTATCTCCTGTTTGTTTTTAATCCACTAACATGCTTTACAGTGCAGTTTGAAGTTGGGGAGTGTGATTACTTGATTTTTGCTTATAATCTTCATGATTTTTTGAACTCTTTGAGGTCTTTTGTAATTCCAAATAAACTTTTTGATTTCTTTGGTTCTATTTCTGTGAAGATTACCATTGGGATTTTTTCTCTTTTAGAGGAGGGAAGCAGGCATGAAGAGAGTAGGAAGAACATTTATTTACTTATTTAGTTGTTTTTCGGTTGTTCCCCCAGCCCCAAGTCATGAATGCAGTCTAGAGCTCTATGTGTACTACCCTGGAACCATAGACTTAACATTTGAGCTACCAGGATGTGTCATTAATTGGTATTATATTGAATATGCACATTGTTTGATGTCACAAGACAGTTTTAATGATGTTAATTATTTTATTACATGTGCATGAAATATCTTCCTGGTACATCATGTCTCCTATTTTTTCCAACAATTTATTTTTCATCATACATATATTTCATATCCCTGGTTAAATGCATTTCTATATATTTAATGCTTTTTTATGCGATTGTAGAAGGGAACATATTCCTGACTTTTCTTTCTGCTAGTTTGTTATTTGTGAGTAGAAACACAGTTTTTTGATTACCAATTTTGTACCCTGTCAATTTACTTTATTTATTTAGCATATCTAATAGATTTTTACTTTGGGAATTTCCCTATTTATGATGACATCTGAGAATAATTATAGTTTTACTTCTTCTCTTCCAATATGCACATCATTTGTGCATTTTTTTGTCTAATTGCACTGACTAGGATTTCCAATGTTTATGGAATAATCATGGTGAGAGTAGACATTTTTGTATTTTTATTCTTCATCCTAGCAGAAAAGCTTTCACTTTATCACCATTCAGTATGATGTTGCCTGTGGGTTTGAAATGCATGAGCTTAATTATATTGAGTTATGCATAATCAACATGCATTTTGATGGGAATTTTTATCATTAGTGAGTGTTGAATATTGTCAAATGCTTTTTTTGTTTCTATTGAAATGCAAATATGATTTTTCCCTTCCTTTTGTTGATATGGTATATTACTTTAATTAATTTGGGACTGTTTAACCAACTTTCCAAGCCTAGAGTAAGTCTCACTTAACCAAGGTGTATTAATCTCTTCATATCTTGTCAAACAATACATATTTGAAAAAATTCACTTAGGCACATAAAAGTTAAATGCTGAAAACTAAGATCTAATGAAAAAAGTGCCCAGAGAAAAATTGCATATTAAGTATAGGGAAAAAAATCCTGAAATCACAGACTGTTAAGCAAAATCATGAAGATTAGAAGAAATGCAAAAAATTCATCAAAGGTAAACCAATCAAATAATAAAGGTTAATAAATAATTCTGTATCTGGTAAACTATAAAGATGATGGCAAAATAAGCACATTATCATAAAAAGAATATTAAGGGAATTTGCCAACACCAGCTAAATGTTAAAAATAAATGTTGAAAATTCTTTATGTTAAAGGAAAATGATAGCCCAGAACACCTGTATATCCAGAAACAAATGAAAAGCATTAGAAATAAGACCTATGTTAGTGAATAAAATATATTTTCTTTAAATTCAATTGTTTGAATAAAATAAAAATTTTAAATCTTAGGACTTGATAAAATATGGGGGTATGCATGTGAAAACACTAAAATATAGAGTGGCAAAGATCTTGATAAGAGGCCTCAGTTGAAGTTATTCTAAATTTAAGCAAAGTGATAAACTATTAAATTTAAGTAGAATGTAAAGAATTATTTATGCATATTATAATCCTTGGAACATTTAATAAAAAATGTCAAGAGAAATGGAATTCCAAAATTTAATTTAAAAAAAATAAGCAAAAAAGACAGGAAAGGAGGGGACAAAGGAGGAAAATATCATAGATACCATACCAAACAAAAAAATATGATTATATGTTTTAGACTAAAATTGAACCATAATAATAATTATGATAAATGCAATGAACTAAATACTCCAAACATAACTCAAGAGAATTTCAGAATAGGTAAAATGCAAGATGTCCCTGCTTGCTGTCATTAAATATGTCCTTTAAATATAGATACACAGTTTCAAAGTAAATTTAATATATACACATTTGTTATACATACATACTTTTACATATTTTACATGTAACATAATATATAATTAATGTATATATATTTATATATATATATAATTAAGCCTGTGAAACATAAGCACAGGAAAGCTGGAATAACTATATTAATATAAGATAAAATAATTTTATGAAAAAGGAGTATTTTCAAAGATAAAGAGGAATATTTCAGAATCACAAAAGGGGGTCAATTTATCAAGATGATATAATAATAAAACATATTTGTATTCTTAATAAAATGACCTCAAAATACATGAATCAAATTTGATAAAACTGCAAGGAGAAATAAACAATTTCTATATCACCAGAGATTTGAATGACCTTCTCCTTTCAAATGACAGAAAAATTAGACCCAACTCCCCCAAATATATATAATTATTTTGCAAGTATGAATGTATGTTACCTAAAATAAACCATGTTATACTATAAAATAAATCAATTAATTCAAATGTTTGAAATCCTGCAAAATCATTAGAAACAAATAGAAATGAAGTATTTAGGAAACCTCTGTTTGGGAATTAAACCATAAAAGTCTAAGTAATCTACTAGTCAGAGTAGATATCACACAGCATAAAAGAAAATATTTTAAATAAATGATAATAAAAACAATACATTGGTGGGATACAAAAAACAGTATTTGCAAAATATATTTCAGCTTTAATTTTTTTGAAAGACTAAAATCAAAATTTAATGTTCTACCCCAAAAAACTAGAAAAGAATTAAAGTTAGTACAAGACAAGTAGAAAGATAATAATAAAAATAGAAGTAGAAACAAAGCAACAAGACAACAATGTTGCAACCTAGTTACTTTGAAACGAAATTGATAAACAATTAGCTGAACAGATTAATAAAGATCAAAGAATACAAATCACTAATAGTAGGAATAAGAGACATAGCTGACTAAAGATTTGAAAATATCATATTGTGCCAAAAAATTAAGTTTATGCTCCAAAATAAACAATTTACGTGAACACATTTCTTCAGAGATTCAAGTTACCAAAATCACAAAAGAAGTAATAGATACCTTGAATAGTTCTAAAAATAGAAATCAAAGATAAAACCTCTCACGAAACAAAAACAAAAACTTCTAAGTTCACTGAAAAATTATTTCAAATATTTAAGGAAGAGGTAATTGTTATTCCACACAAAGTCTTCCATAAAATAGAGATGTAGAAATATTTTCCCATAATTCTGTAAGAACAGCAAACAGAAAAACTAAAGTCCTTATAAGTAAAATCTACGGACTACCAATATTCTTCATAAACATGGACATAAGCACCCATGATATCTATTAGCAAATCAAAAACAGCTAAGAATAAATGTGAGTGTATTTTGCATACATATTATATATATGATAACACATAATTACCTAGTGTAATTTATCCTAGGAATGCAAATTTAAATCAATTTGAAAATCAATCTAACTTTGTAATCAATTTAATAGACGAAGTAAAATAAAATTAGTTACTTCTCAGAAAAGTGGTAATTAATAAAAAAATTCCTCACTCTGATAAAAAGAACCTAAAAAAAAACAGCATACTGATACAGAAATATCATCAAAGAGTTGCTATAGTAACATCCTTTGAATTCAGATACTAATGACAGAGATAGAACTCTAAATACTCATCTTGTCTCACAGCTTTGCTTTGTGTACTAGATTATGCTGGTATACTCTTTAACTAATTAACAAGTACTTATACCTCTATGTATTCCTGACTTTAAATACTTACACTTTACTTTCTTTTTTGTCATCTGTAAAATGAAAGAAAAAATAACAATAGCAATATGTATCTCATGAAGTTTTTGTGACAAATGAGGTAATTAGAATGGAATCTGACTCACAGTAAATACTTTGTATATTTACTATTAAAATATGAAATCACACAGGCTATCATTACTTTCAAATCACAGAATTAGAATTTTAAATCTCACATATCTTTTAGTCAGAATGCTGACATTTTAATGTGTCCACACTGTTATTTTTTGTGGGACTTTCTACTCATACTGATTTCATTTAAAGATGTCTACTTTATTTATTGTAATATGGGAATCTCTTGAATAACACTTCATTGTCACTATTTCATATATTCAAAATATTTACATTTTATTGTTTTCAATCTGTCTGAGATGTAAAATATTCTTTGTGGAGCCCAATATCATAGTAGTCATATTTTTGACAGCAATTGATTGAGAAGATTTCATAATGGCAACAAACTAATGTAGAATATTTTTTAAAAAACATACATTTTCATTTTATTTTTCAATATAAGGGTTTTCAGATAATAGAAGAGTATAGAGTAATGATATTAAGTGCTTACTCATCTAATACAATAAATATAAGATTTGTGTATTGTTAGCTGCATTTTAGAGATGAAAAAATATAAACCAGGAGAGCTTGAATAATGTGTCCTCCGTCTCACTGATAGTAAGGGAATGGATTCAGTCTCGTGATTCCAAATACATTAATGTATAGTCTCATAGTAATGTGTCAGATATATGCATTAGCAAGTCTATGATCAAAGCACATTCCCTTCATTCCTCAGGTGTTTATGTCACTGTCTCAGAACTGGTGATTTGACCACTCATCACTACATGATTTATTGGTTATAAATTATCCTTCACAGCTCTACAATAACACTCATGTTTTTCACTTCACAGGTTTTTTATACCTTGGTCAAAGTGATTCTTACTTACCTCTTAAACCTGTAAGAAAATTAGAATATGTCTTTTCTGAGCTGGAACAGTTAATTATCTTCTATTCCTTTAAAAGAGGCTATATAATATTATACACTGTAATATCCCTTTTCATTAAATTTCTTTTGCTTGAAAATTAATGGCATCATAATGACAGGTCCACCCCTCATCATTGATTATTACCGCCTTCTATTTATATGTGATTGTTTGCAGCTTGCTTGTTTTTAAACAGTGTTTTCTAATTTTTGCTTGCTTTAGGCCCCCTTTATGACAGCCTGAAGCACATGCATGACAGCATGCAGTATATATGCTTAAAGTACAAGACATTTTCTTTCTCTTCAAATTGGAAATGCATTGTCTTCTTTATAAAGTGATTCAAGTAGCAAATACAAAAGAGCTTAAGCTATGAAACATAAATCCCTCTGCTTCTCACCTTCATTATCACAGTAAGGAAATGTATACTTAAAATAAGATAAACATGACTCATTTTTATTTAAAATTTTAAGTGGAACAAGATAATGAGAGGGCCAGATCCATATTGACTGAGAATTAAACAGGATTCAAACTGGAATACTGGAACCTCTAAATTTAAAACAGGAAATTTGTGACACAGGTAAATAGAGAATTGAGAAAGCATATGGGAGAGTGAGGTAAGAGCTGGAAATAGACGGAAATCATTGCTATCGTCATATTTTTCACTGCATTGGTGGCAGACAAAGTTGGGGCAAAGATGTAATAATATATTGGGAGTTGTCGCACTGGTGGAAAGAATGTGTCTTTTATGTAAGTGACATGTTTCATAATTGATAGCACATAGTTATATAAAATAAGACTTCAGTAGGTTTCAATATGGTTTTTAAATTCTCCTCACACAATGTATCCTTCTATGTCTTCATCTAGCTGGACTATTCTTACTTCTTTGCTAGGTATGACACTCACTAGTGGAGAAAAAAATGGGAGGAAAAGGTGTTATCAAAGTCAGGAAGCTGGAGCTATCAGGTGGAAATAGACTCAAAGAAGCAGTGGTCACTCATCTGAAGGCCCTGTCCTACTAAAGATGGGGAAGGAATAACCTGACATTTATTCTACCCACACAATGGACAGAAACTTCAAATATATCCAACCTGTGGCACTGAAGTTGGAAGGGAGCTGCTATGCATATCTGGGTAATGCATTCTGTCAAAGTCAGCCCTCTGGCATTGAAGAACAAAACAGCACAAGAACAAGGACTGGACTTAAGAACAATATGATAAATATCAAGCACACTTCAAATACTAAGTATCACCATGCTTTTTCTCGTGGAAGAGAAATATTATTTTCCTTTCATTTGTAGTTAGGTCCAACAATTTTAAATGTTCACTGGTTATGTGTTGTTCTTTTCATTTTTCTTTTTTGTCTGTTAATATATTTGTGAGTATTAGGGACTTGATCGTGGAATCATTTTTATATTTTGGTAGAGTTTATCTACTATATCCACGTTTTAATAAACGGTCAAATGTGATTTTTTTTTTGCATTTTGCCTTTCAACTGTGTATCATTTCTGTTCAGAAGTTTTAACTTTTATTTTGACATATATGTCAATCTGCTATTATGTCATTCTTGAAAGATTTTCTGCACTCCAATGTTATAAAAATTATGTTCTTACATTCATTTTGAACTTTGGTGGTTGCAATTTTTCATGCTTAATTTCTCAGTCACTCTGGAATTAATATGGGGCAATATCAGTTTAAGAATGAAAATTTTTTTTTGTAAATCAGTGTCTGATTTTCTCAGCATCATTTATTTATCAACTATTTTCCCACATATCTGAAACATTGACATAAATAATATTTTAAAATATAACATTAAGCTACTAATTATCTTACTTTTATAAAGGTAGTAACTTTAATCTTAGGAGGATTGAGCAATTACAAATAAGTTAAGCTGTTTTGAATATAATAATATTAAATCTAGTTTCATACTTCCATTCTGGATAAACTAGCTTGCATTTTTGTCAATAGCCCTGAATCGTGCTGACTATATCTTTGTCTTTTCATTCTTATATAACTTGAAAAATGTTATAGTTAATGATGCCCTGTGTAGTAAATATAATTAATATATATTTGAAGCATAAAACTTACATATTAACTTTTAAAATATGAAAGCAATTGCTATGGTAATTCAAAAGATGTTCACAATAGCTAGCATCATGCTCAATGATGAAAAGACAAAAAACTTTGCTCTAAGATTAAGACATCAGAAGTTTTCACTCTTCCTATTTAGTATAGAATATTAACCAGAACAACTTGCCAAGAAAATTAAGTACGAGGCATCCAAATTTGAAAGGAAAAAATGAAAGTATTCTTGTTCATAAAGGGCAAAATCTTATATGTAAAAAAAGACTAAATAGTGCACACAAAAAAATTACTTTTAGAACTAATGAATGAATTCAGTAAAGTTTCAGAACATAAAATCAGCACACAACATTCAGTTGTGTGTCTGTACTTTAATAATAAACAATGTAAAAAGAAAGTATGAATATCCTGTTTACATTGAAAATGTAGAAAAAGATCCTAACTGAATCTTCAGATTCAAACAGTCTCTATCAAAATTCCAATGACATTTCTTTTAGGTGTGGGAATCAAAGGAAAAGTTCCCCCATTTTTATGAGGTTCTTCACAGACTGTATGAATGAACGAATTAACATTAGGCATGATTCATAAGAGAAAAAGGCCAGGTTTAATGATGACATATGTAGGAAGAGTTTACATGGTGGCAAATTCTGAGGTTACTGGGGAACACACTTACATCTTGAGCTGAGACAAGGAGACTTCAGGGGACAGATATGAGGTCTCTAAGTGGCAACTCATTCTTACTCATAGTCTAAAAATATCAATAAAAAAACTCTGCTTTCTACATTCTTCTAGAGAATAGGGACAAATATTCAAGTAAATGTCTTACTTTTTATTAAAAATTATAGCCAAGGGCCAGGTAAAATAAGACTCACTAATACAAAAGAAATAACAATTGAAATATACAATAAAATAATCCCTCATAGGTGCTCAAAATTTAAACCAGTTACATTTTCCTGTTTTTTTTCTCTCTTCTGTTTCTTATTGGATCCAGGTAAGATAAGATTTGAGACACAGAATTCCCTTCTAAACTTCTAATTCTGATTTTTTTCCTTTAATTTAAGGAACAGGCCAGAAAATATATAATCATCCTCTGGATTCATTCCTTAAATTAATCAAAAGTATTTTTTGAAACAAAAGAAAAACCTAGATAAATTCCAGAGGTTGACAACAGTATTCGAACTTCAGGGTCCATTCACATTTATGTTTGACTAAAATCGGATGCCAAATCAAGTTCTGAGATGAAGAAAGTGAAGATCTCCTCTAACCTTATGGACTTCTTATGAAAAACAAATTTCAAAAGACGGATAAGAGATAGTAGGTCATGAGGACAAGAAAAGGATGTCTATTTTCTTTCAAAATGTCTATTGACCCTCAAATTATTTTCTAGGGAAGAAACCATTTAGAGTTATTGCATGTCCTAGAGGACTTTAAAACAGTAGAATAAGTGTCCCATTCAATGTATATTCTTTCTGTCTTTTCACATTTTCAGTTTCTTTCTTCAATCTCCAATCTCCTAATGGCCATTGTAACTTTATAATATCTGCAGTATTATCAGCCCAACAAAACAATAATTTCTAAAGCAAGAATATACTTTGATTACTTAAGGCTAGGCAACATACATTATTTACAGTTTATTTCCAACTTATTATTTTTATATGAGTGCCAGTAAGCCAAATTTAGATTGAGACCTCTCTAAAAAGTTTCTTTCAATTTGGAAATCAAATTCTACAAAAACTCGACCAAACTTGTAAGCATTTTAATTTAATCACAGAGCAGGAGAGAAAAGAAATTACTACCTATTACGAACACTCAAGTTAGTCATATAGCCAAATGTCATTTCCCTGAGACGGTTTGGAGAGAGAAGTTCTACAATGAAAACTAAAAAAATAAGTCTTAAGAGTGAGACCAGAAAGAAAAGTCCAGGAAATCAAAATAACCTCTTTAGAATGAGAGTCCAACAAGCAAAGACACACAGGGAGAAAGATGGATCAACCAAAAGAATTCTATTACTTAAACATATAATTACTCAAAATGAAAAAACACGTCCTTAAACCAAAATGAGTCAAACACACTCATGAAGGTAGCTTCCCCAAGTTTTCTCCCACTAATTAATCTAGAGAGAAAAATACTTCTCACTGCTTTGTTTCCTTTGTATGTCTGTAAATTAACTAGATCAGGAGTTCTGAGGTGGTAATAAACTTTCCCAATTTTTTGAGCATTGTCTGAAGTTCTGGAATTCAAAGCCCTGCAACCATTCTGGGGAACAAGCAGGAGTCCCTTTGTGGTCATCAAATTGTGGGGACCAAAGGAAAAGTTCCCTCATTTCTCTGAGGTTCTTAATAGACTGGACACATAAACTAATAAGAATGAATATTTCTATGACTTTTTGATTTAAAACATTATGAGTTCTTTCATGCTTTTTCAGATTAAGAAAGTTATTTTTCTGTTTTAAGCAAATAGCCTGCAGCATCTGGACAATTGTACCTCTTTGTTAGCAGAATTGAGCACTTGCCTTTCTCTCCTTGATGCCATCAGAATCTGAAACTTTTAACTGTCTTTTTTGGAATCATGCAAACTGAAGATGGAAAAGTTTATATGAGCTGTTACTTTCTTTTGAATAACTGATAACATCAGATACCATTTAAACTGCAATCTAGACACTGTCAGATTGCTTTAACTTCTCTTCTGCAGATGGTTTGACCCCAGCATCTGAAAATTTCATCTGAATTTCCTCGGCTCAGACTGGAATAGAACCTCAATGTTTAACCTTTGTTTCCTTAGAAATAATCTTACATTTTATATAAAAAAAAAACTCTGGGAGTTCACCCTACAGGTGAACTTGAAGTAAGACTTTCCAGGCCTAATTCCCAGGTCCCAGAAGCTTCTAATGATATGACATAGACAGCTTTCCTAATTTCATGGATTCTGAAACCTAATTCCTTTCTACCATTCCTCTTCCTATTAGAAATCCCATTTTCCCATTTAAAAGAAAAGTAAGAGATAGGAATATCTTTTTTCCCTCTAAGAGAACATTATGTGCTTATTAGAAAGTTGACTGGAAGCTGCTCTCAACTTTCATTGTGAAATCTTTTCATCCTGTCTTACTTACAATTCTTTCTTTTTTTAACAAGTCAGGCACAGATTACAAACACTTTTGCCAGTCTACCAAGCAATGACCATATCAACAAACTAATTGGATTTTGGTTTATGTCTAAATCTAGAGAATCCGAAAGAAATCTGAACTCATTTTGGTTTTGCTAATGTACCTGGTGGACATTGAAAGATGTCTGGACAGTGAATTATGTCATTCAAAGCTAGAAAATGTGACATTGCCTCTGTTTTTGGTGAGTTACTTGAACTCTTTAGAAATCCAAAGACTATTTCTTATTCATGCATAAGAATGGATGAAAAATATTCCTTGTGCATAGAAAATAGATATAGCACTGGAGTTTTCTAGAACTGCATTTCAATCAAACTCTGCAGTTTAATTTTGAAAGAGTCATCTTCAAACTTGCCAAGGACTTAAGAAGTGACTCTAGTACAGAGGTTGGTTTGTCAAAACAATAGATTTCTTATTGCAAACTGAGCCTATACAACTTGGCTATCTCAGCTAATACTTTGTTAAGATGGGCTCATATCAGAAATTATATGTGTGCATCAGAAATCTGGACTTTCCTGGCTATGCAGTAGTACTAAGCTCTGTAACTACCAAAATCAGACCCAAAGTTGCCTGAATCAGCATTTTTTAAATCTGATATGCTCAGAACATATAGACTATGGAGATGTAAACACTAAACTTTGCAGATGCTGAGAGTCACAGATTCCAATCTGACCCTGTCTATGATCTACACTGTTCTCTTTTCCTATGTGGCAACAGACTATATAAACGAATTTTTACCCAAGTAGTCAGGTAGATGTGGACTTGTGTCCCTCTATCATCATGCATTTTGCCACAAATGCCAGCCAGATTGCACACTTGGTTTCCATTGTTCATAGATGTAGCTGCTAGGAATTTGCGGAGAAACTGCTTGCATATTATGACTCCAAGTTCTTTGCAGTGGGTAAAAATTCTAATTCCCAAACCTTAGAAGACTACTAGTTGGAGAAAATTATCCTAAATTTCTCAATGGTGTTAGAAAAGGAGTCCAATGCCACTCTGAAAAATGTGATGAGAAGTTGACCATCCAACTTCTGTGGTGCTTCAGAATCTCTGGATGTGCTCTGGACCCTGACTGCAAGTGTGCCAGCCATGGGAGAAAAACGTTCCTTCTATATAGACAAGATAATTATTGTCACCAGATTTTGTTAGTCCAAAGAGCGGGAGACTGGTTTAATGGGATGTGGGGACATATGCTTTAACTTGTTCTATTCTCTTACATCTTCACCTTAATCTTTGTCCTTTATAACTAAAGTACTAACCTAATTCTTCTCGCTCTATAGCCACTGGCTTACCCGTTAACATATATGGTTTCCAGAAATCACAGAGAAGGTAACTGATGGGAATAAAATATGACACCCCAAGTTTCTCAGAACTGTTCACTTATAAATGCCTCACTCTGACATGAAGAACCAAGAATAGCAATGGACAGTCCCAGAAGCAAAGGAACAGCTGCTAATTCTGCTAAACATGTAGCCCTTCCATTAATTAAAGAAACCATATGCTACTCCCTGAGCCTCCACCCTTCTCCTAATCAAGAAATGGTGTTTTGTTCCTATTCACTAGAAGAATGTTGAAAGAAAGCTATTTTATCTATATTTTCAGACTAAGAAATAGGTTGATTTGATACCTCAGACCCCCCTCCTCTCTCCCCTGAGATCTCCATGCCTCAGCTCAAGAAATAAATGTATGTTTTTGTCCCAGTAACCCCAATATCTACCATCATGTGTATTCTTCATATATATACATATATATATAATATTAAATCTGAGCCTTTCATTCATTCAGTCTGTGAAGAACCACAGAGTAATGGAAGAGCTTTTCCTTTTATTCTCACATATGAACAAGAAAAAGTCTACTAAAATTCATCTAGAACATAGTTTTTATATAGAGCAGAGCTTTAAGGATTCAAACTTCCTTATCTCAAAACTTACTACTAAGCTACAGTAATCAAACCAGTATGATACTGAAATAAAATCAGATAAAGACTGATGGCACAGGATACAAAGTCCCACAATAAATCCTTGCATATATGGCCAAATGACCTTTTGACAGGATGCTGCCCATCACTCAATGAGGAAAGTAAATTATTTTAAACAGTGTCAGGAAAATTGGATATTCACATGCAAAAGAATAAAATTGGATCATTCCCTTACCATATACAAAAATCAACTCTATTGGATCAAAGACATTAGATAAGACTTACAACCATAAAACTTCTCAAAAAAAATATGGGAGGGATTTTATGACATTAGAAATGACAATGACTTCGTTTTAAACATAAATAAATTAGACAACATCAAAAGCTGAATCAAAGTGATGCCAGGATGACAGAGATTGGAATCAATAGGGTGGGAATGCAGATGTATAAGCAGGAAATTAGCTGGCCAAACCTTAAGCCCTGCTAATAAATCACCCAGGAATAATGGGGATGGATTTGCAGAACAAGACCCTGTCTTGGTAACCTGAATCATGCCCCTTGACAAGAGCAGGTCTCATGAGAAATCCAGGTGAGAACTCAAATGGACTGGGGGTAACTCATTCCATGAACCTGAATATACCCATGAAGGGAGGAGTCCCATCCCACCATGTACATATGAGAAAAACATCTAATACAGGCAAAACATCTGGAATGATGCATATGGCAGATACACACATATGCACTTCCTTCTTAATGCAATATTCTCAGCCCACAGAGAGTTTAAACTCCCTGTTACTACTCCTAATAAAATTGTCTTGTGATCCTGTCCAAATGGCTCTCAGTAAATTTCTGGAAGAACCCTGCCTCTCAGAAGGGTGACTTGCTCACAAGCACCCACGCACACCCACATCAAAAGGACAAAATCAAAAGAATTAAAAATCAAACCATAGAATGAGAGAAAATATTTGTAAAGTTCCTTACCATATGTCAAATAAGGGATTAATGCCCAGAATGTTTAAAGAGCTCCTATAACACAGCAACCACAGCAACCACAGCAACCACAAAAAACAAAAAATAATCTGCTTAAAATGGGCAAAGGATTTCAATAGCTATTTCTACTAAATACTTATACAAATGGCCACTATGCACATGGATAAATGTGCAATGTCACTAATTATTAGGCAAATGCAAATCAAAATTATAATGAAATACCACCAGGAATCCATCAAGATACTTGGGGAAACCAAAAAAACAAATTTTTTTGTTGATAAAAATCAGGAGAACATTGATACCCTTGTGCACTGTTGGTACTAATGTAAAATGGTACAGATGCTTTGGAAAACCAAATAGTAGCTTCTAAAATAATAAAAATAGAATTATCATGTGAGCTAGTAATTCAACCTCTTGAAAATGTTTTCATACATCCACATTCACAGAGACATTAGTTACGATAGTCCAAAGGTGGATTGGCACAAATATCCATGAACAGATGAATGATAAACAAAATCTGATATACACATACAACGGAATATGGTTATTCCATCTTAAAAGAAAAAAAATTCAGATGCATGCTCCCACATATATAAACCTTAAAGATATGTTAAGTGAGAAAAGTCGATCACAAGGAGATGAATATTTTTTTTTTTCCAGTTGTATGAGATGCCTGAAATAGTCAAAACATAGAGACAGAAATTGGAAAGTTGATTCCAGAAGCTTGGGGGAAACAAAAAGTGGAGAGTTATTTTTATGGATGCTGAATTCCCTTCTTTCAAGATAGAAAGATTTCTGGAGATGGATAATGATAATATTTGCACAAAGAAATATAGTTAATTGTACATTGAAAAATGTCTAAGATAGCAAATGAATATTTTACTACAAATATAAAAAGAATTATGCTCACCTTGGTGTCTTCTAATAGGTAGAGAGCTACAAAAATAATGCTTTGTGAGCTTTTTAATTCAAAGATTAATTTAGAAAATACAAGTTCTGGCTCTCTATTTTGAAGCACTCACTCTAGGAATTATGCAACTGTGCTCTGAGAAAGCCCAACCTACAAGAAGATATCATCTCTAAGTGTCCTGTACAGCAGTCAGACCTGTCAGAAACCTTTTATGACACCTGTCTCAGTCACTGTCTGTAGTTAAATAAACCCATAGACGACCACTTAGTTTTCACATCAAACCCCAGAACCATGACTATTTAATAATAAGTGTCTATTGTTGCTTTATATCACTGCTTCAGATGCTATATATTATGCAGCATTGTACAATTAAAATAATTGCCAAGAAATGGGACCATGAATTCATAGGAATGCAAGTTCTGAATTTCAGTTTTACTTTTTATTAGGTGTATGTGACTATAGAATTGTCACCTAAAGTTTTCTGTAAATTGAAAATAAAATTATTTACTTCATAAAAGTAACCTAGTTCTAAATGAAATGCATGTAAAATATCTCATAATATCTGGAGCATAATAAGCCCTCAACTTTTTATAGTATGCTCAATGTTGCTTTTATTATCAATAACACAAAACAGAGTGAATCCTTATTTAAGTAATTTTTATGTATGTTAAGACTGTGCTTTAATAAAAGTATTTCAGTGATTCTAATATCAATATTTACTCTCAAATTTAGGTTAGATTTCATTCCAATTGACGGGATTTTCAAATAATATATTTTTTTCTAGGTTTGGAAATTACAGAACAAAATCAGATTTTACAGTTTCAGATTCTATTTCCTGTAATGTTTAGAAATACTTGCATAATTGAATTTTTGCTAGTGACCACCCAAACTTCATCAACAAAATGTTATTCCACTTAGCATTCATGTTTGTAATATAATTAGAGTGTTATCCATCAAAATATGTATTAGCTATTCATTTGAATTAGGAGCAGGTAAAAGGAAAAGTTTTTCTCTAAAGCAGTTATATTATTATACATGAAACATTATCAATCTGATTTTTTAAAGATTTGAAAACTACAAAATCGCAAGTTATTACCAGATATATAGAAGCTATCTTTGTAAACAAAATCGATGAAAATTGAAGAATTTCTTGCCAGGCCCAATACAATGAAATGCAATGCAAATAGACCTATTTCACTCTCTTTCTCCCCTTAAAATGTGGGATGGTTAGTACCACTTTTTTACAAGTGGAGAAAATCATCTCTAAGAGCTAGACTATAAAAAGTGTAATCACCAGCAAATTTTTTGTTAGCACAGGAAGCACTATTTTCTAGTTTCTTGCTGATGATAAAAGACTAGAATTGAAACACTACTGCTTCTGTGCTGTTATGTAAGATGTTGTGCCTAAAAATCTTATTAAAAATGCCTGGGGAGTGTATACATTAAATGAGTTTTCAGTGCTCCTTATACTTTCCAGACTCATATGTCGACATTTTAGCACACAAAGGATTCTTTATCATATGATTTCAAATAAGGGACCTCAACTGCATTGCATGATAATTATATTTCTGTTTCATATCGAGTTGAGAGTCTATACCAGAATATACATTTACATTTCAGAAATAATGTTTGCAAACTCAAAGACACTGAAAGTATTAAAAAAAAAAAAAAAAAGGAAGTCTGAGAAGCTATATTCATCCAAATAGTCTTTATGTGAATCTGGTGAAACACATTTACCTTGAAGAGCCACATAATGCTTTGCAAACAACTGTAAAGTACAGTAGAACATCTTGAAGGTCTTGCAATTTATGTGACGATGATAGGTGAATGATACAGCTCTTTGCTATGTAAGGAAATTTTATGTAAGAATAAAATTTCAACCTTTAAAAACCACCCTTTGTAGTCATCCCTTGCTGTCACTGATGTGCAAGCTGTTACCTCGGCCAAATTTCTCCTCATACTACAGCAGTCCTACATGTTTACTGTTCAGCTCATTCACCACATTCTGATTAACACTTATTCAATTTTCAGGGCTTTTCTTATGTATGTGAGTTTCTATTTCACAGGTCCACATAGACAGTGACTCTATAGGAATGGTCAAGTCAAAAACTACAAAATCTGATGTGAAAATCCTGAGTCCAGTTAGTTCATGCTCCATCCCTCCTCTTCTTTCCTGCCTTTACTCAACAGTCCTGGTTATTCTTGTCATCTTTTTAAGACACATAAACCACTATTCTCTTTCCTTCCTGCCTTTAAACTTGGGGAGGGAAGAGCAGAGAAAATGGAGAGAAGGTTCTGATCAAGTAATACACATGGTGAGAGATAATTGCTTTCTCTAATCCATCACAATTACATATATAGATTGTCATTAAACGTTTAGATTTTTACAATAATTATTCAACGGAAACTTCAGAAGAATGATTTTTAGTATTTCAGCTTCCTATAGTATATCCAACCTTTTCTGGTCTTTTTGTTTTAGTAGTAGGTTTTGAAAATATCACTGAAAGTGCTACTACATTTTAAAAGGACAAACAAAAATATAGTCAATATTGTGCTTAACATTTTTAGTGATCAGTAGGTTAGTTTTATTCAGTTTAAATTTATTATAGGGTTATATTTTTTGTGTACTTATTATTTTTGTCTTACTTCATAAACAAGAACTCCTTGTATAATGAATGTTGAGATATAATTATATTTTATGTTTATTTGAAACAGATAAAAAGTCTCTTTTAATACTACTCTAGTCTAAATCACAACCAACAGGTTTAGGAGACTTTTTCATTTAGTATTTGAGTGTTTAGAGAAGTTGTTTCATTATATATGAAGGTTTACACAAAATTATATTGTTACCAAAGGGCAAAAGGTCAAGTGTTTATCTTAATTTCTCAAGAAAGTTAACCTCCATTCTGTTAGGCTGGCCCAGAGGGACAAACTCATTCCACATGAGTTTCATAAGATTGGGAAAGAAAAGACTGGTTCCCTGCCCACTGGGGTAATTCTGCCTTACTTCTACATCTAGTTGGTGTTAGACTCCCAAAGTGTCTAAAACATGAGGTATTCTGAGAAGTGTCTCCAATAATATCATTTTTACTTTTACTCCATCTAGCATATTTAGAATGAAACTTTCCATGGAGCAAACAAGATCAGTGTCTTAAGTATTCAGTGATATAAAAATACATGATTCTCATTGTTGAGCATGTCATAATGCTATGGCAAGGTCTCCAGATGGTGAGAAAAATGACAACCGAACAATAGAAGGTAGAGAAACAGCATTTTATTACAAGCACCAGTGCTGGCTCAGGAGTATCTCTACCCAAAGCTGAGCAGCTGGGGGTGGGAGGGGGGTATCTAGGGGAGCTTCTTTTATACCCTGGGATAGATAGAGGTTTATCTCCTTGGTACAGCTGGAGGGTTTGGCTATTGTGTGGTTTCTGTTGATAGCTCTTATCAGAGCTTATAGCTGCAGGGGAAGGAAAGCTATGCTTGGCTTACCCTTGTTCAGGAAAATAGGGTGTAAACCCTCTGTCAGACTAACTCTTGCCTTGGGGTCAAGTAAAGTTTCTCTACCATAATGGTCTAGTAAAATTTTAATAGTTTTGAGGTCTAGGATCTATAAAACAAACGAATGTGACTAAAACTTGACACCACAAGTTTTCTCAGAATTGTTCTCTTGTAAATACTACACTCTGACATGAAGAACTATGGATAGTAAAGGAAAGCCCCGAAAGCAAAGGAGAAGCCCCAGTTCTTCTAACCCTGCCACCCTTTCCTTAATCAAAGTAGCAATATGTCAGTCCTTGGGACTCTACCCTAATCAAGAAATGTTGGGCTTTGGGCCTCCTAATCAAGAAATGTGTTTTGTCCCTATTCTCTAGAATGTAGAAACAATTGTTGAATGTATAAAGGAGAGTTATTTATCAATACATTTAGAATAAGAGTATGGATGAGTCATTCTTCCTAGCCATGTGGAGACCCTGAGACCATAGGTCTCAGTTTCATGCCTCAGCACAGAATATGAATCACCGGTCTTCCCCAGAAACCTCAAAATTTACAGCCATATAGATTCTCCATACATATGTTATTATTAAATATGGGATTTTATCTTACTAATTGCACCTAATGTTAATTTCTTCAATTGTCCAGCCTGTTAAGAACCTCCGAGAAATGGGGAAACTTTTCCTTTGAACCTCACAAATACATGATACTATTTTAAAAATCTAAGTAGAAGAGATGATGCTAAATTTTTCCCTTAATAGAGCTTAAACAGAACACACCCAGTTTCTCAAAACTGGTCTCTTGTGATTGCTCCACTCTGACAGGAAGAGCCAAGGACAGGAGAGAAAAATGTCAGAGGCAAAGAAGAGGCTTCAAGTCTTGTAAACATTTAGCCCTTCTCTTCATCAGAATAGCCATCTGCCACTCCTTAAGCCTCCACCCTTTTCCTAATCTGGAAATGGTCTTTTGTCCCCATTCCCTAGAAGAATGTTCAAAGAAGAGTTATTTATAAAGCTGAGTCATTCTTCCTTACCAAATGGAGACCTCCTTCTCTCTTCTTGAAGACTCCAGATCCCCTTTCCATGCATTGTCTCAAGATATAAAGGTGGTTCTGACCCAGCAAACTCAGAATTTACCTTCATGTAAATTCTCCATGTGAATGTTATTGTTATTAAATCTTACTAGTTATGTCAAATGCTGATTTGCTCATTCATTCAGCCTGTTAAGAAACTCTGAAAAATGGAGTAACTTTTCCTTGGCCTCCACATATGCTGATCTGACCTACTCAAAATGCCATGTGCTTCCCTTTCCCCACAATCAACCTCTATTAACTTCCTGGATAATCCCCTCACCTGCTTCAGCTTTTGAACTCCCTTCAGACTACATGACTGCTATTCTTTTACTAATTACAGACACTAAAAAGTTAGTACACCCAAAAGACTTGTCTCATAAATACAAATCTGAGAATCCCAGTCAGGAGTACATCACAGACTAGACAAAGTCTATCGGAAACTGCCCCTTCATGTGTATCTTATTTTTTAAGCTCATGAGAATTTTTCCTAGAAACCTCTCATTAGATCTTCCTCCATTTTCTAATAATCACTCCTAAACCAATTTTCACCACAGAAATCAGAATTTCATCTTTAACTCAAATCAAAATTGAACATTATGTTAAGGATCTAGGTTATCTTGTCTGATCAATAAGCTGGGAGGAAGAAGGTAGAAACTTAGAATAATTAAACTCTTGTAGCAATAAAGGAAAGTAATAAGCATATTGTCAGAAACCGTACTGGCAAAATCTATTGCTTACATAAACTCTGCAAATTAAAAAGAAAATTTGCTGTAAGGACTACTTATAAAGATGTGACTGGAATTTAAAAACAAACAAGGCTCAGTGCAGAAGCTAGTGGCTCAAGGTAGCAAGGAGCTATTACCATTCCCAGGCCAGAAGATATGAGCAAGAGATATAATTACTAGAATCCTGATATGGTATCTGACTGAAATTAAGAGTTTTGTTAGAGAGAAGTATCTGACTTTTAGAAACCTGGCATGGAGAGAGTCATTGTAAAATATATCTCAATCTTTCTTTGTCTTACGATTTACTGACTGGACTCAAATAAAAGTAAAGATTCAGGAGGCGGTCTATGTTGTAGTCTGCCCACGTCCACAGTGGGCTGAAGATGGATAGAGAATAGATCTAAGAAGAAATGGAAGACATTCAACACAAATATCAATAGTGATGATTAGTAATATAATTATAGTAGA
Source organism: Solenodon paradoxus (assembly GCA_004363575.1). Lineage (NCBI taxonomy): Eukaryota > Metazoa > Chordata > Mammalia > Eulipotyphla > Solenodontidae > Solenodon > Solenodon paradoxus. The sequence goes on along the minus strand of RJWH01000080.1, from coordinate 77,719 downwards.
AGTTGATATAAAACCTACTTTTTGTCATGTACCATGCTCGATATAGTATTTACACACATTTTACTCATAATCATAAGCAATTTTTAAATGTTTTAAAAATATAGCAATTACCCTTTTCTTGAATATTAGTATGCTTGTCTTAAGTATTAGAATTTCTGAAACAAAGAAAGTATAAATTTCAAATATTTCTAGATATTGCCAAATTATCATTTAAAAATGTTAAACCCGTTTAAACTTTCTCTGTTTTTAAAACTTGCCAAAACCCAATCACAAATTATTCCAAATGGATGAGAAAATACTGCTACTTTTTGGGATTTAAATTGCATTAATATTATTTTGTGGTATTTATATAGAAACTGAACATAATTTTGTCGTAGTTATATAGAAGTTGAACATAATTTCATTTAGTCACTTTTTTTGCTTAGATTTTGTGCCTATTTTTGAGAGTATATTTTTCTATGCCATTATATTGTCTATTATATGTGTTATAACATATACCCTTACCCTAATTTTTTTTCTGTTCATTATTTATTATTATTTCTCTTCATGGAACTTTTCTCAGAAATTTTAATTTTTAGGTAGTAAAGTATTTGATTCTTTTGCTCATTTGTTGTTCTATTTAAGATTTTCTTTCTCAAAATTCTATGAACTATTCTTTCATATTTGGTCATTTGGAAAGAGTTTCTTTAAATTTAATTCTTTAATTTTTATGGGAGGTAATTTTATTTGTGTGTGTGTGTGTGTGTGTGTGTGTGTGTGTGTCTGTGTGTCTGTGTCTGTGTGCGTCTGTGTGTATTGGATAACTAAGTCTTTACCCTAAGGGATAATCAATTAATGTCCATCAATGTAATTTATAGTTTCTACTTATATTTAAAAAGCCACTTTTCAATCTGTTTATTGACCACTTATTATTTTTCACTGAGTATTTGTCTCAGTCCTCATTACATGTTTCACTGCCACAATTTTTTAAAATATATTCCTGTTAGATAAAATATCTAATTTTTTCATCATTTTTAAAATAATTTTCTTGGATACTGTTACGTAATTGCACCTTTGGGTTGGTATGAAGATACAATTTAAATTCTATAATAACTATTAATTTTTTAAATAAAGATTCTATGAAATGCATAAAGCAGGAAATAGGAATTCAATATCATAGAATGTATTGGATGTGAGAAATAGTTCCGAGGAATCTGACTCTAGGGAGCACACTCTTAAGCAGTGCCATTTGCTTCATAACCTTTTAGCTAATCAAAAATTTGACAATAGAGCTTTCTTAAATAATTATTTTAATTGTCTGTATATTAAGTTGACTCCTTTTTCTTTCTTTGACCAATGTTCAGGAAAATTTCCTTTTTGAAAAGCCGGGCTAATCACTATCAGAGATTTATTCTGTACTAACTGGATCGTTGTGACTTCCACACTGGAAGGACTTGCCTAGAATCCAAATTAGAAATATCGTTTCTCTTCATCTTATCTGTCAAGTTTCAGAGCAATCATGTATCTTATGGTTACTTAAAATAACCCCCTTATATTGATCTATATAAAATTTTCATTATCTGACCATTTTGATGATTGATACTTTCCTATGTGAATGTACAACCACTTTAAGGTTTGGGAATAAGGAAATTCAAATATGTCTACTTCATTAAAAAAAAATCAAATACATCACAGAGTCTTCTGAAAAAAACATAGAAAACAACGGATCTCAGTTTATGCATACAACCAGATAATAACATGGAATTTTTAGAAGGATAAGGAAAAAAAAACACTGTGTAGTAAATGTTTATCTTCTGCTAAAATTGTCATGTCTTTATAGAAACATGTCTTATATTTCTGTCCTCTAAATTCAATGAACATATTCATTATTCCTATTTTTCTTATGAGAAATTAGTTTGCAGAGATTTCTTAAAACCTTTTGTCTGAAAACATGTTATGCTTGCCATGCTTAGTTTTTTAAATATCACTCAGCATATCTGTATATAGAAGTCAACTCACATACTCTCTTCTGTCTTAAGCTACTTCCTTACTAAGTTATCACTCACTAGATAATCAAACCTCATCATTAAATATTACTACCACTACAAACTCAAATTTCGTCAAATTAGGATGACCTGTATCTTTAATTCAACAACATAAATCTGTCAACTACTTGGTTACTTATAGTATCCGTTGTCAAATATTAAAATAAGAATGATACATATAGGTGTATAGTGTAACATCTGTACATTAACTTGATTCAAGGTGTTTCCTGACTTTTTTTTAACATTTGCTAGATGGTAAGTCTTGAGCTAAGACTCCCAGACTCTGTCTACTCTGGTGTCATAGTTGAAACTTTGATTTCATGGTATTCCCAAATATGAGAAGGCAATTGTCATAATAGTCACAATTTTCAGAGTATCAATCTTAAATTGTAATGAAAAAGGTGATATATAAATCACACTTAAATCAACCAGTCATCCAAACAAGAGATGTTTCCACTCCAGGTGGCAGATGAGATGTAATTAAAGTACCCCCATAGAGACTACAGACCAAAAGGGTGAGGGATAAATAGGTAGGTAGATAGATAGATAGACAGACAGATAGATAGATACCAAAATAGATAAAAATACAGATACAGATAGCCTATATTTATATTCATATTTCTTCAAGAGCTTTTTGTAGAGTGGTCAAATGTATTACGATGAGTGATCTGAATATTTCTGACTATCAGGAAAAGCACAACCTTCCTTTTTAAATCACTTTCAGAGTAATAGTACTATACAATTAGATGTAGAAAAGAAGTTTACAGTAAATAGAAACTTTGCAAACTGAAGACAAAGCTGCTAATTGTGGGCCTAATATACTTTCTTCAAATGATTGCTTTATGGAAGCATAGTAACATTCAATAAGTAGTCATTAATTATTTTCTGTTAAAGTCACTTTTCTATCCCATGTATTGGTCATATGTGTGTCTTAAATATTTGTTGAATAAATGAGTAAATTAAAAACCACAGAAAGATATTCTGCGAATTTCTAATCACAATAACTCTAATGAGAAATAGACATGTAACCAATATTCTTCCCCTCTTTTTCTGAACAGAATCTGGAATAAGAGTGTTAAATTCCATTCTTTGGCAATTGGTACATATTTCCTATGCAATAGGTGTCACAGTCTAGTCGTAGATAAAGATCTTCTATAGTAACTGAGCTTGCAGATGCAAGTGTGAATAAAGTAGCTGGTGACATGCTATCTCTTCAGACTAACTGACTTGCAAATAACTTAAATTTTTATATTTTTATAAGGTAGGGTCTACTAAAGTAATTGGAATATAATTAGTCTAGGAGAGTAGAGATTTAAAATCTTGTTTTAATTTATCACTAGCTAGATAGTTAATATGATTTAACTGGGTTTAAACTCATGTTAAAATCAGGAGATTGGATTCTGTCTTTAGATTATCTCTAGCTTTGAAATAATATGATTATGTATGATTTATTTATGTCCATTCAAACTCATCCTGAAAGAATATGATCATGAGAATATGTTCTTTATATTTAAATAGACATATTGTGGTGCATTACTTTTATGACATGTCAGTTTATATTATAAGAATACATTTTTGACAAGCGCATAACATCTACATTATAACTTTGTTGAGGAAATACAGTTGATTTTATGTTCCTCTGCTTTATGATACACCTTTTATAAATGCAACTTTCATAAGTGCAGTTTTGCAAAAAATACAGCTTTCATATAATAGCAAAGGTCTGCTGTGTTTAAAAATTAATGTCTTTGTGCAGTGTTTTGCCTGACAGATTGTGTGTGGTGGTGCAATATTTTCAACTAAGTTAATACACATACTTCTTAAACCTTATACATTCTAACTATGCGTCTGCTATTGTCAAGGATTTTCTCTGAAGGTATTAAAAAATCTAAAATGCATCAATCAAATAATCATCTAAGTATCCTATTAAAACTAAATGAGGTCATCTTTCACTTATACTTAAGATGACAGAGACTGCCATTCCTTCTATCCACTAAGGCAACTTGGCAAAGTAGCAATTCATTGCATAGACAGTATTACATTGCAAGAGGAAATTTTAAGTGGATATAATAATTTTTAAAACTTAGTAAGAAGAAAGAATGACCTAGATGCTTTGTCTCTTGGCTTTTACAGGAAATACATATTATTACATTTGGTGAACAGAAGATGAAATGAAGTTGATAAACTGAATATGACAAAGGCAAGCAAAATCTCAGTAGTCTTTTAAGAGATTTATGTTACCACTGCAAAGCAAGAAGTGGGCTTTTCTAACCAGATTCCAAACCAATTCTGCCATATTACTGTAGTTATAAATCTTTATATTTATCTCCTGAGAAGAACATGGCACTTGAAATGTACTATTTTATCTGAATAGCTCAGAGTTAAAAAAAAAAGTTTGATTAACACAAGAAAATGGGAAATTTCAATCTTAGGTAACCATTATTATATCAATTGTAACATGAATATTTGTTCTATTAAAGGAAGTCAGACTAAAGCCTTCACTCTGTGGAAGTCAATTCCTTGATTAAATCGATTCATGTTTTGCAGTGATATTCACTGATATTGATATTGAGACCACACTAGTTTGACAGGTAAAGTATGAATTAGTCCATTATACAAATAGATAAGTTTAATCTAAAAGAGACTTCCAAAGCACAACTTCTAAGAGCACTGAATTGCTTCCATGTTGAAAGAGGAAGTATATGAGTATAGCACAAATCCTCTCACAAAATGTCTTCTAAAAGTTCAGCAGCTATTGTGCTGAAACATGTATACAATTGACCTTCATCACTCCACAGCCAACAATACTGTCTTCAGTTTTACATTCTTTACTCAATTGTCAAACCTTTGTTTGCATGATTAGACTGCAAATCCTGTGATCATAAGGATGGGAAAAAAGCCATCAAGTTTACAAAAAACAAAAACTTAAATTCTAAATTTCTATTATTTACACATTTTATTTAATGTTAGTTTTCCAACATATTGTACTGACTGGAAAATGAGAAAAATAAGACTCAAACTATACATTGACTTTTACTTGTTCAATGCAAAACAAGAATTGCAATTTGAACATCTAATTTTCTTATAATTAAATATACTATCTGCTATGCAGTTAATACTCCAGAAAACTGGTATCTGTGGGCCTGTGATACTTTTTTCAAATGATTGTTTAAAGTAGAGTAGTAACATTTAATACAAAGTCATTCATTATTTTTATTGAATTCACTTTTTATCCCATGTATTAAAACAAGTCCTCTCATATGTGCATGTGTCTTAAATATTTGTTATTCTGAATAAAGGAGTAAATTTAAAACCATACAATGGCAATTCTATAAATTTCTAATCATTAACTCTGATGAAAAATAGACATCAACCATTATTGGTAATACTGATCAATTTTTTATTTGTTTTTACTTACAGAATGTTAGTTTTATATGTTTTATATCTTTTTTTTTTAAAATACACCAAGTAAAAGGCAGTATTTCTCTCTTCCCACAAGAATCCACATTATTCCAGGGCCATGTATGGAAAACAAACAAAAAAAGACAACTCTTCCTTTCTCTATGGAATTATCTTTGACCTTTTAAAATTAATCAGTAGATTATATTTATGTATATCTACTTTTGGTCTCTGTTGCATAGATCTATATGTCTATACTTTCAAAGTACAAAATTGTCTCAATATATTTTTAAATTCAAGTATCCCTCAGATTTAAACCCTAAAAAGTCAACTTATGAAGCATTTCTCCAATGTTTACTTATTTAATTTTTTCTTGCTTGATTTCCTCATGTGAAGATTTGTTAGTGAACCTGTATTTCCATGATGTATTGATCAAAGCTAATCAATACGAGCCATTCTTCATTTAAGATGAACAGACACATATTGAAAACATTTGCAAGCAATGATAGGACCATATGGTGTGGGGAATTAAAGAGGAGGAAAGTTGTGAGAAAGGAGTAGGTGTAATTTAGTGTGTACAATATGAACAAGAAGAAGAATAATCCTGTGGTTAAATAATTTAATCCTCTGGCATCTTCTCTCTTCCCAAATTAATCTGCTGACATCACACCCAACTAATAGAATGCATGAACGTAAGGCCCATAGGATGCAGCAATTTCTTTTAGTAACACATTAACTATAATTGTTTTTCCTATGTGAAAGAGAACCATGAAATAAAAAAACAGTCTAAATTTTTTAAATGGAGCTTTTTTTTCTACCAACATAGAAACCAGATTGCAGAGCTAAAGTCCTTCTGTTCCATTGATAAATGTCCCTTTGCAGTGATTTGGCTCCCAGATGGCCATGCTATCTCTATCTCACCTATTTTTTCCAAAAGAAATAATTTAACTTAATTTTTTTTCCTGTAACTCAAATATATTTAGCTGTCCTGTGCAGTACTTCACACTGAGAATATAACTCTGCATCACATAGAACTATCTCATTTCATTCATTTTGCATGAGTGTTCTTATTTTTTTAATTAATATTAAGACAATTTGAAAACATTTTTGCAATCATTTTACTTTTATAATAAACAATTTTACAGTAGTTTCCAAGGAAACAACTGCAATGCCATGTCCTTTTTTTAACCTGTTTTTCTAAATTAGCATAACCTGAGTTTGAGCACAAACTCCATTTCTGTTAATCTCTTTTTTTTTAATTAATATCTTCAATGTGGACCGATTTAATCCCTGAAAGTCTTTTTCTCATGTGATTACTTAAAAAGACACTATATTTTAGGATTCTGGGAATTTTAAATAACCTTAATTTAAAAAAAATCAATGTACAACTAGGAGTCACTTGTTATGGACTCTGCTTAAGTGACGAATCTTAAGTCTGGTGTATATACAGAGTTGCTTTTCTGATGTCAGAAAACATTTCTAATCTCTCTCACTTTAAATATTTCTGAATACGGCACAAAATATCCAAATAAAATACTTGATATAGTTTTAAAACATTAGTTACCTACAGTTCACAACTTTTACAAAGTATTTAGAAAGTCATGAAATATTCATCCTCCTGAACTATATAAGTGGATCAAGAAACTCACTTATTAACTCTATTAGAAGTTTGTTTTCCTTTGTTTCTTTTTTTTTCTTTTCTTCTTTACTTTTTCCCCTTCTCCTTCCTTCATGTCTTCCTTTCCACAACTTTACAAGAAACTTTACAAAAGTGCAATTGTAGTTCTTAATGGCTCTTCCCTTAGAACTACACTGGGATGTCACTATTCTCTTTTGATGGTCTGTTCACAGATTCCAAACTATATAAATTGATCTAGAGAGAAACGTCAAGGAGTTAAATCAATATATATGACAAATGCATGTGAAAACACATGAACACAGAGAAATGTTGACTTGGATCTTCCAACATTGTTTCTTAAATAATTGTAACAAATTGAAAATATTTTCAGCCTCTGATATACCTACTTTAATGTTAAAGTGAACTTACAAAATCTTTCAGAAATGTTAATTTTATTTCATATTTTGCTTTAACAAATGGGTACCACAACTGATTCATTAACTTGTACTGGAAAAAGAATTCCATGATATTGAAATTAGATGTTCTGAAAACTCTTTCAGGACTATCACACCAATTGGTTTACATTAATCTTCTACTATAAAGATATAACTTTGTTTCACAACACATACATTTTCTTGGAGTGTTGGAGCTGTGTTTATTAACAAGGTAAATCATGTGTTTGAGGAATCAGTTATCATAATGCTTTTACTCTAACAGCATAAATAAAACAAAATGGAATTCTTGCTCTAACCAGGAATCACTTTCCACAATTATTCTATAGGATGTTAGAATTATGACTTTAAGATTTGTTTTGATCATAAGTCAATTTAGGGACTTTCATGAAGAATAAGAAAACATATTAGTTATATTATTGCATAACAGTATTTAGTTCTAGTCTTGTGCTTTGCCTATCATTACCCTCAAGTCTCAATGAAAAATTCAGTGCCTATTCCCTTAACTCTCTGATCTTGAATTTTCAAAGGAAATTTAAGTGTTCAAATAGGGGTTAAGGAATTTATTCAGCTGATGTAAAATATAGAACACATGAACATGAAATAGTTTACTAGTTGAAGCAAAATTAGTTTTATTAGAATAGGGGGCAATAGAGAAGACGCTCTTATGGTTTTCTTTTAAGCAAATTTTTTTTAACTTAAATGAAACGTGTTTTGTGGCCCTGTATTTTGCTTGGAGTTACAATTACATCACACCAATATTATCCAAAGATTATTTTTTACAAACTTTGTTATTTGCAAGCTAGTCAATGTTTTTTGAGGAAGTGAAGAAAGAGGGCAGAAAAGAAGAGAATAAAGGGTGAGGGTACTAGAAGGCAAGAAGGAAAACGATGATGTTCTATCATGTATGATTAGTACTTTATGCATTTTATTTTGACTCTCTAGAACAATTGTGGTATTCAAAGACTTCCCTGAAATACCTCTTCATATTGAGGAAATGTTGTATTTAACTGTATGGAATAGTTTATTGATGCAGGCCTTTAAATGGATAAGAGGTTAAGTGGAGAGTGAGGATACCATCTGAGAATTTTAAGTTCTTTTCTTAAGATTCTAGTTGAATTATTTGTTCAGAAAAAAATTATTGTAAGGAAAACTATTTTATTATGTTAAGCTTACTTGTATTAAAGAAAAATAAAAAAAAAACATACCCCACATATTTCAAACTTTAAAGACCTTACATTTTATTAAAATTGATTTTAGAGGAGGAAAAAGAAAAACAGAGCAAAGTGGTGAATACTGTTTTCCCAATTACAAAGCAATAGAAAGCTGTTAAAAATTGATGTATTGACTTGTGATTTTTCAGGAATGAAGGCTTCATGTTCCTTAGCTAGGAAAGAGGGCACTTCATTAGCTTCCAAGAGAAAAGATGATACTTAATGTTGGGTAATATAATTACAGATTAAGCAGCTTCAAAAAGTCTCTTTTAAAAGTGGTGTGGAAGATTCACATTAAAATGAGGCATGTTTATCCTGCTAAATATTAAAGATACCTTCTTTGATATTTTGTCTCAAAGTAGTTCTCTCTTTATATGGAGAGGATATGATATTTTATTTATAGAATTTACCACACTTGTGTGTTTATATATATATGTATATATACACATATATATACATACACACATACATATATATACATATATATGCATATACATACATATATGTATATATAAATACATATATGAATACAAATGTATACAAAATACATGCATTATGTATTTTGTTCTTCTTTAAATTTAATCTTTCTCAATGTAAATATGAAATCCAGGAATTGGAAATTTTTAATATTTCATTCACTGTATACTCCTAGTACACACTGTAGGTATTCAATAAGTATTTTTGAATTAATAATGAACAAATAATATCTTCATCACTTTATGTTTATCACATTCCAAAGTTGTTTCTCTGAAAGTAAAAGCATACACAGGTACTTTCTGGTCTACAAAAATGTGTAGATGCTTCAGACAAGACTTCAAATTTATTTTTTAATATGCACCTTTTCAAAATAATGCATACAGATCATGTTACGATCTCAAAATATCCCCAAGTGCTCCATATATTCTGAAAAATAATTCAGAAATCTGTTGTATAACCAAAGCCATGATCAGGTACTAAAATCTCAAATATTCTAAGTTTGTCTCTATTTCAAAAAGTTGTCCTCAAATTGTCTTAAAAAGATTAAGTCTATGAAAAAATAACTATGAATGTGTTGTTACTATATTTCATAGCATTCAAACCAACATACTGAAAATATTCATAAAGTTATTACAAGTTAAAGAAGATCTTTGTAGGAAAATGAATACCAAAAGATAATCAGAGTAATTAGATTAGCTATTAACTGTGCTACAGAAATAGATACCCTAAATATCAGTGATTTAATATAGCAAAGGTATTTTTCTCTCTCATTATTGTATATGGATTAGGTAACAGTCCAGATTAAATGTCGATCTGGTAACTCAAGAATTAAACTGCCTTACATATGTTGATGCCATCATTATAGGACATTAAAAACTGCTACAAGAAAGGTTAAAGATGTGAGTATATATGGAACCTGAATTTACCTCTTCTTATGAGCACAACAAATCCATAGCCAAATATGAAATAATTTATAAGAAGAATACTTGAAAACCATACAAAGACATCCCACAACAAAGGATAAAAGGACAACATCGCATAGTAGTGAAAACTGGAAATACACTCCAGTTGAGACTAATAGCCCACCCCGAGTACAGAGATTCATGGTCAGATATGATTCTAAGGGTGTGAAATTTTACCTAGGGAATTTAGAAAGGTGGTTCCCTTTATGAAGTATCTCAAATGCTTTATTCTGCACAGAAACAAGTCTAGAGACTAGTCACTAGAAACCTTGCACTAGGACCAGGGGTGGGGAGATTCATAAAAGCCTAAGAACTACAAAAAATGAATAAGTCACTTTCATAGGGCCCATGCACAAATTCATTCAACCTGGGATGAAGCTCAGTAACTACAGTCTAGAAATATCTGAAACATAAATAAACAAATACATTTACCACCCTACATAATCTGTTTTCAAGACAGAAAGATTTAGATCATAGTACCTGACGCTGCTGTCTTAGAACCATCCCCCAGCACTCCAAGGACTGCAAGATTCACTGAGAGTGCCACTAACATTCCAAGAATTAGCAATGCATTGCCAGATGGTATCTAGAACCTTTCTTGTCACTTCCTTGTGTCTGAAATTGTCATGCATTATTGTTCAATACCTGTTCGATAGCTCACTGATCAGTGTCTGCAGCCACTGTGGATCACCACTACGAATCACTATCCACTAGTATATGCAGCTTTCACAGAAATGGTTGCACACACATCTTACAACTGATGAACAATGACTGGATATGCCCATAGTACCATCCACTCAATATACCACAGTAGCATTTCTTGAACATGCCCACCCACTGCACTCTAACTTGGTCATTCAATACTCCTGCACATTGTGACACACCGATACATACATGAGGGAGGGTGAAGCCCACACTTGAAATGCTTAGATGAGGCGACCAAAGGGGAATTCTCCAGGTGTTCATAAGACAATACATTCACAAGGTCATTTTTATAAGATCAAGGAATAGTAATAGAATTAACTGATATACAGAAGCAACCACAGAAAATTAGACAGAATGGGAAGACTGAGGAACATTTACCAAAAGAAAGAGGAAGACAAACCCCTGAAAATGAAATGTTTATTAATAGTTATACAGATGTTTAGTGAACTCAGGAAAAGAATACATGAACTGGAAAATTTAAGAAATATCCAAACCAAAGCTACAGAGCTGAAAAATACAACGATAGAACAGAAAAATGCAATAAATGGGTGCAGTAGCAGACTGACGAAAGGAGAACAGATAAAAGAACTTGAAAATAAAAAACAGAACTCACAGAGAGAGAAGCACAAAATGAGCAAATAATTTTTAAAAGTGGAAACAACTGAAGATAACTCTGAGAAATCATCAAGAGTAACAATATTTATGTTACAGAGCTTTCAAAAGGAAAAGGTAGTGACAAAAAAAAGTATTTAAGGAAAGAATGGCCAAAATGTTCTTAATCTGGGAAAACAATCAAATACAGAAAACACAGAAAGTCCCAAATAAGAAAAATCATAAAACATCCCACAAGGTATATTATTATTAAAGTGACATAATTTAAAAATAGTGAGAAGCTTTTAAAATTAGGAAGAGAACAGCAGTTTATCACAAATCTGAAAGGCTATCAGTAGATTTCTCAAAATAAACTCTGTAAGGTAAGAAAAAGTGGCATGGTATACTCAAAATGATGAAAGATAATAATATTACAACCAAGAGTTCTTCATATGGCAAGCTTGATATCTACAAAAGAAGACATTGAGAAATTCCAAATAGGTAGAAGTTAAAAATTTTTATCATCACTATACTGGCCTTCCAATAAATATCAAAAGGACTTATTAAAATGAAAAGAAATGACACTAACAGTAAGAAAATACATAAAAGAAAAAAATCTCACTGGAAAAGTAACTGTAGGGTAAAAATACTAGATCAATCCTTTTAAAATAACTATGAAGATTAAAGTCAAAAATGGTCAAATTAATAAAATCTACAATGATAAGTCATAAGATATTACAATATAATAATATAAAATGATATAAAATGAGATATTGAACAAGGGAGAAAAGAGTAAAAAATGTGAAGTTTTGCAAGATGTTCAAAGTTAAGGAGTTCTCAGACTAAATAGAATTATACAACTAGGATGCTATAACTGTACCTCCTGGTAACTATAAGGCAAAAACTTATCCTAACTACACAAAAGAAAATACAAATAATATAGACATATCACCAAATAAATCCAGAAATGCTCCAGGGAATAAAGAAATAGGAAAAAAAGGAATCAGAAAAACATTCAGAAAAAAACCTAAAAATGACAATAAACACATAACTATTAATAATCACCTTAAATATAAATGAGCTCTGGGTATGCCCTGGTGACCTAGTTATCTCATACACCCTGGGAGTTGTCACACACATCCCAAAGTCCCAGATTCAAGATCCAGAATTGGAGAAATAAACAATGTAAACCACTAAGTAAAAAATAAAGTGATTTTTCTGCCTCTCTCTTCCTTCCTGCCTATTCATTTACATTCCTGGCTGCATCTTTCCTTTAAAAAACTGTAAATGAGCACCACTAAAGAGACCTAGATTGGATGAATGGATACAACTATAAAACCCTACCACATAATGCCTACAAGAGATTGACTTTAGGGGTAAGGATATATAGAGACTGAAAGTGAAAAGATGGAAAATTAATTTCATTCAAATGGAATTGAAAAAAAAATGTACAGAGATAGTCATATGAGACAAAATGGGCTTTAAATCAAAAACTGTAATAATAGACAAAGATTGGCATTATATAATAATAGAGGCCAATCATATAGATATGTAGTTAATATATATGCACCCAAAATAGAAGCATCAAAATATATTATGTAGATATTAACAGAACATATAGTATCAATTAACATCAACATAATAATGATAAAGGGTTTTTAACACCTCATTCACATTAATAGAAGGTTCTTTCAGAGAGAAAACTGTCTAGAAAAGATTAACTTCTGTGATACATTAGATCATTTGATCTTAATAAACATATAGAGAATATTACATACAAAATCAGCAGACTATACTTTTCTTCTAATTGCTAATGGAACATTCTCAAGGATAAATTATTTGTTGGGAGATCAAACAAATCTCAGTAAATTCAAGAAGATTGAAATCATATGAAGCAACTTTTTAACAGTATTCTGCTAAATAACCATTAATAAAATGAAGACACTGAATGTAAAATCTAATAATTTTGAAGACAAATGAAAATAATGTCATTATGTATCAAAATCTTTTGGATGCCACAAAAATAGCACTGAGTAAAGTTTATAGCATTACAAGCTTATCTCAATAAACAAGATAAAGCACAATCTGCCCTTTCACCTGAAGGATCTGAAAAAGAAGAAAAAGTAAATGACCTGCTGACAGGTGGAAGAAATAATAAAAATCTGATGAAAATAAATGATATAGAGACAACAACAATCCAAAAGATGAATAAACTTGTTTTTTTGAAACAACGAACAACTAGATAGAAACTTAGATAAACTAAGAAAATAATTTCAGTTAAATTAGTAATAAGACAATGATGCCAACTATCATATGTTTTTATTTGACATAGTATTCTAAATTTTCTGTCATAGCAATTAGGCAAGAAATGTAAGTATAATTATCCAGATTTGAAAGGAAAAAGAATAATTTTTCACCATTTCGTATGAAATGATAGTAGCATAGGAATCCCTAAAGACTAAGCAATTAAATGAAAACTGATATAATAATACAACTGATTATAGAATCAATACACAAAATGTAGTGTTTCTAGACACAAACAACAAAATATCAGAGACAAAGAAAACAATGTCATTTACAATTGCATCTTAAAAAATAAAATACCTGTGAATACATTTAACAAAGAAGGTGAAACACCTGTGCATTGAAAATTATGACTTTCTTAAAAGAAACAGAGTAAGAGAGAAAGAAGTGGAAAGCTTTTTCATACTTATGCTAAGAAAAATGAGCATTGTTGAAATGTCTACCTAAACCACCCTATGTTTATTGAAGTATTATTTTTGATAGGCAAGTGTTGGGAACAACCTAAAAGGCTATTAACTTTTGAGTGGATAAAGATTCTTATGGAATACTAAGCTATAAAAGAAAGATGCAATTATGCCATTTTCAACAAATGGATGGACCAGAATGTCTTATATTTAGTGAAATAATTATATATAATTTCATTTATATGAGGTATACAGAGAAACCAAAGAACTAAATAAAATGAAACTTAAGGCTGTAATTCCAGATTAATGCTTAACAGAAGTACAATGTAAGCTAAGTGGACAGATTAGATAAAATGGGTCAGTTATATGATTAAGATAGAATTAGACTTTCACTGGTGAGCTTTTTGTAGTACATATATTTACTGATTTATGACGATGCACATCTGAACCTTATATCATGCTATAATTAGAAATTACTTCTATAGAGATTTTTTTTTAATAAAGGGCAGAACAAAGCAAGCTCTTTGATTGTAATAATAAAAATAGCAGTTACCATAAGGGAAAGGGGAAGAGGGATGGGTAAAATTAAGCAAAGGAGTCAACTTTATTGTGCAAGATGTAGCCTACACCTTTGGTGGCAAATATGAAGTAGTATATTCAGATGTCAGTTTGTAATATTATGCATCTGAGACCTATATAATGTCATAGACCAATATTATTTCAATAGCAAGATTTTTAAAAAGATATACATTCTTTGTTTATGGATAGCAAAAAATTAGCATTGTTAAAATGGTTATTTTACCTAAAACAATATTCATATTCAATACAATCTTTACCAAAATTCAATAGCATTCTTCACATATATCAAATTAAAAAAAATTGGATGGACTCATAAAAACCCCTCAAATAGCCAAAACAATTATGAAAATAGAGAATAAAAATGGCAGTATCATGCAAACTGACTTCAAAAATACTAGAAAAGTACAGTAATTGAAACTGTATGATGTTAGAATAAAAGCCACTGATCAATGTAATATAATGAGAACCAAAAAACAAACCCATCCATATCCAGATGACTAATTTACAACAAAGGAGCTAAGACTGTACCATGGAGAAAGTAAAGTCGTTTAAATAAATAGGGTTACGAATATTGGACAACTATATGCAAAAAAAAGACACTAGACCATTGTCTTATATCATACACAATAGTTAACTCAAAATGAATAAAAAACATATAAGACCTGAGACCATAAAATACATAGAAGAATATGAATGATAAGCTCTTCTATTTTGATCTTAAATGTATTTACAAATTCCTCTTCAATGCCAAGTGGAAAAACCAAAAATAAAGAAAAGTTTCAGATTTGTGAAAAAAGCTGTATCAAACTAAAAAGCTTTAAATTTGGGGAAAAAATCTATTATTAAAACAAAAATTTTATGGAAATGCAAATCAACACCATAATAAAATATCACATCATAGCTATGAGAATGATTATAATCAAAATGGTAACAAGCAAATATTGATAAGGATGTGGATTAAAGGGAATTCTCATACACTGTTGGTGAGTTTGCAAATTGATGCTGCCCCTATGGAAAGCAGTATGAAGTTTTGTAAAAAGTTGAAAACAAAACTTCCATATGATCCAGCAATTCCACTTCTGCATATTTATCCAACGAACACAAAAACATTAATTTAAAAACATGCATGTACTTCTCTGTACACTGGATCTTTATTCACAGTAGCCAAGATATGGAAACAACCTAAGTCCCCATTGACATACAAATGGATACAGAAGACTTAGTATATATACACCTTGGATTATTATTCAGCTATAAAAATATGATGGAAATTTTCCATTTGCGACAGCATGGCTTAACCATCAGGGAATTATGAGAAGTGAAATAAGTCAAAGAGAAAGCCAAATATTTTATGAGTGGAAGTGGATTGTGGATGGTTTGGATAAAAGGATTGACTGGATGGTGGTGGATAAAATCCAGATGTTTGGTGGAAGGGCTGGTGTGGGATATAGATTTTGGCATGTGAAGCTGTGCACATGAAACCTACAGTGTTTTAAACTAATATTGTTTCAGTAAAAATTTTAGCTAAAAACATTTTTCAAAAAGTCACTGTGGCCATTTTAATTATCTGAGACCAGAAGTGATACACTTTACCTCTCACAAGTTATTGACTAGAGCTAGCATATATACCCAATTTAACAATGATGGAGACTGGAATACATATGAAAGCATATTTAAGGTTTGGAGTACTCTATTATCTGTATTATGCTGGATTACTTACAACTGCAATTGTCACACTATAGTAAATAGGAGTCCTCTCCAATAAATCATTAATATAGTAGAATTTATAGACTTTTATCAATCATTGAAATCAAGATTTAACAAAGACATAAAAATCACAAAATATATTTGGAAGATTGTTGTTTCCACTTTGATCATCCATAAAATTCTTGTTATTTCCATAATACAGATTGATGGACTCCACACTAGAGTTTCTTATTCAATTGATCTAGGGCAGGGGTTGATATTTATATTAATGTGAGGATTACATTGTAGGAATAACTGCTCTAAATTATATAGCATTCAGCTTATTATTTTGTTTTCTTGAAATCAGCTGACTCTTCTATATGGCATGTTCTTTCCAGAAAGAGGCTATATGTATTTTATTCTTTTAATTTCAGCACCTAGTAAATTATTTGTAATATGATAGATATTAAATACATTTTTAAAGAATTATCTACTTCATCAAATCAGATCAACATATGTAAAGTATATATGATTAGCCCTAACATTGATTTCAGTTTTTCTTTTTTAAGTATTAGATGAGAAACAGAGCCTCCCACTTTACTGGGTTTTTTTAATCACATTAGATTCAGTTGATCTTCAATTTTATATATTTTATTGAACTGGAGGTAAATCATCTGCCCTCATTATGATAATCTACTAACTTAGTAGGATCAATGTCTGTATGAGGAAAGAAAGGATGAAGTACTGATAAAGATAGGAATTTGTGGCAATAAAATATCAACATAAATCTTAGATGCACAAGGAGCCTTGAAATCTGATTGCTCATTTAGTATTGTCCCATGTTGAACAGATGTAATTGAGTCCCATATCAAGTAATCATTATATTTTTGGGTTCTGTTACATATATACATACATACATGCATGCATGCATATATATAGTTATATATATGCATAAATATATATATAACTGGTTATTATTATAAAAGCATAGAATATTATATAATTAGAATTAATGTTCAGTTATATAAATTGTTGCATATTTTAAGTGAATTCAAGGAAAAAGAAATACATTATCTTTGCAACAAATATTATTCATTACCTACCAAAACATTGAACTTGAAACATAATATATTCTTTTTCTATTATATAATGAATATTAATACAGTAATGTCCATATGGTTAAGATAGAAAACATTTTTTTGTTTGTCATTTGCTATATTTTATGTCCAATTAGAAAATTTGTATGATGCACGGAGTTACTACTGACTGAAGATGAATGGTGGTATTAAACGGGAAGCATCATGTAGACACCGAGAAAAAAAACTTTTTTGAGTACAAACCTAAGTGTATAATATGCTGGCATCATACCACAAGTGAATTCAAACTTCTCTAGCTTAATCACATTAGACAGAAGAACATGAACAACAAATTATGTTAGAGAAGAGTTGCACAATTAAGAAACAACACTGTCAATTCTCACTATAATCACAAAAAATAAGTAAATGTTGTTCTGCTTAGTAGATATGTGGACTGTCTTTTATTGTGACTGTTAGTAAAGTTGTGAAACATCACAATAATTATCTCCGATTTTTATGTGAAACTACATGGGAGCATAGCAAATATAGGTGCTATTGGAAGGCAGATACTGGAATAGGATACGCATTTCCTTAAGATTGAAAATAATAGCAGATTGGGTGGGTTATCTCAAATATGATGCTCATGAACACTTGAGGACAACAAAATCAGAAGACATATGTGTTCACGGACAAAGTGTTCATGCATTGGTTAGGCAGACAAGTGAATTTCATGAGTGGTGAAATTAAGAGCTTTTTTTCAACTGATCCATTGACATTCAACTAGATATCTTAATCTCTGAGCTGTAAATTTCTCTTCTGTAAAATAGGATATTAGGTAAAAAATATGACTCCTCCATTCTTGCCAGTGGGATGTAGATTCAGAAAATCAGATCAGTTTTCTTGAAAACAAAAATAAAAACAAAAATCTTCCAAATATTACCATATGGAGGTAGGTGCAAATGCATTCCCCATAGTAGCACTTGATTCGTTTACTTATCACTCAAACTCTCTATTCGCTTACAGGCATATGGTTATTGACTGTGTACTACCTTTTGAAAAGTAGTATTAGGTGGGGAAAAAAAAGCTTTTTATACACAAGGAAAAATATGCAGATATGAAAAGAATAGTTTGTGTTTTGGGGGTTTTCTTTTAATTTAATTTATTTTTTAAAGGAAAGATGCAGGCAGGAATTCAGGCAAGTAGGAAAATAGGCAGGAAGAAAGAGGAAAAAGAAGCATTTTATTTTGTTTTTATTTAGTTATTCATCTTGGTTGTTACCCCCTGGCCCTGTGATGTGAACCTGGATTATTGGAACATATAAGGAGTTTTCTTGGCAGGAGGTGTTGGAACTAACCACTACTTCAACAGAATGCACCATGAGTGTTTTCTTATGTTTCTATTTTGTTTGTTCTTAATGTAAAACAGATCAATAAATTAAACATTGAAAATATTTTCTGATTCAAGTTCTCCTCTTATAAATGTATTTCTGTAACATTCTTTTGAGTAGCATCTATGGTCTCCTCCAATGAATGTCCCATGTTGACTCTGGTGTACATAGACTATACCTTATGATTATCCTCATTCAGTATGTTTAAGAAACATTTCTAGCTTATATTATATTAAAAGTTTTGTTTGAAAGTATTTTATGTTCTCATAACTTGTCATTTTCCAATACTTAATTTGACTCACTCCATTATTGTCATCATGTCAAACTTCTCATTCTTTACTCTTATAGTTATTTTTTGTCCCAAATATCTCCTCTAACAAAAAAAAATTCCTCTTTCTGTTTTTCCCCTTCAAGTGAATGACTACTCATGATTTCTTACACTGTTTCAAATGTATCTCAGTGTTATATTCCTTTCTCTTTCTAGGCCTATGTGGTCAAGTTCTCCACCATGTTGCAATCCATATTTTACTGAATACTCTAATAACACATAGATGTTATTTAGGTCCTCAACTATCAGGACCATGTCTTAACCAGGTTTGGTTTCCTTAGGTCTATAGTTACTACTACTACATAAATGCATTACAAGTTTTATTGAATTAAAGTAATTTAAAATACTGTCTGTGAATTCATGCATTATGATTAATTTGGCCTATATACATAGACTTTATAATATTCCTCAAAAGCAAAAACAACCAGTGTGAGCAACAAAACAAAAGCTACTTGAATTATTGCTATTCTCTATTGCGAAAATCACTTGCATATATATTTATCTAGGGAGACACATATTTCTAATTATTAGGGATTATAGAACACTGAAGAGAAAAAAAGATTTAAAAGAAGGAAAGGTAGGGCTTGGGGTTCAACAACAATTCAAATAAAATTCCTTCATCACCTATTAGGTTTCAAGGCATTGCACACATTGCTAGTAGAAATGAGTTCCTACCTTTCATGTGCATGCGCAAAAGCTTATTGGGCATGAAGTAAGGCCTCTAATACATAAGTAAGTATATTGAAAGTGACCTGAAATTGGCAGAAAATATAACAATGGTATGGAAAAACATGAAGAAATTAATCATTCAAATATTTATCATGTTTACTTAGGTATAAAATATGTTTACACTAAAGCAAGCATATTTAAATGTTAAATTAATAGGTAGTTGTGACTAATTTTATACATGATTATAAAATAAGATTTTATATATGCATATATCAAGACGATACCTTAGGTTAAAGTTAAAAGATTATTTGTACAATCCTGTTAGTCATCTCCAACAAAAATATAAAATATCCTCAACTGTGTATCTAGCAATATGACAGATCATTATTGTATTTAGCATCAATTATTTTATTTTTCAGTGAAACAAAGAAGTAGCAAACAGGCAATTCTAGACATAAGTACTCTTTTTTTTCAATTCTTTTTCAAGCAAGAGTTTAATTATGAGGAGATAACTAGAAGTGTTACGACCTGAATTCAAATTAATATTTGATTAAATTTCACAACACAGCATGAAGCTATAACTGGGATGAACAGTTTGATGAAATTAAAATTACTTAGTAATAGATATTAAGTTGAGTAACTATTAAATTGCTTATTTCTTAGGGTGTAATAGCAGGTGCCAGAGGATTAGTATAGATTTTTCACAAACAAACTTGGTAGACTTCAGAGATTTGGAGTTATATGACTGAATGATTCCTTATCTTCATTTTTATTGGCTATAGTTCTTCAGAAATATGATGTTTTATAAATCTCTGCAAATCACTGATGAAACTGAAAATGCAAATAGCTATTGTTCATAGTTTATGTTTTTTTAAGTCAAAAAGAAGGGTATATTGAAATTAGTTGTGTATTAAACAAAACCAAAACCAAATCTATGACCCCTACCATTTGCAAATGTGAAACAAGTACTTGGGAACCATTTTGAAGGGGAGAATCATGGGACATAAGGAGGAATTCCTAATTAGTAGATCATAACAGACATCTTTAGAAACAAATCTGAGAAGCAAAAGAGGTTGGGTTACGGGTTCAGGGGCAATTCAACTTTTTATATTCAATACACTGAGAGTCTCTAGAAGAATGCCATCTCTTCTTTCAGTGTGCTTTCAATGGAGTAAATGTGGTATAAGTAAGCTGATGAAATATAAAAGAGAACATGGTGAGTGCCCTAACAAAATTACAATTTATAATGAAATATAATAATATGGAGATAATTTATGAGCAAAGAGAAGAGATGAGAGAAACCTTTAAGTATGGAGTTAACTTTGAGATTGCCTCAGCAGCATGGGTTCAGACATTAGTAATGAGTGGGTCAGAGGCCAGGAAAAGTGTTTTGGCTAGAACAAGTACTTTGGGTGATGACTATGGAAGTAACCCTGGGAACTTGTTCTGGTGAGCTTGACTTTGAACTCAGCTCAGCCAACTACCCATTGAATTATTGATGAGTCACTTGGCTCTTTGAGACCTTGCTTCTTCAGGAACACACAGAAGAAATTGAACTAGATAATCATAATGATCGTGCCTCCTCAAAAATGCACTGATCTAAGAAGAAGGTATTGGTTCCTGTTTTGAATAGTCTAGAATGTTAAATTCAGGAATTTATTTTTAATTTGTAGGTAGTTGAAGGTTGCTGAAAGTTTTTTTTTTGAGTAAGATAGTAGTATAATATAAGTTATACATTTGGAATATTAATTTAATAAGGATACATAGGACTATTTTTGAGAAAATTAATGAGAGGTAGGCAAAGGAAAAGTTTTATAGAAGCTTAATCCATAGATTCAGTCTCACTAATAATCAAAACCAATGGAAAAGAAGAAGAAAGGTACATAGCTTCCCGTTTTGGATCTGAAAGCATTTTTACCATACCAAACTAGAAATATTTTATATATAAGGGTTGATACAAAACTTTTGGAATGAAACTTTGCAATTACTAGTTGAAAATTCAAGGTTAGATTTTTCACTCTCAAGATATGGATTGGAAGAAGGCTTGCTGGCAGACCCTGGTATTGTAAATCACCTCTGAAGGAGTGTAGGTCACATACCCCTGGGTCTGAGTCCCAGATTCAAAGGGAAACAAGCAGTGTGAATAGCAAAACAAAAATAAAAATAAAAATATTTTGCTTCTTAAAAATAAAATGTCTTGCAAACTCAAAAGCCTACAGGGACTTGTAAAGTAACATGCTATGTTCAAAACAGTAAATCATGAGGAATGAAGCACTTTGAGAAAATGTGCCTTTCTGAAGGAGGTGGCTGCTCGTCAGTTGTAACAGACTGGTGCCTTTGCAAGTTCAGATCATGCTTTTCTAAGAAAAGCTAGTAATTTAGAGTATCCTTTTTAATGTTGTTAAGAAAATAAACTCAATAATGGAACTGTGGAAAATAAATAAAAGTGACTAGGTCACAGACTGCTGGATATAAATTTGGGAAAACTACATTAACCTGTTCTGTTGAGCATTAGTAGAGAAAAAAAATAGGAATCGTAATTATAGAAAATATCAGGTAGAGATTTTTTTTAAAAAAGCAATTTTCAAGATGAAGAAAATCATAAGATATTCTCATAGAATTTTATAGTTAGTTCAGATAAAAGAAAATGGTGGTCTCTATGTATTTGCAAGAAATGAGGAAAACATGAGACCATTACCCAAAGAGAATGGAATGCAAAAGGACAAAGATAATCATTGTGTCTAGCAATAGGAGGAATTTAAAGATTATAAAGTAAGACACATGCTAGTAAACTGAGAAGACCATAAATTACCTTGCACTTGTCTTTACATGACGTAATTATTTTGCGTTTATGTTTTCAAAATCTGCATTGTTGCTAAATCTACTAATGTAATTGAATGTTCTGCTCAATATTTCTGTTTTTTTCATCATAACACCTGGATAGGATATATAGTGCAATCAATAAGTTGTCATTCATTGCAACGAGAAAATACAGGGATAAAGACTTAAAAAGTTTAATTGTTCCTTTGTATTATTATGTAGACAAGTCCACAGCCATTAATTTATTAGAACATGCATAAGGGCAAGTAGTAATAGGTTTTATTAATGTCTAGAATAGTTTTTTAAAGTTCTTACAATCATGCTTTATTCATTGACTTTGAGAAGGCATTAGAAGAGCAAGTGACTATATTTGCAGACCAAGCTTAGTTTCCTGTATAGGAAATCAAGAGTCTCATTTTTTGATAAGCTTCATGTTTTCTATGAAAAGGAACAGCTCCTCAAAGAGATGACTGACTGCAGATTTTGCCATACTTCTCAAATATTCTTTGCAAACCGTGAGCAGTTGGATTCAATTTAATTCTTTGAGAAGGTATCAATGAGATGATTAATTAGTCATAATTACGTGTAATTAAAAAAAACAGAGGCCATATCTTTAATAACAATTATAAGATATTAGAAAAACACTTTTGAAAAGATTTTCAAATTGTGCGAAAATTGTCAAGGAAGTATTAGAACATGACAATAAAAAATATTACAGTGGGTCAAAAAAATAGAAATATAATCATGTGCTTGAGTATGTGTAGGGAGGTGCAATTCGTATATGCAATTTGCACTAAACACTCAGTAAGTACTTATTGTTGCATAATTTTTCTACTTTGCTGGTAATAGGTTTTTCCTGAATGTACTCTGATAGCCATTGATAGAGAGCCCCAGAGGTCTGACTCTCAGTGTTTGGTTACTTTAGTTCCTATTTTTCTCTACCATTCAGATGGACTAGAAACTTAACCATTTTTATTTCCTGGTGTACTATTAATTCTTTTCTTACAACTGTTTTTTTTCTTCCTTGACTTCCAAAAGGGCTCAAATCTGATTCATTATTCAACAAGATTTTTCTGTCAAGTACTTATTGTTCTTTATTAAACAGCATCACCCCCAAATTAGTGATGCAAACACCAACCATTTTGGTTTACTTTTATACTTCCTGAGTCAGGAATTTAGAGATAGCATGACAGGCATGACTTGACTGTAAATGATACCTATGTCCTAAGCAAGGAAGTCCTTATGTCTGAGATTTACTTGAAAATTGAGAATCCAGAGCAATTTGGTAGACGTATTTGTTCCTATGATTCGTTCCTGTGATAATTCACTGGAGCACCCACATTTGTCATTTCCACATGGTCGTAGGCTTCTATAACATAGTGACTAGGATTAGCGAGTGGGTGTCCACAGAACGACAAACCAAGATACCCAGGCAGAGAATACATAATTTTTTATAATCTTACTTCAGACATCAGAGACTATCACTTCCAATATTTTCTACTGTTTGTATCAATTACAACCCAGATTCAAGGGTAAGGACATAGATTGCATTGCCTATGAGAAGATAAGTCAAAATTTTTGTGATCACTATTTTAATTGACCATTTAAATTGTTTATAATCATTTTTAGAATTTTTTTTATTTTATTTTTATTTAGTTGTTGACATTGGTTATTTCCCCCAGATTCAGGACTTGAAACAGTGTCCTTGGGATTTATGTGAACTGAGATATTTTGGAGGCAGCTGATGTAATTGCTAAATATTTACATCTAATCTAATAATTCAACCTTATATACTTCCTTTCAATACCAAATTTCCATTAATACTGGTTTATAGTTGCTACCCTGATGTTCTTACTACAGACTAGTCCATTATTGCTAGTAAGCTGCCTCTCATCAAAAGCTTCTGACTGAAATTTTGCATATAGTAATCCTACATTAATTTTTAAAAATTGTAATCTGGGGAAATTTTCATGTCTTCATCTCTTAAATTTAGAGTATTAAAGTATGTAGAATATTTAAATTTTTCTATGTGCTAAGTGCTGTAAAGTCATTGGGATACAAGCCATAAGAGGTAATTAAGAATCAAAACCAATGTCACTTCTGTCCTTAGTTTAAACAATGTTGAAGCTAGGCATACACTCCTGGATATATATGATGTAACACTGGAAATAAAACAGTGTAATATTTTATCTATAAAATATTTGCTTATGAACTTCTGATGAAGATAGGAATGAAGTAAAAGCAGGACTCACATCCTCCCCATGGAACAACTAGGAATTAACCTATTCTCCAGAAACCAATACTGAGGAAAAGCAGGTACAGAGGCTATAGAGACACAGAAACAATCAAGACCATAAAGAGTAGGTGAAAATGTCAGGGTTCAAAGTTACACCACAGATTCAGGACTCTGGATTCAGGCTACAAGGAGGACACTGTGAGAAGAACCATCCCTACCAGGAGTCATGAAATAAACAGAGAGCCCACCCAGCAGTACTGGGACATGAAGTCAATGGTCTTAGAGCAGGTTGGAAGGAGGACTTTAGTGGTTTGAACAGGAGGCCTGGCAAGAAAGTTACACTTAGTGCTGCCATAACTATAAGGTAGATAGAGGAAAACCATCCCCATGCCTTTCCATCATATTGCCTAAGAGCTTCAGGACCCACCCGTCGGAAATTTCACACTCAGGCTTAAAGGAAGGATAGAGTCACACGGAGGTGGAAACCATCAGCACTACCTCCACTAGCACCAGTCTGTGGGTGGAGGCAAAACTGCAGTCTTATTAGTGATTGTGGCCTAACAGCAAGGTGGTCATTACTGTTCAGAGCTAGGATTCTGGAGATCTGCATTCCCCACACAAACTCCAACCCCATAGACTGAACTCTTGGATTCCAATAGTGGATCCACGTAAGAACTTCAACAAATACAACCAGTGATGGAAGCGACCAAACTCAGGAAATCCCAGTGTTCAAACCAAGATCCAGGTTAATTCCATGGAAGTAGATACACTACACAAGGTCGTCACTGTGGGGACATCAAACCCACATAAATATAAACAGAGTGCAAAGCAGAACAATGACAAAGAAATATATATGAAATTATGGATCCAATCAAAAACCCAGTGGAAAATCTGAATACAATAATGTATGCAAACTACCTGAGGATTAATTTAGGGTAACAGTGATACATGCTCATGGAAATAAAGAAAACAATAGAGGAAGGAAAAAAGAATGACAAAAATGAGAGATAAGAAATGAAACCACATATCAAGGAAATATCTTAGCTGAACTAAAGAACTCAATAGAGGAACTCAAAAATAGAATGGATGAAACCTTTAATAGAACAGTGAGTTAGAAGATAGGGAAGAGGAATAAACTCAATCAAAGAGATGAAAGAATGTAAACAAATGAAGACAGCATTTGGAATTCGACCTATGGGATAACATCAAAAGCAACATTTGCATTGTAGGGGTCCAAAAGTTGTAGAGAGAGAAAGGGGGGGTGGCAGAAACTGTATTTTAAGGAATAATAAGTGAAATTTTTCCTAACCTAAAGAATGAAGCATGTGTACAGACCCAGGAAGCTCAAAGACTTCCTAATAAATGAAACCTAAACAGACTTACACTTAATATTGTCATCAAAATATCAAAAATACAGAAAACAAAATATCTTAAAAGCAGCTAGATATAAAAATGAGTCACATACAAGGTGGTCTCCACCACGTTGTCAGAAGATTTCTCAACTGAAATTCTAGAGACCAAAAGATGATTATGATATATTCAAAGTGCTGACAGAAAAGGATTTTTGACCTGATACTATGCCCTACAAGATTATCATTCAGATCTGAAGGAACGATAAAAAGCTTTTCCGATAAACAGAAATTAAAGGAATTTGTCATCACAAAATCAGATCTACAGAAAATACTAAAGGATTCTCCACAACGTGTAAAGAAATCCCACTTGAAAAACAGTAAGACAGAAAATATAAAAAGTGAGGAATAGGAGAAGAAAATAAAAAGTGGATGTTCAAATGAGTATAAGACTAATCTGATTTCAGATAAAATAGGAAATAAATATATAATTATTAAAGCTAACTCAGAGTAACCTCAAAATACGTCTCCAGGGAAAAAAAAATAAGAAGAAAAACAAAAAGGGAAACAAATCAAAACATAACTACACCCAACCCACTTAAGAAGAGATAGAGAAGAACAAAAGCATGGTTTAGAACAACACACAGGCAATAAATAATCACATGTCTATAATCATCCTAAATGTTAACGGACTGAAATTATCAAGCAATAAAGAGTGACTGAATGGATTAAAAAGCGTAACCTAACTTTCTGTTGCATTCAGGAATATCACCTTCTTTCAAAAGATAAACAAAGACTCAAAGTCATTGGTTGAAAGTTAAACCAATGGCAACCAAAAAGAGCAGGAACAACCATACCTACACTGCATAAAATATATGTCCCACTAAAGAGCATAACAAGATACATAGATGGACATTATAAAATGATTATAAGTCAATACAGCAAGAAGATATGCTTATTAACATATACATCAAATGAAGGTGCATGAAAATATGTTAATCATTATTAAAAATGATGAGAGACATAAGCAACAACACAATAACAGTAGACTTTGACATCCTTCTTACAATACATTGATCAACCAGACAGAAAATTAACAGGAAAACAGTAGTTTTAAATAACCATGTGGAACAGGTTTAATAGACATATACCTAATACTTCATCAAAAGACTATTGATTTCACTTTCTTCTCATGTATGCAGGGAACATTCTCATGATAGCTCATATATTGGTACATAAAACATGTCTCAACAAATTTACAAAGATTTAAATCATGCCAATCATCTTCTCTGTCTAGAGCGACTTAAAGCAAAATAAACCACAAAAAGACTATTGGAAGACCCCAAATTAATCAGAGACTAAACAATATGATTCTGAATGATACTTGGGTAAAAGAGAAAATCAAAGAGGAACTTAAAAAATGAGACCAATGAGAATGAATATACAAGCTACCAGAATCTATGGGATGCAACAAAAGCAGAACTAAGGGAGAAGTTCATTGCATACAGGTCTACCTCAAGAAACAAGAAAAATTTCAAATAAACAATCTACACTTACATTTAAAACAACTAGAGAAAGAAGAACAATTAAAACTAAAAATCAGCAGAAGAAAGGAAATAATCAAAATTCAAGTAGAAATAGATGAAATAGAAAACAAAAAGACAATCCAAAGATTAACTGAATCAAAAGTTGGTTCTCTGAAAGAATAAGCAAAATTGACAAACTGTTGGCAAGACTCACAAAGAAAAAAAGGGAAAATTCTCATAAGTAGAATCAGAAATGGAAGGGGAGAAATTGCAATACGTAAGACAGAAATTCACGACATCATATGCGACTGCAACGAACAGCTCTGTTCAACAAAGTAGACAACCTTGAGGATATGGACAGATTATTAGAAAAATAGTCTACCAAGACTGAACCAGGAAGACCTGGAAAACCTGAACAGAACAATCACAAGCAAAGATATCAAAGAAATCATCAATAGTTTCCATAAAAATAAAATTCAAGGGCTGGATGGTAATCCCATATGATCCTGCCATTCCAATTCTGGGAGTTTACACAAAAGATATAAAAACAGTAATTCACAGAGATTTATGCACCCCAATGTTTATTGCAACCCTATTCACAATAGCTAAGAACACAAAAGCTAATACTTAAGTGCCCAATGTGAGATGAATGGCTAAAGAATGGATAAAGAAGTAATATACACATACATATACATATGCATATACATAATACATATATATACACAATACATATGCATGTGTATATACACATATATGCATATATATATATATATATATATATATATATATATATATATATATATAATGGGATACTACACAGCCCTTAGAAGAGATGAAATCCTGCTATTTGAATCAACATAGATGGAATTAGAGGGGATTTTGCTAAGTGAAATAAGTTAAAAGAAGCAAGATAGATGCCAGACATCTCACTCATAGGTGAAATGTGAATATAAAAAACAACAACAACAAAAGAACAGATGAAACCAAACTAACCCTTGGACACTTGAAATAGAACTGAAGTTACCAATACATATCAAAATGGGGGAAGGGGCAAGTGGTGGCAGATGCCACTGGACAATAGTGAAAAACACTTGGCAATTTAGTGGAGGACTGGGTGGGTTGACATATATTTTAGAAGTACGCCAAGTTCACATATGGGTAGACCACACATATGAGTTTATACTAATGTGTGAAAAGTCACTACAATTAAAAAATTGCTTTTGGAGGATAGGATGGTAAAACAACTAAGCAAATCAGTTATAAAAGCAACTTACTTTCATATCAAGAAGAGCATAAGACCTCATTAGTATGCATCTACCAATCCAAAACTATTAAGCCACAAACTCTACCCAATTCTAATTAGTTCAACAGCTTCTAAGATATACTGAAATCTACTGACTAGCCCATGAGTTTAGATTATAATCATCCTCCCATGATCTTCCCTTTAGAGATATTTTAAGATTTAGTCAAGGTGATGTTCTTTCTTACTGTGTTATGTAGTTTTACTTAACAATTGCTTTTTTTTCTTTCTGGTGATGTTTTGGGGTGTTTACTGTTAAGTAATTGCTTTTACCTTAAAATACTCAGAAGATATGAAACTGTGATATCTTAACATTTACCTATATAACAATTTAACAGCCTTAAAGTGATGGAAAATTTATCCAATATTGTTTATCTACTATGATTCTCAGGGGCTCCATAGCCACTTGTTAATTCAGCTATTTGGAATATATGATTATGCAAATTAAAAGTATATTATTCACATAGTGCTGTTTCTATGATAGACGTATATGAAAAAATGTATATTCCCTAAGCTCAAAAAGATTATAACCTACTAGTGCTCAATTATAAGACAAAAAAAGCAATGATAGTTAAATTTGTTATGCACAGGTAACAATGGAACTGTAGAGAATACCTACTTTTGCATAACTAGTCAAGAAAAATGTCTTGAGAAACATCATGAAATAAGAGATGTGAGTATGCGATGTTTGGGTATCTGCAATAATCTAGTATTGATGAATCATATTTTGTAAAATGTGTGCAAGTGATTGTTTTGAAGTTCCATTTATATCTTGTTAGGAAAGTTTTTACAATACCTTTTAAGTAACAGCAGTCACTGAATAATGGGAAAAATTTGCTTCCTATGACATGAGTCCTATTTCTTTAGCAACACTCTAAATAATTATTTATTAAGGCATGAGACTATAGAGTGAATAACTATAAGGCTATTGCAGCAGTTTAGAGGAACATGAAGACAGTCTGATAAAAGTTCTTATAAAAAGAGGATTAGAACAAAGGAAATTGTATTAAGACTAAAAAAATTGATTGCTCATTAAGATAAAGATGATCAAAGTGAAGGAGCAATGTTTGGATCACTTGCAATAGGTTAGTTGATGATTATTGTGCTATTTAGCCAAACTACTGATGCTAGACAATTATTCTCATAATATAGTAGTCTTAAAACATTTTGAACTCATTATAACATACCAGTCTTATTTGATACGTCAATAATATTGACCCAGTCAACCTCATGTCGTTTTCTGCATTTAACTTTGTGGAAACTGATGGACAGGCTGAGAGCAATTAATAATGATGAAGAGAAATAGTGGCTATAAAAGTGCTTAAAATAATCCATAGGTGGCATTTATATCTATCAATGTCAGCAATTGTCCAGTGTCAATCAGGTCTTGAACTTAAAGCTACTGAAAAGATAATAAATTTAAAATCTAACCTATTATGTCTAGTTTATTAAGTTTTATTATCTATTTTTGTCAAGTTGGTCTGTGTAAGGAACATTGAAATGTAAGAAAATCATTTTTGCTCTTCCTTTCAAATAGATATCTATACTTAAATATGGTCGAATCAAGTATAGCTTTAAACTAGAAAGTCTATGGATTTGGATAAATGAAGAAGGTATATTTGGAATAGCAAAGTGAAATTGAAACATTACAGGTTTAATTTTATGTTAAAAAAAACCTGACAGTTGGGAAAGATAGGAGTTGTTCCACATATTTTATATTTCAAAAGAGTAATTAAGACATTTTTGCATATAAATTATTACTCAGTGATCCTAGCCATTTTTCCTTATGGGTGAAAGTGAAAGAATATTTCATTCTCAATCTAAGACTCTGGAAAAGTGTATTTGTTCTGGGTTTTCAAGCAATTATTTTCATCATACTCCTTTGAGACAGTGTACTGTGAACTACTGATCCATAATAGACTAAATCTATTGGTAGCAGGGATTCTAGAAAGTCACTTCATGCCTAGAAGTCTTAAAATATATTTATAATTTTAATAATGCTAGTGTTTTGCACTCATTGCTTTAAAATATAAACTTATTTTAATGTTCAGTTATATTGAGAGTCATAGATCAAGACACTATTACCACTGAAAGGATAGTTTGTTAGTCATAGTTCCTAAGAGTAGGAGACCTACCATACCATGCAGGGCCACATGGGGAGACATCAGTTTCAGTCAAGAGGCAGAGAGAAGACATCATGGGCAAGAGGTAGGCTGATATATGTCTCGCTTTAAGCTGGACAGTACCGTTTATTTTCATAGTTCTACACTGTCATTTTTGCCTGTTATTTTTTTTAAAATAAACCAGGGCTGTCTGTAATGCAGGACAGAAGGAGCAGTTGAGTTGTCTCAGGCCCAGTCTGTTGAGGGGCCCCAAAAGCCCCATGCCTTTTTGACCCATTTTGAAATATGGTCGGCCTAGCAAGAGGTGTCTGTTTCTGTGAAAGAGTGGACAAGACAGGGTAAGCAGGTTAAAGATTGGCTACTTTAAATAGCTGCAGTGAAACTGGGACACAGGGACACTCTCTAGCAGTCTAGTACCTGGCCCTGCATGGTAAGAACAGAGGAAGGATGTCCTGGAGTGTTAGAGCCCTGTGAGAATCAAATACAGGAGAAAACTGGAGTATGGGTTCAGGTAGGATTGGTTTATCTAGAAAAGGGACTCTGTCAGGTAAGTGCTCTGCTCCCTCTAGGAAATGACTAGTCTTGGGAGAGATAGTCTCTCTAGTATTATCAGGACCAGAGAGTCACCATTTTAGAATATAAATGAATGAAAAGGCATGATTACTATACTATTCATCAATGACAAAATCATTTTATGTTTATTTATTTCAGAGTAGAAAAAAAACCAGAACAATTAAATCTGTTCTTAGTTTTAACAGGTCTCAGCTAGTTAATTTAATTAACACAAGACCTCTGGACGGAGTCTATCCTTGTTGCTAAAGTTGAGAAAGCACAGACATTAGGAAATTCATATTTGTCTTTTGGTTGTGTTTTCCAAAGCCTTACAAAAACATCATGAATTCAGAAAATTATATTTAAGGTAAAGGAGTATTTATTTTCCTGTTTATCTAGTGAGATAAGACTATAAACTAGTGCTAAAAACCAATTGGGAAAAAGGAAATTCAGAAGAGAATTCATTTTGCCTTCAAGCAAAGCAATACATAACTTATTTGAAGTCAACGGAAATCCATTTCATTCTGAAGAAGGTGATAACTTTTTTATAATACATTTCTATGTATTTAAGTATTTATCATTCTATATATGCATTCCATATAGTTATTTTAGAGCTCCTGGTTGATTTAGATAACTGGCCATTTGGGGTCACTTGTGTTTCTTTTTCTTTCTGTACTTTTAAGTCTTGCTTTATGTTTTAAATTTAGAAATTAGAAGTTGAACCTAAGAAACCTTAGACCCTAATCCTAAACCCTAATCCCGTCTTCAATTCCAAATAAAAGCAGGACACCAGGCTTGTACTCACTCCCCTACCTCCTTTTCTTCTCTCATGCCCCCAGGCCCCCTCCAGATAACCTCACTGTGTGGTCTCAGATGTGCTATGCAATTTTTGGTTTTATAAATAATAAATTTTTATTTCTTCAAAGTATTCTGATGGTGATATTGCTGAGGGACATCATTCAAACATAATAAGAACCATGGGGACCAATTCAGACACAAAATTGCTTATTAATATTTGTAATTGACCCCAAACAACCAGACACTGAATCTGCTAGTGACTTGGTCATGGACTTTCCAGTGTAAAAAACTGTGGGAAATAAATGTTTATTTTGTATGTCTCCCAGTTCATCGTATTTTATTGTAGCAGTTCCAATAAATTATGACAAGATCCATATCCAGTGTCCAATCAAAACTTATAATATTGTCCTATATATTTTGAAAATATTTATTACAATCATTCATAACATTTTTAAATGAATTTAATTATATCCAGTGATCTAATAATTCTCTTTAAAAAAAGTCCTGCCAAGAATTCAGTTTCTTTTGCAATTTTTTCACATTTTATTGAGATATAACTGATATCAATAAGACAAAATAAGAATAATGAATACAAATTGATTAGTTTGAACATATAAAATATTCATGATACATAAATACAATCAAGGTAATAAACATACCCAGCAATTTTCTATTTTTATATTTTATTATTTCTGGTAAGAACACTTAACAGAACATGAAATCTTCCCTCTTAACAAATTTTGAAGCACGTAATACTGTGCTGTGCACTATAAGCACTATGCTGTATCACAGACCATGTGTTGTAGCTCTTGCCTGAATATATTTCAAATCAAGAATGTAGCTTTTATATTGAGAGGAATCAAAATATCTACAAGCATTCAGTCACTCAACAAGTGTCTGTTTTCAACTTATATATAGTTTTAAAAAATTTTGCTATAAAAAACATAAAATGGCCAATATTCTTTATAAAATTTACATGTATCCCCTTTAAAACTAAGATATCACTTTTAAATGCACATTTCAACTTGGTTGTTCCTGATTTAAGAATAACAAGATATAGTTGTAGGGTTTTCAGATCACGAACATACATCTTAACATTGCACATTACAACCTAATCCTGGAGTCAATTAATAAATTGGTTGAAATAGCAGTTTGATTAAAATCTCAGATGTGCTAATTTGCTTTCCTAGTGCCCTTTAATTAAGACTTTAATAGAGTCCTCAATTACCTGAAAATTTTTTCTTTGTCTTAAATATTTGTGCTTCTATCCTTAACTTTCAAAGCTCCTTCAAGTCATGAAAGCACAAGAACAACCACTCTTAGAAATAAAGTTAAAGTATTAAAAAAATCATCTTTTTTCTCTCACTTGGATGAGCAAGTACACTTTGTAGAAGAAGAAAGCTACACCCCCAGTTTCTAGCCACTGTGGACCAGTTGTGAAGGCCACCAAGCCATCAGACGCCTTGAAGTCTGGGCTGGCTGGAAGCTACTGGCCAGATAAAAGGACCTGAAAATGGACCCCTATGTGCATTTTTGCAATTATGTGAATCCCATGTGTTGCTCATGTGAGGAATTCGCAAATGATTAACATTCCTATTCTAATTTATACCTCCTCCTCTCCCTCACTCTATAAAATTATACCCCCAAATTTGCTTGTTTGTTCAGACTACGAACTCTGGGCCTGTACAAAATAAATCTGCTTTTGTTAATTCTCAAAGAACACACCCTTGGCTTTTTCATTAGAGAGAGAGCTGTAACATTTGGTTCCCCTACCGGGAAACCCCAAACACGTTGGCTTTTGGGGGCCAATGGCTTTGGGAACCATTTCAAGGCCGGCGGGATCCAAGAAGACTCAAGGGGAGGTGTGTCATGCCACAATTTTGGCAGCCCCATGGATAACTCCAGCCAGCCCTGAGCGGCACATCCTGCTAGGCTCTCAGAAGGAAGTGAAGACATGAGGCCACTAGATCAGGTAACATCCCAGGATCTAAGACCCAGCTCAGGCCTGCCCTGCCTTGCAGAAGGAAAATCCAATCAACTTTTAGAGGATTACCGGGATCTCTCAGGGAAATCTGGGGGAGGGAACATGGTAACTTCTGTGTGACTGACATGTGTATGATTTGAGTGGGCCATCCCCTACATTTCCGTTGTTGTCGTAAAGCATAACAGTGACTCACACGGTTACCACATGACCAGGTCTGGGGCTTATACAGATGCACCTCTAGCTAAGACAACTTTATTCTCATGAGAGAAATGACCAGGACAGCATCTGCATGAGCCACTTTGAATAGCAACTACTCCTCCTTTGTCTGTTTCGTGCCATCGCTCAGGGGCAGGCATGGGAGGGAATCAGAGTAAGCTGGCAATTTTGAACTGTATGCTGAGAAATTTTAAGCAGGGCTTTTCTGAGAATTATGGCTTCAAATTGACACTAAGAAAGTTGAAAACCCTATGTGAAGTTGAATGGCCCGCCTTTGGAACTGGCTGGCCAATAAAGGGTACTCTAGAAATCCCAGTAGTCCAAGATGTTTGGAGAATAGGGGCAGACAACTCCAATCACCCAGATCAATTCCTGTAAATAGACTCTTGGTTAAGAGTCGCCCAAACACTACCCTTGTGAGTATGATTCAGATCAATTAGAAAGGGTGAAGCTAAGATTCTTCTGACATCATCATCAAGAGGCCCCTGAGAGCCTCAGAAATCCCTGAACTGCTCTGTGAAGAGTACACTAGAGCCCCTGGAAGACCCTAAGGCCATTCTCCAGGGCGACCTCGGAGAGGAGATCCCACCTCCCCCATATGTTTCGCCAGCACAGCCCACAGCCCTGCTAGGAGGAGGTCCAAATGCTCTACCGCCATCTGTCTTCCTGCCAAGGCCACCTCAAGATCCCCACTCTCCTGACAGGGCAAGCGCCTATGCCCCAGAAATCAGAACCTTGCCCTCCAGATGCCCCTTTGAGAGACATGGGGACCAGACTAAAAAGAGGGAGATGGCATCGTCCCTCCCGGATGTCCCATGGTTTACTATCAGCCTTTTTCAACCACAGACCTTTTAAACTGGAAACATCATACTCCTTCCTACTCAGAAAAACCCCAGGCTATGATAGACATCCTTGAGACTATTTTCCAAACATACTGTCTTACTTGGGAGGACTGCCAGCAGTTACTTCTCACGCTCTTTAACACAGAAGAAAGGCAGCACAAAATGGGGGAAGCTCGTTCCTACCTAGAAGTCAATGCTTCTACCAGAGTGGTTGACATAGTCACCTGGGCTGGAACAACAGCTCCAGAGGGACGACCCAACTGGAACTTCAATATGGAGGAGCGACGGGCCAATATCCAATGATACCAGACAGCCATCTTGAAGGGAGTGCGAGCTGGGGCCCTAAAACTCACCAACATGTCCAAAACCACCACCGTTACCAAGCAGCCCGAAGAGCCACTGGGAGACTATTATGAATGGTTATGCAAGGCATTCCAAATTTACACCCTTTTGATCCAGAGGCCCCAGATAATCAGAGGATGATAAATTCCATCTTTGTGGCCCAATCAGCCACAGACATCATCAGAAGCTCCAAAAGCTGGAAGGTTTATCTGGAATGAATATGAGCCAACTCTTAGAAATAGCTAACAAGGTCTTTATGAATCGAGAAGTAGTGGCCAGGAAGGAGGCTGATGGAAGAAAGCCACTCTGTTAGCTGTGGCCCTCCAAGAAAATTGGCCACAGGAAAGCAGAAGGGGTGGAGATTGCAAAGTCAAAGGAAGGCAGGTTCTGGCTCAGGGAGGACCAACGTGCTTACTACAAAGAATTTGGTCATTGGAAGAATGAATGCCCACGAAAGCAGACTACCAAAAGACTGGACCCACGCGAAAGAGAAGGGCGGGGCTTGAAGTCCCTTGGGATGGTGGAGACCGACATGGACTTAGAAAGACCAGTCACCCTCAATTTAGGTCACCTGGATCCTATGGTTAGATTAAAAGTAGGGGAATAACCAATAGAATTTATGGTAGATACTGAAGCAGAGCATTTGTTTGTAACAGCCCCAGTGAGCCCATTGGGAACAAAGATGGCCACCATTATAGGAGCCATGAAGGATCAGGCAACTTGCCAGTCTTTCTTCAAAGCCTGAAATTGCAAACTCAGAGGCTACATAGTAAAACATGAATTCCAGACTGTTGATGACAGACTGTACATGCTAGACTGTCCCATAGCCCTGCTTAGGCAAGACCTGCTAGCCTAAGTTGGGGCTCAAATTTCATTCAGGCAAAAGGGAACAGCCATCCTGCATCTGAAACCTGAAACCACAGGGCTTGTTTTAACCATCACCACACACCAAGAAGAGGAATGACATACTTACAGCTCTCAGGGAATGGAAGAGAAAAACCCGCCAGAGATTCTCTTCACTTTTCCATTGGTTTGGGCAGAAGGTAATCCACCAGGATTGGTGAAAAGAAGCCCTCTGGTTATAGTTAAATTAAAGCCGGGGGCCCATTCCCAATGCCTGTGTCAACATCCTATCACTTGAGAAGCTAGACTAAGGATATAAGAAGATTTAGATTGATTAAAAGAACTGGGTATTCTCAAAGAGTGTCAGTCGCCCTGGAATACACCTCTGTCGCCAGTTAAAAAGCCGAGTGGGGGAGGCTACTGGCCAGTTCAGGACCTAAGAGCCATTAACTAAGTAACCGTTTCACTGCATCCTGTGGTTCCAAATTCATACACTCTGCTGAGTCAACTATCCGCAAATGTAGCTTGGTTTACCTGCCTGGATCTAAAAGTTGCGTTCTTTTGTATCAGACTGGCCCCTCAGAGCCAGCCCTAATTTGCATTCGAATGGACTGATCCAAATACAAGCCAACAAATGCAGATGGATTGGACTAGATAGCTTCAAGTCTTCAAAAACGCTCCCACACTGTTTGGAGAAAAATTGGCTGCAGACTTAGCAACTTTTAGCCATGAAAAATTTTATTGTACTCTCCTCCAATATGTGGGCGATCTACTCCTAGCTAGTACAACAGAGGAAAACTGTCTCGCAGGTGCCCATGCCTTTTTTGAGCATCTCGCTGAATCGGGTTACTGAGCCTCCTGGAAAAAGGTCCAGACCTGTAGATAGAAAGTACATTATCTGATTTTTGACATTTCCCAAGGGCATTGGGCTCTCAGAGCTGAGAGAAAAGAAGTCATTTTAGCTTTACCCCGACTTAAGA
This sequence comes from Solenodon paradoxus, assembly GCA_004363575.1. Taxonomy (NCBI): domain Eukaryota; kingdom Metazoa; phylum Chordata; class Mammalia; order Eulipotyphla; family Solenodontidae; genus Solenodon; species Solenodon paradoxus. Next base: position 39,933 of record RJWH01000080.1, on the reverse strand, counting down.
CCAGGAGGAAACTTCGCAAAATCTTAGGAGTCACCGGGTTTTGCTGAACCTGGATTCAGGGCTTCTCAGCCTTGGCAAAACCAAGCTCTGACTGATCTGGCGGGAGATTCTCTCATCTAGGGGGAGGAGCAAGAGAGGATGTTCCAGAGAATTAAGCAATAGCTTGGGCAGGCCCTGGCACTAGGGTTCCTGGATGTAGAAAAGCCCTTCAACCTTTTTGTCAATGAGAGAGACAGAATGGCATAGGGAGTACTTACAGAGGCAGTGATTCGTAGTAAAGACTGGTGGCGTACCTGTCTAAAAAGCTGAATTCAGTAGCCTTGGGATGGCCTTCTTAAGATCACTGGTTGCTACCACTCTTCTTGTCAGGGAATCAGACAAGCTCATGCTTGGCCAGGAAATAAATGTGAAAGTGTCTCATGCAGTAATGATTCTGATGAATAATCAAGGTCACAGATGGCTGTGTAATGCCCAACTTACCCAATACCAAGGGTTACTCTGTGAAAAACCTCGGTTGACTCTAGAAACTGTGCGAACACTAAACCCCAACACATTTCTACCTTCAGAGGAAGGTAATCCAGATCAAGACTGTACTGAAGTGCTACATGAGGTGTATGCCAGTCAACCAGACCTGTGAGACTCGCCATTACAGAATCCTGCGCTCACTCTCTTCACAGATGGAAGCAGCCATATGAAAGAAGAGAAAAGGTGGGCTGGCTGTGCCATAATAACAAAAACTTCTGTAATTGAAGCTAAAGTGCTCCCCTAGGACTGGTCAGTGCAGCGGGTTGAACTTCAGGTTTTGATCAGAGCGCTAACACTAGCAAAAGAGAAGAGTTAATATTTATACTAACTCCCGCTATACATTTGCTACTGTGCATATACATGGAGCCATTTACAAAGAAAGTAGACTATTAACCATAGAGGCAAAGACATTAAAAACAAAGAGGAGATTCTGAAACTGCTAGAGGCTATTTGGCCTCCAGTAGAAGTCGCAATCCTGCATTGCCATGGACATCAAAAGATTATAAATTTCTTATCAATTGGTAATAAATTAGCAGATAAAGATGTAAAATTAGCAGCAGAAGGCAGAGCTGGAGAATCAGTCTGCATCCTGGCCTCAGTCCAATGACCAACAAAACCTCAATACACTCTACAAGAAGAAGAATGGGTCAAATCAGAAGGCCATCAAAATACCAGGGGAGTGGTGGCAGCTTCCAGATGGCAGAATATATGTTTCACATGCACTTGGGATCCAACTTGTCATGGACTCGCAACAGCTAACTCATCTTGGGAAGACATCTCTGGAAATGCTTCTCTGAAAACAGTTTTACATCAGTAAGCTCTCTGCCCTCTGCAGGGAAATCACAGAGCATTGCATAACATGTGCTAAAAATAATGCCAGCGTTGCCCCACGTCCACCGCCAGGAGTTCAGTAAATGGGCAGTGCCCGCTTTGAGGACTTCGAGGTAGACGTCACTGAACTGCTATGGGCTTAAGTGTTCCAATACCTCCTCATCTTGATCTGCAACTATTCAAACTGGACAGAAGCAGTCACTACCAAAACTGAAAAAAGTAGGGAAGCCACAAAAATCCTACTCAGAGAAATAATTCCCAGGTATGGCATACCCCTAACCATCCATAGTGACTGCTTCTGTGACAAACAGTCTACCCACAGCAGAGTTCAGGAAAAGTCGAGCAAATGAATCGCACCCTCAAGGGTACTTTGGGAAAACTAGTTCAAGAAACAGGTCATACTTGGGTGAACCTTCTGCCCTTAACTCTTCTCCAAGAAGATGCACTCCAGGAAAACATGAGTTCTCTCCATTTGAGATTCTGTACAGAAGGTCCCCACCAATCCAGGTAACATCTCCAGGAGCCTTCCTCAATTGAGAGACAACATCTGTGGAAACAAGTTCAGGCTCTAGGCACCACCCTTCGGGCTATAAACAAATATGTACTAGAGAGCGCTCCAGTCTCATTAGGATCCCCAGTTCACCCATATGAACCTGGGGATTAGGTTTGGATCAAAGACTGGAAGAAGGAACCACTGAGACTTCATTGGACAGGTCCATATACTGTTATACTTATTACTCTAACTGCTCTTAAAGTTTCAGGTATAGCTCCGTGGGTACACTACTCACAAGTGAAAATAGTTCATCAGAGCAGCGAATCACCCAGCCAGGAGGGAGGAACCGCTGACCAGAGCTCCACCTTGAATACGGAGCAACTGTCTCCTTAGACTTAGAGAAGCTTATGACTCGCCAGGAGACTCCACGTTTATCTCTGTCCATTGCTCTTTTCCTTTTCTGGGTTTACTTCTTCCAGTTGCCCTTATCAGTCAGTCCTGCAGACCTCTTCCGTGGGATTGCGGCCTGTCAGCATATATAGATAATTGGTAAGGCCAGCCTTTCTCGAATTCCACTCTGGAATATTGCTCCAGCTTTGTTTCATCTCTTAAACCATGAACCTGGTATGCACTCTGTTCACGGTGTTGATTCTACCACTGTGGGCAGCTCCATTAGTGGATCAACATATACCTAATCGTTTCTTGCAGCTAACCCAGGCTATAACAACTACTTTTAATTTATCCAGATGTTGGGCATGTAGTGGGCCAGGGTCAGAAATAAACTGGCCCTGGGTTGCTGCCCAACGTTGTTGAGTGGATTCTGAGTAACCTCTCCGAAGTCCATCATGGGACAGGTGGGTGGAACCCAGAGACAAGCCATGATTGGCATTGATAACTCCCTCCCCCCCACCCCCGGAATATATAGTCTAAAACAGACCACTGCAAAGTCAGGAATCTTCCTTGACCATAGTCGTTGCAGTTGGACATATGCCAGGAAGGCAGTTCCCTTCAACTGTGCACCTGCAAAAGGGAAATGAGACAAATCCGGCATCCTGATTAGGGGTATCTGATCCCCATGCCAGATTACAGATCCTGAAGATAAGGAAGCATTTTGTAGCCAGATAGTCTTATAACACCAGTACTCAGATTTTTTTTATTGAAACAGGATTACCCTGTAAATGGTGCAGTGAGACAGGTCTCAACCCTTGTGTATCTTACCAATGGGCTCAGAGAAGTTCTAATCTTGAGGATAGTCCTGGATTCACTTGGTATTGGAGTCCAACCCACCAGTATAAGAACTGTATTTGGCATCCTGGCTCTAACCTGTGGAACCATTCGTATGGCACCTATAGGGGCTCACCAATCCTGGGATCACCCCTGGAAAACCAAGATGACTACTATTATCCAAGTTGGAGACTCTATGACCAGGAGCAGATCTTCAAAACCAATACTTGTGCACTGAAGGGTCACTATTGGATCTGTGGTGAAACAGCATATACTTTCCTACCCCAAGGTTGGACAGGCACTTGTTACATTGGCATAATTAGGCCTCAGTTCTTCAGTTCTTCTTCCTAGGAGACTCTACAGGGGAAACATTGGGAATTAGAGTTTATGATGAGTTATACAGACAAAAGTGAAGTATAGATACTGGACTTACTTTGACTAGTGATGCCTCTGGCAATTAGGGGTACCAAACTCCCATCTATCCCCTGAATCAATTGATAAGGTTACAAGCAGTAGTACAAATACTTATCAACCAAACAGCTACTGCACTAGATTTATTGGCAAATCAGACTATCCAGATGACAGCTGCAATCCTCCAGAATTGACTAACTTTAGATAACTTATTAGCAGAGGAGGGAGGAATTTGCACTAAGTTCAATTTAACAAACTGCTGCATGCAAATAGATGATAATAGAAAGATAGTTAAGGATATTGCCAGAGGTATGCTTAAAATAGCCCATGTCCCAGTCTAGAAGTGGGAATCCCTCTTCGACTCTAAATGGCTCTCTTGGTTCTCCTGGGCTGGAGGATTCAACACTTTGTAAGGAATTATGACTCATTTTGGGAGTTTGACTATTGTTTCCTTGTCTTCTGCCTGTTATAATAAGCTTGATTCGGTCCATCATAAACACAAATGTTCAACAGGTCACACCAAAGCATGTCTTGCTGGTCTGGCAGCATAACCCTGTACCCCCGCTACAGCTCCATTCAGCAGGAAGTAGCAAGATCGAGTCTGCACCCCAGTTCCCCATCTATGGACCCATCAAAGCTGACTATCATAAGTTTGAGAAATAAAAACAGGAATGTAGAAGAAGCTGCACCCCCAGTTTCTAGGGGGCCAGCTGTGAAGGCCACCAAGCCATATGGTACCATGCAGTCTAGACTGGCTGGAAGCTACTGGCCAGATAAAAGGACTTTTCTTTATCACCTGAAAATGGAGTCTTATGTGCATTTTTGCAGTTATGTGAATCCTATGTGTTGCCCATGTGAGGAATTCACAAATGACTAACTTGGGTTCCATTTGTAATTCCTATTCTAATTTATACCTCCCCCTCTCCCTCACTCTGTAAAATTGTATCCCCAAATTTGCTGTTTGCTCAGATTTTGAAATCTGGGCCCATGCGAAACAAAGCTGCTTTCACTACTTCTAAAAGAGCACACCCTTAATTTTGTCAGTAGAGAGAGCTGTAAACTCTTGACTTTTACAGTGCTTATTGAAATTTAAGTTGAAAAATGCTTATTTTATTCTAACTTCTGGCAGTTTGCTTTACTATTGATCTTGTAAAAACAGACTTTTGGTGAATGAGGCAGCATTCTGTGGATTATTTTTCACTTAATTTATGTATACTAAATTACATTTTGTTATGTTAGTTAACTTTAACTTTATGAGAAAAAATATATAGCTTTATATCACTTTTTAAGTACTAGTTTTGAAATTTTACTTTGTCATGTATTATTCCAGTAATAACTGAATTTGGCAGATACTGTGGTTTTTCACATTTCACAGTGAATTGAGACTTGTAGATGAAATCGTGATTCAAAGCCATAGACATAACTAAAAGACAGGTCTGTCTGACTTATCTGTCTGTGATCTTTGATTCTGCTGTTTGAGTTCATTGAATTGTTACTAACTATACTAGCATTTACATGTGTAAGGCAAAAGGGTCTCCTGTTTCAATCTTTGGTGTTTGATATGTTTCTTATAAACTTGGAAAAACAAAGATTATTTTACTGATTAAACAATTGAAATGGAAATATGTCTTGACATTGTTTTGTGATAAATACACCTTGATTTTGAAAAATTTCTATTATCCCACAAACCTTTCCTAAAACCAAGTAAATGAAGAAACACATAGACTTTAGTCTAGAATTTTTTTAAATAAGTAGATATTTACATACTTTAAATATCTGTAGCAAAAATCTATCCTGAATTTGATAATCATTCAAAAACAGCTCCCTCCCCTTCTCTGCTCAAAAGTGTTGTTTTAGAAGAATTGAGTTGGTTGCTAGGAAACATGTCTAAGATTGATTCAGGAAACCTCAAGAATGCTGCAATATGCACTATGCCACATACTGAAACACACAAAGCAATAAAAAAAGTTCTCATTTTAGTTTAGAAATTGTACAAACTAATAAAGATACCAAGTTTAGGGAGTTAATCTTGAGAGACTTTCTACCATACTTGCTGATTCAGGATAAAAAAAAAAGTCTTGCAATAAAATACATTACTAATTATCAATCATAATTGATTGAAAAACTATTAATTGAAAAACATACTAGTATTTCTCAAAATCAGTTATATAACATAGAAAATAAGGTTTCAGAAATCGTGTTGTTACTCATGAATATATACTTTTATTTTTATTATAATCACACCATTGAATATATTCTAAAGATGCATTTTAAATTATTTTATCATGAAACTTCTGGTAAAGCCCTCAAAATATCTGGTAATATCTTATTCATTCAGTTGATTTTAGGTTTTAAAGGTCATTGTTGTTTACAAGGTGACTTTTTTTAAAGCTTGGAATTAATGCATTTCCAATGACTGAAAGGATTGGGTAGTTAATTAAAACATGTCATGTTTATAATAAGTATAGAATTATGTGAGCTTAAATAATGAAAATTAGAAAATATAACAATGAGAGTAAGTGGGCACAACTTGGTAACCTAGGTGTTAAGTCTGAGAACAAGCATTGTCCATGTAAAAACCCAAGGTCCTGAATTTGCAACCAGGGATTTGGGGAGGGTAACCAAAATGACCAGCCAAATAATAAATAAATGCTTTTTTCTCTCTTAGTCCCTTTCTATTTGTCTACTTACCTTCATTCCTTTCAGCTTCCTTCTTAAACAAAGAAAAGAAAAAAAGTAGAAGTGAATTAATACAGCTCCAGTATTCACTTTACCTAAAAACTAAAGAATCATCACTGAAAATATTACTATTTTCTTTTTCTCTCTGCAAACCTGAAGATAATACTTCTGGGAGATATGATTCTCCATAGAATTTACAGATTGTTAAATGAGTTGTGCCAAGGTGATACATTTGTTTGCTTTTACTTAGACAACCTGGGAGTATGTCTTATAATTTGTCTAAAAGCCTGCATGTTCTGCCTATAATCTCAAAGATCAGAAGCTTTAAGTTACCTGCAATCAAAATAAAGGAAAGTGTTTCTATATTTGTGCATATACTCTTGAAGGACGCTCATTGCAACACAGGTGCTTTATGAACTGAAAAGGAGTTGAAGAGCAACTTTCAATCACTTTGTATAGGAAAAGGTTTAAAACTCACTGTACCAAAATTTTATCATATATTTTCATAGTTTTTTTTAAATTGGAAAATTATAAGTCATATAGTTATAAAGTTGATACTACTATTCAACTTGGAGAATAAATATTGTCAATAACAAAAATATTTTGAAAACTTCTAAGAAACAGCTTGTCTTTCTAGGTATTCCACTCATAAAATAGCTTAAGTAAAACAATGGAAAAATATATCTTATAAATATCAAGTTTATATGAAAATCTAAATTTTTAATAAAGGAAGAATTCAAATGCACAAAGAAATGATAGAACTTTAACTTATTACTTCATCTATATTTAGTTACTCGGAAAATTAGTGAAATGATAAATTGTAATTTGATCAATTTATGCATAGATAGATATGTAGAGTACTATAATTTTTGAAAAAATTTAGAGATGAAATAATTAAATTTAGAATATTTTTGAACTTATATGCTATTACATCACTTTAATCAATGTAATAACTATTGTTTAAATGTTTTCAAATATGATTCTCAAGAATTAAGAATTGATAGGTATTCTTTGTTATAATGATGAAACTAACATAAAATATGAGTAAAATCCTGCTGCTACAGTCTCAGAGACTATCCACGATCTACTCATTTTCTAGCCCTGCCTCTCTGTTCTATTCGAACGTTCTCCACTTTCCTTTTGTATTCCCACATTAATTGTGTCATTTATTGTATTATATTATCATTTTATTGATTGATTGATCGCTATTTCAGGATCTTTTAAGAGTAAATACCATGTTTTCTTTTTGTGGAGTAATTTCCAAGTAGTTGATCTAGCACCATATTTATATTAAAGATTAAGGCATTAATAAAAAGGTGATATCATATGTTTGAAACTATATTTTCATAGTGAGAGAGGGGTCAGTATCAGTGTGATTAGAGAAGTAAATATTTAGTCAAAAAGGATATTTTAGAAAATGCAAATTGTGGAGGGTTTTGTAATATTTGTATAATCTTAAAAATAATATATAAATGACTATCATCAGATTGGGCCTTCATTAGAATGGATTGACAGTGTGTAAACTATTAGAAACATGATAGATAGATATAGATGTACTTTTATAACTCACTTCACTTAATATAAAATAGGAATTTCTACATATCCTATTATAATTAAGATATACTGAATCTTCATTAATAAAATGGCATGTAGTAAAGTTATAAAATAAAGAGATGGGTAATTAAGAGGAGCTGAATTTAGTGTTTAGGACTTAATTTCATTGATAGCAAATTTTAAGTTAAGAGTAGGTGATTAATTCAGTTGTTCCTCTCTCCCTAGTTTTAAGGACAGACTATAAATGCTAAACCCCAAAGACGGTATCTTACCAGCAATCGTGGTGCACAAGTACTAGGTAACTGAGCCAAGAAGTAGATACACAAGAACTCTTTATGCTTTTCAAAATCAGATTTATGCAAAGGAAGGTGAAATCTGAAATACTGATAACTATAAAATTACGGATATTTGGCAGGTAGATGAGGAGGATTAAGAGTCACAAAAAATTTAAGGAAGTTTGTTCAGAAACTCGGTTACATTAAAAAAAAGGAGACAATACTGTGTTACATGCAATGAACACCTGGAATTGGCAAAAACAATAGAAACCCACCTGGTGAGAAAAAAGGAGATAAGGATCAGAGGTGTTATTAACATGGCAAGGTGTACTGATTGATCTCTAAGAAGAGAAACTGTATCTTTTTTGATTACTATAATTTTCTTCCCTCTCCCCCATAAGAACAAGAGCACATTACATTTGGAAAACTTAAACTCCTGATGCTGCTCATTCTTTTGTAAATTAGAAATATATCTGGAATCAAATACCACATTTTTAGTTTATTATATAGGTTAGGAGAATTTGGATTCCATATAATCAAAATTATGAAGTTTTCATATTCTCTTGACCTTTCTTTAATATATATTAAACAATATATGTTGCCTTGATTCAGTCCTCACCATTCCTCAAATGAACTATTGTTAAGAGCTTTCTACAAAATTCTCTGCCTTCAATCTTACTACAGATAATATGGCCACCAAACCTGTGCTGTGTAGTCTTTATAAAACAGAGATAAGACCATGGTATTCTTATAAGTAAATTCCCTATGTTCTTTTTATTATGAGATCATAAAATAAAACTCCTAATTTGTTATTGAAGTCCTCACACAATTGCTTCATTTAGCTCCTTTTTATAATTGCATGCTTGTATTCTCTTCTTCTTCATTTTCCTTTGTTCTAGAAAAGACTAATTTGTTCATTGCCAGGAGGCAACACTATTCCCCTCACAATAAAAGAGCAATTGCTCCTTACTTCTAATATTTTCTAGACTTCTCATTCTCCCAATTGGTCATTTATGGCTCAATGCTTTGTGGTCAAAGACTTCTCTGAGGAGCCTCTGCTATCATGTCCATGTAATCATTGGTGTATCCTCCACAGGTGCCATGTTTTTTTTTTCCTAATATTACTTCAGCAACTACTTTTATTGTAATTATTTAGTTATATAAATGCTTTGAAATTAAATGCGGGTACTAATAGGACAAGGACTCCTAGAAAGACATGGGTGAAACCATTTTGTACTCATGGCTTCATTGTGTGGCATTCAAGTGGGATTCTCAAGGACCTTTGTCTCAGTCTTTCCTGGTGTTGCCTTTTGACTTAGACCCTTTTCTCAGTCTCTTCTGGTAATGATCCTCATTGTTCTGACTAATGTCTTGTATTAATATTTTAATGAATTTCCTAACAAATTTGGACAGTCACAGACAACTTCTTTGGACTCTGAGTAAATTTCAGGTAACAGCATGACCTGAATCTGAAAAGCCATCCTACCTCCTACATTCCTTAAGATCTGCAACAACTCCCACCTTCCTATAAAAATAGCCTGTAGTCCCCTTACCCGCCACGCCGCCGCTGGTGCGCTGGTGCTTTCCTTTAGCTAGCCAGCCCACTTCAAGCTTCCAATAAGCCCCTTTTTTGATACTCAAAGCCTCTAAGCATTTCTGGGTCACTCCTTCCATGCTTCTGAAAGAAACTCCCCAAATCTTCTGAGGAAATCAACAAGTACTTACATAGAAGATATATCTTTTTTCTTTTCACTGTATATGATTACAGCCAGCATAGAATAGGTTCTTAAGAACTTGATTGACTTCGAGCAAATAAATAAATTAAACTCAGAACACATGAAAACCCTGGTGACATTATTCTTACATAATGACACTTATTAGAACTTCTTAAAATAGTGTTAACATTAATCCTGTAAATTTCAGAAATGGAACTTTTTGTCTCCTACACAAAATATTCTGCTATCCTTCAAATTAGTCATAGATACAGTTATAATCTTATCTAGAACTAAGTGACCACAATTATTTAAGAATCAAGATATAGTGAACACCAGTCTTAAAAGGACTTTTTCTGGTCAGCTAAAATTAACTCACAAACTAAAGTTTCTAGACTTTAGATGTATAAAACTTGTTCTTCAGATAGTCACTTTTTGATTAAAATCTATTTACTTCAAATATATACTTCAATGTAGCAATCCAGTGATTCAAATAATTTTGATATCAAAATTAAATTAGTTATAGGTGTGTTTTCTAGGAATTAATATCCTAAACTTTCACTATCTTTTGTATTTTATAATAACACTGACAATTTATATTGGTTTCACATTTCATCTTTTCCCCACACTATAGATCCAGTAATTTTTCAATTCTTATATTTAAAGATTTTGACTATCCACATTGTACAAATCATTTTCAATTTTTCAAATACTCCACTTAAAAAAATCTTCTTATAATGAAGAAGCTACAAGTCCATATGCTTTTCTAAATGAAAACAGAGTTATTTTTATTTTTTTTACTTAAAAATATATAGGTAGAATTTTTCAATTATTTGTGAAAAGTGCTTCAGATATTCTTATGATTTACTTCATTATTAATTCCTTTTTATATAATATTGCTTTTAATGTAATCCATTTAATTATCATTTTTTGCTTTCTTTGTTTACATGATTGTGATTTATAGGATACTAAATTCATATTTTTCTGTGTACATTTCATATTACCCCCACAATCAGAGTTTTATGGCCTTCTATCCACACTATATTAACTCCTCCATTCAACCCCTCTTTGCTCCCAGTCATTCTTCATTCTTATCTCTCTACTGGAGAGAGATTCAGAATCAGTAGATTGTTCCTACAATAGCACTTGTAAGTTTTTTTTAAATTAAATACAATTTCTTTCTTCTTTTTAAAATTTTTTCTTGATCTCTGTCTTTTTTAAAACTGGGGAGAAAATTCTCCTGATAATCAAGTTTAAAAGCACATATTTTATATTTCTCTATGTATTATGTGACTGGTACAAAGGTAAAGGGAATAATTACTCCCTCAACCTCTCTGTGTCTCAGGTGGTTAAGGCACAGGCTATAAATGGAATGGACTTAGGTTTGAAACCTAGGATCAGATTTGAAAAAAAAAGTGAGATTTTCTCCTCTATTTCCTCCTCTATTGTATTCCATCATGCTTTTGCCAATTTATCCTAAAATTTCAATGTTGTTTTGTTTGTGTCAAATATAACTCATTTGCTGATTCATAGCTATCTTGCAGTAAAATATGACATAGTATTTAAATGAATAATTGTTTTACAATATAAAGACTTTAATTAATCAGGGAAACCATGCTTTATCCTGACTATGCTCTGAAGGATAGCAAACTGTTTCCTTATTCAACATTGATTTATTCATTAGCCACTTAGGGGCATCTATTCTGTGTACATAGTAGAAGCATTTCTTTCCAAAGTGGGAAGGCAGCTAATTCAGATTATCAAATAAAAACATTTAATTATCCAAGGGAAAGCTTTGTACTTTGTTGTGTATTGTCTAGATCACTCTATAAAAATGTAATTCTAGGTGAATTTTAATTTTCTGAATAAGAATAAAATTGCAGTGCTTCATATGTTATTCTCCATGTAAATTATTTCACATGGTCTCTGCATTTTAGAGATGACTAATGAAGTAGTTTTTGCTAATGGAAGAGGGAAAATGGCAGCATTAGGATGGTAAGTTATTGAAAAAGAAACCCAGTTGTATTTTTAATACATTTTAAAGATAATCTTGCTATTCAAGGAAGTAAGTACCAGTTTGTTTGCTTTGCTTTCAGAAGGCTATCTTTTGTTTAACTGTATATATACACACATACATATATAAACATGTATATATGTATATATTCACAAGCAGGGCTGCTAAAGTCTTTCTTCTGTTTCCACCTTCCTCCATGTTTCTCCCATTCTCAAATTTATTATACTGCTCCAATAGCTCTCTGTTTTATCATTATGCATCCATCACAAACTAAGCAATTTAAAAAGTATGATGATATGTCTATGAGCATAAAATATCACAAATTGATTAAATAAAATTATTTTGACATGGTTCTGAGTTCTGTGATTAGTCAGTTCTATACAGTCTTGAGCATATAAAATATTTTTGTTTATAAAATTGAGAGTTAAAACTCTCTCGACAAGCTATTGTGAAGTTTAAATGAGCTATGTAAATAATATATAGTAACTGATATCTTAATTATTACTACTATTATCATTCTTAATGCCTAGCGTAGGGACTGTATTTATTTCACTGTTTCTCAATCTTTTTTGACAATTTCTATCTCATTAATACATTTGCTTTAATATGCTATGTGCACATCTATTGATTGGTTGTGCCACTACACATCTCACGTTAGTCCACCTTTTCTAATCAGATCTGCCATTCCTGTAATTTTTATCAACAATCCTTGAGTAAATACCATGTTATTACATGTCTTTGATCATCCTGTCACACTTAGTTTAATAGTAGAAATTTTATTTATATTTAGCAATGAATATGCCTGAAACTATTTTAAATTAATTTGGATCTTCTGGTTTTATTTGTTTGGATTTATGTACAGTACTTTACCTAGTGTGCCTATTAAACATTCTATGTTCTAAATAAGTGTGTTTGATATTTGTTAAATAAATTATTGAGTATATTAAGAGTAATGAAAGGAATGAGAAATTAATTTTAAGCCAGGCAATTGGCCTGTACAATGTTGCCATTTATTCTTTTGTACTTTCTACAAATTTGCAATGAATTATAGAAATGTTCCCTTGAAGCATAATTTTTCTGCAAATTTGGAGAGCCCTTCTTAATTAAAAGAAGTTAATTTTCTTTACCCCATTAGTTTGTTAATCACATATTACACTAAAATAGGATGGTTAGTATTTATTTGTACTATATAAATATGTAGTAAACACGAGTTTATTTGTATTCAAATTCTAAATATTTGAGTTATATTTATATTAAATAAGAAGGGTATGAATTTACAAACGATAGACTGAAGACACAAGAAATTACTGGGGAGAAAAGAGAGATTCTTAGGAAGTTAATTGGGCAAAACTTGAATGGTTTATTATTCTCAGTTTTCATTTCAGAATATAATCTTGTTCTTTCATCCTCTGAACCTGAGTTACTCAAATATATTTAAATTACCTTGATATCTATTACTATTATTAAAGTTATTCCAAAATGAAAATATTCTAAATTGATACTTACGCTGCTGAAAGTTTGGATTATTATTGATACAAAAATAGTATAAGAAGATGCTATTCCAGAAAGTGGGTTCTGTGCATAATCAAGAATTGTTAAACATGATCACAAAAATACGAGGAAATAGATCAGACTAAGTGAAGAAAATGTGTTTTTGGCAAAATTTTATCAAAGCAAAATCAAAAGGGAGTCTGAGAGATATGTTATGCTTATAATGAGTGGGATTTTACAAGTCATAAAAACTTAATACTATATTCAGTATGTCGAAATATAATGGAAGTGACATTTTTGGAAGAACATTTAGTATATGCAAGGAAAATTTGCCTAGTGATTGAGAGTTGACTATATATTAAGAAGACTTACCCAGTTTTACCATGAATTTTATTAAAATATATAAGCTATATAAGAAATTTAATTTATTTTTCAAAATGAAATTGTTTAAATGTTGCGTAGTGAATTAATCTCTGACAAACATTATCATATAATATTTACTTTTTCCAGACCAGGCAATGTAAATGACTGTATTTCCTGCCTTTCAGAATCTTTAGGCCTAAAATAGATGACAAAAACAATAAATATAAACAAAGAAAAGAAGACAAATGAATATCCTCTATATAGAAATCCCAAGAAGCAATGATTTGAAAGAAGAGAAGTGGAAAGAAAATAAATTCAATAAGGAAGAGCTTCTATTTTATAAGTGACCCTATGTGGGAAATTAAATACATATAAGTAGATATGAGACAAGAATTGGAAATGTTCTTTGGGTATTCCTTTCAACAATGCCAGTGTCTATAATGATATTCATTGTAGAGCACTTTCAAATCTATTAACCCTCTTTTAAAATCCTTCAAGTATATTAAAAGTTATTTACATATTATACATATTTACAATACAACTCCCATGAGTTAGTCTTAAAAAGTTTCTGCAAAGATTGAATACCAATTACTTAGACCCAAATAACTGTAAGTCAACAGTTTGTTCTCCTTTACCTTTTCTATTTTTTTGTTCTGTTTCATTGGTTAATTAATTAATTTGTTTTTGGAATGTTTTTCTCCAGGCAATTTATAGTATGCATATACAATTCAGAGTATTTATTCAAAAATTTCAATTAGCATAACCTTCCTTTTCCCTTAAATTTGTTTCTTTCTTAATTGCAGTTTGTTCTTTTCTTTTAGCTAGATCCAAAATCATGCTCTACCACATTCACAGATTGAAGTGCTTTATCCCCATTCTGGTCTGTGGACTAGAATCTCTCAAACAGCTTTACTTTTAAGGAAGGTTTAAGAAGTCATATATTATTTCCTGGCCTTTGATTTCTTCCTTTCTCTTAAGTTGGATTTAAAATTTCACTTTCCTAAGCTTCACTTCTGTCTCCTACTTATTATCAACATATAGAGTGTGGCCACTTCTTTTGTCATTTTATCATTTACTTTTTCATCTTTACTAGACCCTTTTGTTACCTATATTTCCTCACTTTCTAAATTTTCCCTTTGTCTTTCTCCATCTGAATTATCTCACTAAATATCCATGGTATTGAAAGGAGAAAGGTTAACATCTTATGGTCTCATTCATATGTTGTATATAGAAATAACTAAACAAATGAACCAAACCAAACAAAAATAGACTTTTAGTCTATAGGATCAAATTACTGGTTACCAGAAGTGAACTGGAAGGATATGAGCAAATTGGGGAAAATACGTTAATTGTATGATGAAGGAAAAGCTGACTGTGGATGTTAAATAATGTATCAGATGCAGATGTTGATTTATGATGATACGTACCTTAAGCCTATGTAATGATACGATGCAATATTCCTTCAAATAGATAGATGACAGAGATGATAGATACATAATGACAAAACAAAACAAAAAGTATCCTAAAACTTTCTCTTTGGTAGAGTATTCCTTCACCAGAGACTCATTATGAGTATGAGAATTAGAATTAGTCATTGTCATCGCTCATGTCAAAATATGAAGTCAATCAACTACAGTAGAAATCTGTATTGATTTTGCTTAACCATGTACCTGCAGGGTCAAGCACCTGAGCTGCAGTTTGTTTGAATCTGAACTATGTTCAAGAAGGGAAAGTCTTCAGAACTCTGTATGGGGCTGATATTCATCATTCAAAAATAATATTTAAAACCATTTATATTTTTTAATGTGTGAACCACAGGCAATACACCACTTAAAAAACTTATATGACTACTCCAAATTTATTCTGTATCTCCTTTCTGTCAATATGTATGAAAACATTTTTACTGCTTTGTCTTCAACTTGAATAACTTACAATTTTTGTACATCAAATTTCTACCTTCTATTTTCTTCTGTTGACTCATTAAAAATTATCTCACAGTTTTTTTAAATGTATTTTAAATATTGTCCCTTTTTTTCTCAGTCAGAGAAATGTCAGCACAAAGGCCTATATCATAAATGTAACCTGCTTATTACTTTTTTTTTTTTTTTTATCTTTGCACTATACTACTTTCAAATGTGGAATACATTTCCCTGAAAGGAAATGTTCAGTACATAATCAGAATGGTAGCTAAATGGGCCACTTGACCTTATTCCCCTTGTCAGTTTCATTTCTCTATCCTCCCATCTATTCATATGGCAGATGCCTATCACATTGACAAAAAAAGCATTTTAGCATCCAAGATATCATTCAGTTATCTTTGTATTTTCTTAAACAGAACATAATGATTTGCCTGTTCAAACATAACAAATAGCCATTCTGTGTTCTTTCTTGAAAGGAAGGATAGAGGTTTCTCATCAGTCAACTGAATATTTTTTTTGGCCTTGAAAGTCGACTCCTTTCACTCTAAAAGTGCCCTTTAGTGGAGCACACTAACAGTACTGGATATAATAAGAATTTAATGATGCTAAATAAAGCTATCCAATTCCATTTTCCCTTCCAGGACCCTTGAATTTCAGTACTATTTCAGGTGTATAACCAATAGATTTGGGAAAATATTGTCAAAGCTTTAGATGCCTCCCAAGTGGATGTTCTGAGCTATAACCCATCAAAAATCAGAACTGCATACCCAACCAGGCCCAGCTCAAGTACAGTTTTGATGTTTTCACACCTGAGAGTACTTCCTTTTTTTGTTTTTCTTCTCAAAATTTTTACATAACAATATTTATGTAGTACTTCCTAGCCAATGCTCTGAGCCCTTTATTATCTTTTAACTTAGGTTATCCTTAGAGCATCTTCTAGGGTATATCAGTAACAATTGGAAAATTCAATTCTTTGAATATTAAATTTTTAATGATTAGCTCAATGTTTATGCAGAAATTGTACATAAAATAAAATTACGCTGTTTAGGGTAAGTGAAGATGACAAAATAAATGGAGCCGGAGATGAAAGCTTAAATCATTAAGAGAAATCATTAAATTTATGTATAAATTATTAATATCCTGAGAATAGCCAATAAGCTTTTTTTGTACAGAAATTGACAAAATGCCACTGGAACTTATGATGTAAGAGACATGAAACAGTTCAAAAAATGTAACATGAAAGAACAAATTTGAAAGTCATTCTACTTACTTATGAAGTTATTTTAAAGCTATAATAATTAAGAAAGTGTGTTGTTTGCATATATATATATTTCAATAAATGGAATAGAGATTTCAGAAAATTATTTACATGTAACCAATCAATTTAATTTTGAAAAGGTCGACTAAGACTATTCACAGCAAAATGAGTCTTTTTAACGAATTGTATTCAAAGCCCTGGATTGTGATAGGAGGAATTTGAAAATGTATAGAGGTGGGATGGCAAGAAGCAAGGACTTTAGATGTATACTATTGCATGGACAATGTAACCAATGAAATCCTTTGTAACCATCTATGGAAAATATGCTATGCTGCATGTATGTAATGCTGACTGGAAGATATAAAAGACCCTGGCACAATTGGAGCTCAACCTTTAAATTTGAATCCTCAGAACCACTGCTGTCAGAAATAATAAACCATGCTTCCTGATAAAGTCTTGGTGTCCCATTCTGGCTTGCTGGACCTGCTATACTTTTTGGTGCATTGACCTGGAATGTGAGATGGAGTTTTCACCTCTTTGTCACTGGAGTTCGACCCTAAGATCCCCAGGAGAGCTGCTCCTTCCTAGCATCAATGGACACTTTGTTCCGAGGGAGGGAGCTGAACTCCTGGCGCAACAGGTGCAGATCTCAGTAGCACAAAGGAACCCAGAAAGTCTCAGGAACCAACATGGGGAGCAGTGCTTGCCAGACTCTTAAAAACCCAAGTTTATTTGATAGACTTGCCCTGAGGAGGCAGGAGAGTCTGATCACCTCCCAGAGTCACCTGAGTACTCCTAAAGGGGATGAAACCATGACTTATGTCTTTGGGCACAAGGGTGCAGATATTGTGTGAATGTGTGTGACTGAGTTGTAACTTGGCTACAAAGCAAGTGTAGACCCCTGTGTAGGTGCAGTTCCTGGCCAGGCCACTGCATCCAGGTCACCGATAAGGGGTGTGTCTATTTTTTTCCTGTGTGGGAGAGAGGACCGCTTACCTCTCCCCCAAAACTGTTACAGCTCTCCTTGGGACAAACCAAGGGGACACTCTTTGGAAGCATTTTAGGCAGATTTATTATGTACATGGGCTCAGCAGGTATCCTTCCCCAAAGGTTGGGCCTAGATGGCAGCTGGGGTACACTTATGTTGGTTAGAAGAACCAAGGGAGAGGAGAGGAGTGAGTTAGGATGGGAATCGCAAGCGGAAGCCAAGTTAGTCATTTGCAAATTCTTCACAGGAGCAATACACACAGGATTCAATTTGCAAAACACGTATTTGCAGCACACAAGATTCTGCTTGCAGGCAATTAAGGAAGTTCCTTATCTTTCAGTGGTGGCTTATCAGTTGTCTCTAGCATCCCAGTGAGCTCAGACTGCAGGATATTTTATAGCTCTACTAGCTTGGTGGTTTCATGGCTATCTTTTCCCTCACAAAACCTTCTCTTTTGCTTTCTTGCCATTCATTAGGGGGAGGAAATGGATGAACGTCAGAGCAAGCCTACACCCTAAGAGAGTATGACCAAAATTTCAAAAAAGGATTTTCTAGAGATTATGGAGTTGTTAACCCCAGGCAGACTGAGGACCCTGTGAACTAGAATAACACATCTTTGGAGGAGAGTGGTATCAGAGGGATGCTTGAATAGAGATGCGATCAGTACCATGTGATTGTTGGAGAACCAGGACACCCCGATCAGTTCTCATACATGGATAGCTAGCAAAATATAGTGCTCACTCGACCTGGGTGGTTAAAAGATGTTTAGAAGAAAACAGAATTATGATAGCTAATACGTCAGTCGCTTCCTAGTGCAGACCAGACCTACAAAAACCCGTGCTGGAGGATGAACCTGAAGAGACACCCCCACCGTATATGCCACTGCCTGCTGCGTCCATTCTAATACCCTTGGCTCCATCCCAGGAGAAGGAAAGGCAGTTAGGAGATGTCATCTTCAATGACCCCTCTGGGAACTCCTAGCTCCCCCTTGGGCACAGTCAAACCCAATACCCCTGCTTCCATGGCTACTCTGAGCCCAGTTTCTACTGCCCTATCTCTCTGAGAAAAAGGTGTGTAGATGATGCTGGTGGCAGCCCTTGTTTGCCCTGGCACTCAGGCACACTGCAAATGCCTCTGAGGGAGACCCATGGACCATGTACTATAATTGGGAGGGCCAAGTCCAAGGAGGACAGCGAGTTTTCATGTATCAGCCATTCACAACTACTGATTTCCTGAACTGCAAAAACCATACTCCATCTTATACTGAAAAGCGTCAGGCTATGACAAAGTTAATGTAGTCTATTATACAAACCCATAAGCCAACCTGTCTACAACCTAACTACAGCTACTTCTAACCCTGTTTAACACTGAGGAGTGGTACTGAGTCACTCAGGCTGCCCTAAGGTGACTGGAATACAATGCCCCTGCAGGGTCTGATAATGCTCCAACTTATGCTCAAGCTCAATTTCCAGATAACAACCCACAATGGGACCCTAATGACTTCCAACACCTTGAGTGGTACCAGGAGGTCCTATTGAATGATCTGAAGGAAGTAGGGAAAAAGGCCATGAATATGAATTAAATCTCAGAAGTTCTTCAGGGTTTGGAGGAAAATCCCAGTCAATTCTATGAGCACTTCTGTGTGAGGCCTTCTGTCTCTACACCCCTTTCAACACTGAAGCCCCTGAAAATCAATGAATGATCAATGCCACCTTTGTGAAGCAGGCCCAGGAGACATAAGGCATACATTACAAAAACTAGAACGGTTTTCTATGATGAATGCTGGCCAGATCCTAGAAGTGGTCACAAAGATTTTTCAAACTGGAACCAAGAAGTAAAAGTCTGATCATAAAATGAGAAAAAAGTAGATCTAATTGTGGAAGCTCTTGTCAAGCAGTCTGACTGACCCAAACAGAGAATGAGATAGGGCTGGGGAATAGGTCAAGGAAAGAGCCAATTAGAGTCCATACAACAATGTCCTGGAGTTGCCTTGGGAAGAGATCAGTGTGCTCATCTTCGCCAAATAGATCACTGGAAAAATGAATGCCACCATCAGTCTGGAAGGTTCCAGGAGCCTCCTCAGCATGTAGTACACGGCCATAACCAACCAGCGCCTTGACGGGCTGACCCTCATGAGGAGGCCATCATGGAGTTAGCTGCTCTGGGGGAATATGATGAAGACTAGGACAGACTGGGCTCCATCCCATTAGGCCTCCTGGAGCCTATGGTCTGGATAATAGTGGGGGGCTGACCCATCGACTCTATGATTGACACCAGCGTTGAGCATTCAGTTGTGATCCAGCCTATAGGCCCCTTCTCTCAGAGACATTCAACTATCATAGGAGCCACTGGAAGTCAGACTCGATATCCTTTCCTACTGGCCCACAGATGTAATCTCGGGAGTCATAGAGTGATGTATGAATTTCTATATCTTCCCAATTGCCCAATGGCCTTAATGGATAGGGATCTGCTGGGGAAGTTATAAGCCCAAATCACATTTGACTCAAAAATCCAGGCTGCCTTAAAATTAGGCAAACCCGAGACAAAAATTATGACCCTTACTGTTCCCAGAGAGGAAGAATGGCACCTCTACAGTTTTAAAGGGGAACTCAAGCGCTCCCCTTTAAAATCCTCAGTGTAGGAGCTGAGGAAAACCCACCTGGACTGGCCCAGAATATACCCTCAATAGTGGTGGAATTAAAATTGGGGGCCACTCCTATCAGCCAAAAACAATACACGATTCCCCATAAAGCTCAGATTGGTATCCAAAAACACCTGGAGTGACTCCTGAAGTAAGGAATACTCTGATCTTACCAGTCACCCTGGAATACTCTCCTGTTGCCAGTTCAAAAGTCAAAGCAGAAGACTACAGACCAGTCCAGGACCTTTGAGCGGTAAACACAGAAGTGGTCATGCTGCACCCTGTTGTCCCAAACGGCTATACACTCCTAGGCCTCATTCTGCTGAAGCAGTTTTCTTCACATATTTAGACCTCAAAGATGCCTTCTTCTGCATCCACTTGGCCCCACAAAGCCAGCCGATCTTCACCTTCCAGAGGGAGGACCCCATCACCAGAAATAAAGGCCAACTAACCTAGACCAGTTTGCCTTCAGAAATTCACCAACCATTTTTGGGTCTTCATTGGCATCAGATTTGAAGGTATTCCCAGCAGATCAGCAAAGGTGCACACTTCTGCAATATGAAGATGATCTTCTGCTAGCAGGATGGTCACAGGAGGCTTGCCTCAGGGGAACTCATGCCCTTCTCTCCCTCTGGTGGAAAGCTGGGAATAAGATCTCCAGGAAAAAGGCTCAGATATGTCAAGAAATGGTCAACTATCTCGGCTTCCATTTGTTACAGGGGCAATGAAAACCTGGTCCAGAGAGAAAGCAAGCAGTCTGCTCAATTCCCAACTCCCCATGACCCGGTGACAAGTCTGCAAGTCCTTGGGGCTGCAGGCTTTTGTCAAATCTGGATACCAAATTTCTTCCTTGGAGCAAAATCCCTTTATGAGGCTACAAATGGAAGAGATTGAGAGCCCTTGCTATGAGAAAACATGCAAGAAAAGGACTTCAATGGAATTAAGCAGGCCTTTACCAATGCTCCAGCCCTAAGACTGCCTGATATAACAAAAATCTTTCTTCCTCTATGTGCACAAGTGCAGGAGATGGAGTGCTGATTGGAATGCTGAGCCAAATGTTGGGTTCATGGCATTGTCTGGTGACATATCTGTCCAAAAAATAGGACACTGTTCCCCAAGGCTGGCCACCCAGCCTGTGGGCTCTCTCGCCCATGGCTATTTTAGTTGCTGAGGCAATCAAACTCACCTTAGGACAAGAATTCACTGATCAAGTTCCTCATTCAGTCCTAACTCATTTGGAGTACAAGGGAAATTACTGACTGTCCAATGCTAAAATGATCAAATACTAAAGCATGCTATGTGAAAACCCTCGTATCTGGCTGGAAGTGGTTAAACCTAGCTACCTTGTCACCAATGGGTCCAGGAACCCTGAAACATGACTGTTCGGTGGTTAGGATGAAGTTTTCTCTAGCTGGCCAGACCTGACTGATAAATGCCTCAGTGACTATGGCAGTAGTTTTGTCAAGAATGGGATATATTTTGTTCAATATGCAGTAGTGACTCTAACTTCTGTCATTGAGACCAAATCATTGCCAGAGGGCAGCTGAGTATAGAGGGCCCCTGAGTACAGGAGGCCAAACTCATTGCTTTAGCTCGGGCTCTCCAGCTTGCTGCAGGAATATTAGTCAACATCTACACTGACTCCAAAAACCCTTCATGTCCATGGAACACTCCATAAAGAAAAGGGTCTCACACCAAGAATACCACATGTGCAGAGTATAAGCGGAACCCCATTTGATCTACTTGTCTTCATCTATACCTTCTTTGGATGGGTATAAACCTTTCCGACATGTACAGAAAAGGCCTGTAAGGTGGCCCAACTCTTGCTAAATGAAGTCATCCTCCATTTTGGAATTCCAGTCACCACGGGATCTGATAATTGGTCAGCATTTGTGACTGAGCTGGTATAGTTGGTGGCAAAACATCTGGGAATTACTTGAAAGTTACAAATGGTCTATCCACACCAAAACTCCGGAGAGGTAGAGCAAATGAATTCGTCTCTAAAGTTATAACCAGTCATGGTAGCAGAAATAGTACCCTGGATTCATTACAGTCTGGTAAAGCCTGCAACCCTTGAATGGATGTGTATTTCTGATCTGGCTCATCTCTTCAAGGTGACTATAAAAAAACAAACAAACGACACACCTCCTCAGTCAACCCTAGATCCTGCCCTCCTGAAACCAGTAGAGAGCCACAGACAACGAGATGACAGCCCTACTTTAGTCACTCAGGAGGCCGACTAGTCTACACATGGCAGAAGATTCAGAGCATCAGCATCTCCACCACCTGATAGACAAAATTCACCTGTGTGCCCCGTCATTTTTTTCAGGTGTTGCATTCTTGCTCTGGCCCATGGAAGGATCAAAGGCTAAAGACTATAACCAGTGTATCCAAATAACTCATTCAGGAAATATTGTCTCAAAAATCTGAATATTCCATTCCCATTATTCATGTGAGAGAAAAATATTGGGGTCGTGTGAGTACAATAAGACTAATTAATCTATCTGTTCCTATGAAGGCCAGTTTACCTGCTTTAACCTGGTTTACTAACCCAAAGGACAATGGTTAAAGGTCAGAAGCTACTGCCAATGGAGTACTCTAATCAATAGCACTGAGGTTTTAGATCCCTTAAAGCCAGTGTCCATGTTCTTTAATGTTTGTACAACCATAGCTAAAGATGTGGGGCCATTCCCCAGTATGTGTGGTAACAGACTGGGAGAGAACTTACAGGTCAAATAACAAGTATATGTGCCTAGGGAATGTTATGGTATGGAGTGGTTGCCTGACCCAGATTGGTGATATTGCCCTTACTGGAGTTGTGTTCCCTGGGCTAACTGAAATAAAGTAGAAACAGCAGCTCTCATTAAGAAAGGAAAAGTTATAGGAAAAATCACAGACAGAAGGCAAAAAACTTGAACATGTTCTTGTTCAGGTGTGGAATGGCTGGGACCCCATTAACTTGTTCAGTGGTTGGTTCTCAGCCTTAGGCACCCTCAAAACATTAACTGGTACAGTGTTACTCATCACAGGAACATGCCTAATTATACCTTGTATTGTTCCCTTTGTACTCTGAGCCATTACTAGAGGTATGGAAGCTATAGTTGAAAGAAAAACTGCCATGCACGTGGTGATGCTGTGAAAGTATAAACCCTTAGATCAAGATGATGCTCTTTGACCCTGAAGGGGTCTGAGTATCAAAGGGGGAAATGTGACAGGAGAAATTTGAAAATATACAGAGGTGACATTGCAAAGAGGAAGGACTTGAGATGAGTACTATTCTACAGGCAATGTAACCAATGAAATCCTTTGTAACCATATACAGAAAATGTGCTCTGCTGCATGTATGGAATGTTGACTGGAAAGCATAAAAGATAGAACCCCAGTGCATTCGGGGCTCAACCTTTGGATGCAAATCTGCTCAATCACTCCAGAAAAAAACAATAAACCTTGCTTTCTCATAAATATTTGGTGTCCCATTTCCTTGCTTGCTGGGTCTGCTACAGATATCAAAAAAAGAAGAAGAAAAAAAAGAAAAAAGCATTGGCTTTTACCTTACACCATATGCCAAAATTAACTTAAAAATTGCAAATCTACAAATAATCATCTAAAACACTTGCAGGTGGTAATTTTTTTGACCATGTGGAATGCTGGACATATACTAGACACAGAAATACAAAATATAAAAGATGAAGATTTACAAAAGAGATGCTACAAAAGCTAGTCTTTTTTTATTATAGTAACTTTTTTTCTACACATTAAAATAAACTCATATGCACAGATTCCCCATATGTGCAGTGTCTGCATTTCTCAGATATATGTCAACACACCCTGACCTCCACTGAATCATCAAGTGTTCTTAAACTTTGGTGGGCTACAGCACTTCCCTCCATGCCAATCCCATTGCATATTGGTAGCCTCAGTTCTATTTCAAGTGTCCAAGGTTTGATTTCATCTATTCCTTTGTTTCTTCTATTCACATTCCACCTATGAGTGAGGTCATCTGATATCTATGTTTCTTCTTTTGACTTTTTTTACTTAGCATAATCCTCTCTAATTCTATTCATGTTGATTCAAATTGCAGAATTTCATCTCTTCCAAGAGCTGTGTATAGACAACACATCTTTATCCATTAGTCTGACATTATGCAATTAGGTATTTTCCAGCTATTGTGAATAGGGCTGCAATTAACATGGGGTGCACACATTTCTTTGAATTAGTGTTGTATCTTTTGGTAAACACCCAGAAGAATTTCCACACTGCTTTCCAAAGGGGTTGCTACAATTTGCACTCGCACTAACAGTCTAAAAGTGTACCCTTTTTTCCACATCCTTCCCAACATTTATTATTTTGCAGATTTTTGGATAATAGTCTCTTAGGTGTAAGGTGATATTGCTGTTTTGATTTACATTTCCCTGATAGCCAGTGAGCAGGAACATCTTTTCAGGTGTCTGTTGGTTATTTGTATATCCTCTTCAGGAAAACGTCTCTCCAATTCCTCTTCCCAATTTTTTATTGAATTGCCTCTTTTTCTGTTATTTAATTTTATGAGTTCTTTATATCTTTTAGATATTAAGCCCTTGTCAGAAAAAGGAAGTGTGACTATCTTCTCCAAGGTAATAGGTTATCTTTTGTTTTAGTGGTATTTTCTTTCACTCTGAAGAAGCTTTTTAGTTTGATGCAGTCCCAGTTGTTTATTTTATTTTTGTTTCCCTTGATGCTGGAGTTGAGTCCCCTAAATACCTCCCTAAGGCTGATGTCACAGAATGTCTTTCCTATGTTGTCTTCTTAGAATTTTATGGTTTCTGGTCTTATGCACAAGTATCCAGTCCATTTTGAGTTAATTTTTGTGAATTGTATTACAGAGTTGTCTGATTTCATTCTTTTGCATATTGTTGTCCAATTATCCCAGCACCATTTGTTGAAAGGATGTT
Source organism: Solenodon paradoxus (assembly GCA_004363575.1). NCBI lineage: Eukaryota > Metazoa > Chordata > Mammalia > Eulipotyphla > Solenodontidae > Solenodon > Solenodon paradoxus. The sequence continues at coordinate 14,624 of RJWH01000080.1, read as the reverse complement.
CCTTCATATACTTTTGTCTCCTTTGTGGTAGACTAATTGACTGTATGTGAGTAGTCCAGTTTCTGATAACTCAGTTCTATTCGATTGACCCGTGTCTCTGTTGTTTTGATCACTATCTCTGTATTAGTATAGCTCAATATCTGGGGATGTAATATCTCTAGATTCATTCCTCTTTTTCATAATTGATTTGCCTATTTGGGGTCTTTTGTTATTCTATGCAAATTTTAAGATTTTTTTGTTCTATTTCCTGAAAATAAGCCCATGGATTTCCATGAGGATTACATTAAATCTCCATGTTGATTTAGGTAATATGACCATATTAATGATGCTGATTCTTCCCAACCATGAACAGAGGATGTCATTCTATATCTTAATATCCTCTCTATTTGTTTTAAGAAAGACTTGCAGTTTTCATTTGTTAAGCATATTCCAAGATATTTGATTCTTTTTACTTTGATTTTGAACAGTGTGATTTTCTTGATTTTGTTTTCTTCTATCATGTTTGTATATACGAATGTGATGAATTTTTGTGCACTGATTTTGTAGCCTGCCTCTTCACTTTTTTTGTTGAGTAGTTTTCTTAGTTTTTTTTCATAGAGTTTTTAGGGTTTTCAATATATATAATCATGCCATCTGCAAATAATTATAGCTTTGCATTCCCCCTTCCAATCTGGATTCCTTTTATTTCCTTTTCTTGCCTAATTGCTCTACCACCTACAGTATAACATTAAATAGCAGTGGTGGGAGTGAAAAGTTTTGCTTTGTTCCTGTCCTTAGAAGGAATTCTTTGAACTTTTTGCGATTAACAATGATGTTGGCTGTGCATTGTCATATGTGACCTTTATTATGTTGAAGTATATATCTTCTATTCCATTTTACGCAGGTTTTTTTAATCATAAGTGGGTATTTAATCTTGTCAAAATTTTTTTCTGCATGTATTGGTATTATAATGTGTTTTTTTTCTTGCAAATGTTGATATGGTATATTACATTAATAGATTAACATAAGTTGAACCATCCTTGCATCCTTAGGATAAATCCCACTTGGTCCTGATGGATAATCTTCTTGATGCATTGCTGAAACTGGTTTGCTAATATTTTGTGGAGAATTTTTGGATCTAAGTTCACTGTGCTTATTGATGTGCCATTTTCTTTCTTGGTGATATTTCTATCTGCTTTTGGTATCAGTGTTATGTCAGCCTCCTAGAAAGTATTTGGGCTTATTCCTTTAAGCTATCTTTTTTGGAGACACTATTAATAAACTTCAAGAAAAGAAAAAGGAAAAAATATACGTGGACCTGGAGAAAATATTTTCAATATGACAAAAAGTCTACTTCTAGATCGTAACAAACTATTTTGGCTTTATATTAGGAAACAAAACAAGCTAGAAATGAAGATGGGGACAAATGGACAGAAAACATTTGACAAGGGAATTGTAGGAGTGGTTAATTCACAAATTCAAACATTTTCAGCAACATTAATTAGACAATAGTGAATTAAAGTAAAAATGATATATCATTACATCCATGGAAAAGGCTATAATTAAAAAGACTCACTATATATGTTGGTAAGGATCTGGAGAAACCAAAACTCTCCAACATTTCTTATGGGAAAAATGGTATAGCTACTTTGGAAAACTAAAATTTTTTGAAAAGTGACAAGTATACATAACACAGGACTAAATACTTCATTCCTAAATATTTAAGAGAAATAGAAATATTTATTCACACAAAGATTAGAAAATAGTAGCTTATAGATAGAAAGTTTATTCATAATAATCCCAAAGTACAAAAAAACTTGACTGCTCATAATGGTGCACGGATTATTTGTGGTATTCATATGGAATAACTTTCACCATGGAACACCATAAAACAACAAAAAAGTGTGTTACTGATTCAATCTGTTTTGTGCATTAATAAGAATTAATATCAAAAACATTTCATTGAATACAAGTGGCTAGATAAAAAATGTACATCATTTATGGTTCTGCTTGTATAGAATTTTAGGAAAAGTTAATGTACTCATTAAGTGTAGTGAGGGAGATCCTGGCATGGTGAATATTTTCTAAATGTTGATTATGATGTTGATTATTCAAGTTAGTATATTTGTTGTATTTTCCTAGCAGTATGAGAAAAATTTTTGTGTAAAAGACTGTTCACTTTCTTTGAGGCAAGTTGTCTATATTTTGTGGGCTAATATTTAAGGTGAACATAAATTTATTTTACAATGTCTTTTTCTTGACTAACTCTTCTTTCTTGAAATTTAGAGAGGTGATAATGCCTATTACTACTTTTCAAAGTTATTGTAATTTGACATTTTGTCTTTTATTCTCTCTTTTCTTAAATAGTTATATTAATTATATGTGCTGTTCACAATGCTATATTCATTTTAGGATACTGAAATTGCATCTCACTCTATATAGCATAGTACACCTACCACCAGAGTTACAGTGTCCATTACCAGTACCTTTTCCCCTCTTCTCCACTACCTCAATCCATACTCTTAGATACACATAAGAGAAGACTGGCATGGTGCTATCTGCCATCTATATCTGAGGATAAAATTCTCTCTCAAACCCAAGGAAATTTATTTGCATTCATAGGCACAAAAGTTCTCAATCCCATGTGTCATTCATCTAAACCTTGAAAATCATTAGTTGTTCATGCTTTTACCTCATTGTGGCATGAGTTTGATACATTTTCATAACTGTAACTTTTTTGCATCAAATATTTGCATACGTTGCTCTTTATCTGAATGAAGCTTCACAGTATTTTTGTTTTTCATATTTTTTTTCAAGGACCTCTGCAATTTCTCTAATGCAGGGTGGCTAATTCCGATTATTATCTTGTATTTTGCCTAAACAGAAAGGTCCTGCAACCTTTTAAAAGCAAACATAAAAATACAAACAAGTCCCATAGAAAAATTGAAGGAACAGGTCAGTTACAATAAACATAAAAAGAACCAACATTCTAAGTAATCAAAGGAATGCAAATTAAACAGTAAGATATCATATTTGCCTATTGTCAGGAAGAATAAAAATTTTAAATATTTTAAAAGCTGTAGGCAAAATGGGCTCCTGGTAGGAATATGGATTGCTTTCTAAAAAGAAGTTTTAAATAGATATTTAAGAAATATATATTAGCATTTGCCCAGAAATTCTACATTTAGTAGCTTATGCTAAGTAATCAGTTAAAGGCACAAATATGTAGACACAAGCAAATTTATTACAAGGATTTTTTAAATAGCAAAAATCTCTATGCTACAAGAATGGGAGTAACGGATGGTATATCACAAAAATAATGTCTGTCCAATTTGATGGCTTAACAAATTTTATATACCAAGTATTTCACACAGACACAATATTTTTGTTTTAAAATGCACATGAATGTAAAGAAAATAATCTAGAAATAAAAATATGAAATGTTCATCACCAGTTTGTGATGTTAGACTAATGATATATTGTTGTTGTTTTTTTTTTTTTTCTTTAAACCAGTTGTCTTTGTAAATGTGTTTCAAGGAAATTACTTATATTAAAAAATCAATCAAGGTTACGAATGAGATTTATAAACTTTAAAGTAATGAGTTATTCTTTATAAAATTAAAAAATTGCATTAAAAACCATTACACTCCTTGAGGATAGCTGTCTTATCATGACATGGTGTTTGACTATATTTCCTTTTAACTCATGAAAGTTGTATAGGAATTGACCTGTTTAAATCTTGAGAGCTTAATGACTGATTTTTTTCTTGTTCGAATAAGGATTAGATAAAATGCGATGCTTAGGTTTATCGAGGAAAACATTTCCTTCTGATCTAATGTAAAATATCCTATGATATCCAGATAGGTATTCACTAAAGCAAAATGGATCAATTTGCCAAAAATTAAATGAAGCAACACATAATCTAACCATTCAGGCAGAATGATATTTTGCCTACCTAAACTCCTCCTGACATTTTCATTGGTTAAGAAATTACTCTTCATATCATGACTTAAAGTAGCTTAGTGCTTCAGTAAAAACAGCTGCTGTGTCTCCTTCCTGAAGTGACTATTTAAAAATTGTAAAAATAAAATAAAATAAAAGTTTTAAAAAGCAGTATCTGAAAGGACTTTTTATATTCATTTTCAAATTAATTAGAAGTTTTGAATGAAAATATGGCATTTTATATACCCACATCTTTGCTTTCTACCATTATTAACAATTAGCAGAGCACTGGCAAGAGTTTGCATCCTGTTTTTTAATCTTAAAGTGTGCACTTATTTAGTTAGGAGACATGTTTCAATCAAAACTGCAAACAAGATAAAAAAAGATGTGACTTGTGAGTTTTCTATCATAAACATATTTATTGTATTTATTTATTTATTGTATCTCTGTAAAAAACAATGTACGTTTTCATCCTAATGTTATTGCCCTCATGATAAAGTTGAAAAAAAAAAAAAAGGAAGAACGAAAATAAGAAATGAGTTTGGAAAAAAATCAAATCATAGCAGATGTTGTGTAGAAATTTCTCTCCTACAATTAACTGAGCAATTAATTTATTTGCGATGTTTTAAGAAATATTTGCTTTAGTATGGTATATTTAAATAATAAGAACTTTAAAGAAAATATTTCATATATTATATATAGTGTTTATCATCACTACAATGTTTAGACAAATCTCCAATGAAAAAATTTTTTCTGAGAAAATTTATTTCTGTGGGGAAATGAATACAATCTATATCAATAATGTGCAATTCCATTTATAATACTTTTGGTTTGATGAAACCTTTAAAGAATATAATCAAATATAACGAGATACAAAATAGACATATATTATAGTTTTATTTACATATATATGCTTTGTATTTCAATTAGTTAAAATAATAAATCTACAACTCAATTAAACAATCTATGAAAGTATTCTAGGTTTCCTGTCATCTTTTAACAAGAGACATTTTGGTTACTTATTGTTAATATTGAACACTTTATGACATTACTATGAACACTTTCTAAGCAGTCTAAATAAATTAACTAATTAAATTTTCATAATAATTTGATAAATAAATGCTATTACTAGCTAAGGTTTCCAAAGACAAGAGGGGTGAAATAATTTTCTCTGTGTCACACTGCTAGGAAGAAGAAATTTCAGGTAATCGGATTCCAGAACTATGTCCTTCATTGCTATTTCTTGTTTTGATACTGCTATTTCAAAAACTGACCCTCAAAAGACCACTAAGGAACTTGTCTCCAAGATCGAGGGAAATGAAATCCATAATAAACAAATGGGAATAACTTCAGCTAAAAAAACTTCTGCACAGCTAAGGAAACTCATCAAAATGTAAAGATATCATGAGTGAGACACAATATTTGTCCATTATACATTCAGCAAGGAGTTAATGAATATCCAAAATACATAAAAATTTTTAAATTCACAAGAAAGCCAGTCAAATTTAAAATGAGCAGATCTTAGTGGACACTTCTCCAAGGAACACATACAAATAGGCATAAGAAATATGAAAAAAATAAATAAATAAAGGTCCACCTCTTTGTTATTTGGGAAATGCAAATAAAAGCAACAAAGAGAAATAACCTCACAGTTGTGGGATTATCTATTATCCAAAAGACTTAGAAATAAATGTTGACAAGGATACGGAGAAAAGGGAACTCTTATGCACTGTTAGTGGAAGTGTAAATTGATGCAATCCTTATGGAAAGCAGAATGGCGACTCCTCAAAAATAACTGAAAATCAAAAAGGATCCTATATGATGCCATTATTCTACTTTTGGATATTTACCCCAAAACATAAAAACACAAGTCACATGATATATGCATCCCATATTTATTGTAGCATTATTTGCCATAGCCAAGGGATACTGTCTACCTATAGATTAATGTATAAAAATGTGGTATATATACATAGTGAAATACTATTCAGCTATCAAAACTATGAATTCCTTCCACTTGAAACAATATGGGTAGATCTAGAACGAATTATAATTAGTGATAAAAGCCAGAAGGAGAAAGGCAGACATTGTATGATTTCACTGATATGAAATATATTGAGAAACCAACCAAACCAATCAAATTAGTGTTTGCATGGGGGAAAGGGGTGGGAAGCCAGTAAAATGAGTAGAAGCGATCAGTTATATGGTGAAGAAAGACTAAACTGGTGATGATAAACCTAAGGTATTATACATAGATGTTGATTTACAATGATGCACACTTTAAAACTAATTGTATGATGTAATGTTCCTATAATAAAATTAATTAAAATGTAATGTCCATTCAAGAACATCTGTAGCCAAGCAATGGTGAGTTAGATTGACTGTGCTGAAGGAGAATATCAAGTTGACAATTTTAGGAATGTCATGGAAATGTGAATCAGAATTTTAGGATGTTGACAGGGAAATTTTTAAAGAAAACTTATAGTATAAGCAAATAAATGACATTGGGCAGAATTTATAATATAACACCTATGGATTGGTGGATGTAGAAAAATAAGGATCTAGAGCTAGTTTTATAAAATATCTTCTTTTTGACAAATAAACTATTATAGATGGTTCCTAATCTTATCATTTAGCAAAAATAGTTAGTTTCTTCTCAATATTGTTCAACAAATGAACAGAAATATACATTTATGTTCTCATCAATGCTGCTACCACAAATTCTCCATATATGTGCACACGTATTTTTCTAAGATATATCTGCAAAAGTAAAAATTATGGGGTTCAAAATTTGTATATTTTAAGTTGCATATACTTTCAAATTATGTTCCCCTAAAGAGCAGTAATTAGGAAACTTATCAAGCAAAGATAAATAACACTCAAATCCCCATTCCTTCACTGATGTTATATATAATCTTCCCTTGTGTTTTTTCTAACAAAGTTGAGCATCTTTCATATCTTTCATAGGGTGATTAATTGTATCTTGTCTTCTGTGCTATCCACTGTCATTTTTTTCTACCAAGTTTAAGGACATTTCTTATACAATGGATTTGTTGCTCAGGTGTCTGAGGGCTGTAGGGTCAACTCTGCTAAGGTCTGGTATTGAATTTGGGTCAAATCTACCTGTGCCAATTCTGGGCTTTGGTTCAATGACTACTTCTGCTTCCGTTTTATGGAGGAAATGGAAATTCCCAGAAAGGTGAGTGGAAACGTAGGATTTATAGTAAAGGTTAAAATACTTCCCCTTTCATCCACATTCTGTTTCTCAAAACAAATCACATGGTGCAGTCCAGAATCAATAGTGTGGAGAATTTGCTCTTTTCATGAATATCAGAGGGAGAAGTGAATGAATATTTAACACAAACCTAATCTACTCGACTGTATTTAAAACTCAAATCTTCCCAAAAAGTAGCTGTGATGCAGAATTTAGTGAAAAATCATTGCTATAATTTTTTTTTCTATCTACTCAGCAAGTGCAATGCATGTTTCCATGGTCTATGTTGCATACACAATTGTAATAAAGATATATCCTTATTTGTATAAGTAATCACTAATTAATATGAGAACAGGTGATCAATCTGATAATTTGGGAATCAAAATTTAAATAATAGAACATGCCTTCCACTTATAAAATAATAATAATAACACCAAGTTTTTGTATGAAGTGTTTTGTTTTGTTTTTTATGGTTAAAGTATATATAGAGAGATAGTAACTTTGCTTTGACTCACTAAGTTGAGATTGCAAATATCCTACAACGAATCAGTTTCCCTTATTTTTCTGGAAGAGATTATATACATCAGAATTTTTTTCTTCCTTCAAACTAGTAAAATGTTTTATAATCTCAAGGACTCATGCTTATTTTAGTATAGAATTTGAAACATATTTTCATTTTTTTCTGCAGTTATAATGTTATCTAGATTTTTCTTTATTCTTAAATAAATTTAAAGAAAAAACTTTTCTGGTAGATATTATTTTTATTCAGTCATCTTGTTGGTATTTACATTTCTTCTGTTGATTCTTCCTTTTTTTTCCAACATTGCTCTAATTTATTGCTAATTTTTAGACCTATAATTTTCAAAACTTTATGTTGGGATGTAAGAAAATTCTCTCTACCCAGATTAGCAGTCTAACGCCTTCTATTAAAATAGTGAGGCTAGTAGACTCAGTGATACTTAGAGGTTATTTCTGTCTTCAAAACATCATATTAAGTTGAATATCTTCAATTTTGATCACTCAGAGGGAAATCTATATAAAAAATCCACATTTGGGTTTCCAAGAAAACGTAATGATCTCTAAGTGAACTGTTAGAGTTCTTGATCATGCATATAGCATAGAAAATCTCTGATCTGCCATCTTTTTGTTTATTTGTTTCTTTCAGCTAAAACTTGGTTAGAAATCTAAGAATGTGAGAGTGCCTTCTCTTCATTCTCAGTTTGCTCTGTATTGCCTATTCTGTTTCATGGTATTTATAATTATACAAATTCTTCATGCTCATACAACTTAGGAAAACTGGCCATTTTTGAAGTAAAATTGGTATAAAACCCAATATTATATACTTAATACAGAAAATACTCTGAATTTTGAGATCATCTTTAGACAAACTAAAACTAATTTATGGTATATAAGTTAAGCTTACCCGTAAATTGTATTAACAGATATATATTTTTGCCTGGATTTTAGTTAATGTCCTTATGATTTATTACAATATGCTCAAGAAATTTTATACATGTTATCCTTTTTTTCTATGCATAACAAATATATCTGGAGTTTGGAGTATCACTTTTTTCTGGGATAATTGATTTCAGCTATATATTGTGACTTTAACTGAAGTAGAAAATTAGCAATAGTATATGTAAAAATTAGAAGAGTCATTCTAAATTGGGAATAATTGAGGTCCTTAAAATTTTTTAGAGTTAGCTCTTCAATTGAGTTTGCTCTTCCTCAGAGCTGATACAAATCTATCAAATTAAAAAAAAATTAAGATGAAATGAATGGAATGGCAAAAAATGATCACAAACTACATGCAAGTACTATCCATAGTCATAACAAGTAATTCGTCAAAAATAATTTCATATTCCCTATTATTACAATTTTAAAAAAGTATCTTTACATAAATATAGAATATGACTGCTATAAATACTACCTTAACCCAAAGTCATTTTGTGAAGGTAAGTAGTCAGAACTTTAGTTACATATCTTTCATAGTAATCATTGAATAGTCCTATCAGTGCCAACCAACTGGTCCCATAATGAGTTAGTCTGCTGTCTAATACATTTCAAAAATGAGATGAGATACATATTTTAATATAACCCCAAATGTTCCTTTTTATAAATAGACAAAAATCTCAACTTCAAATTCACAGTTTATATATATCAAAATTAAAAGGACATAAGTGAGATTTTAGCATATTTGAACAAAGTTTGAGGTCTCAAGCTATAATTCTGTTTTAAAACTACTTGGTATGAACAAAATTGCTTTTGAAAAGGAAATTGCATTTCTAAAATACCAATAGAATATCAAACATTACAAAATTCAACACATTTCCCACTCATTATTTGTTCTTCAAACATAGTACTGTTCATATTCTAATTAGTTATTATCATGTACTTTCTAATGATCTCAATTCTAAACTATCAAAAATTAGAAGATCAGAATTTTAAATGAGAGTAGCAATTAACTGCCAAGAGTGGTGAGAGAATTGAATTCAATATAAAAAATAAGAAATCTATTATTCTAAAATGTCATTTTTTTCATTAAATGAATTTTATTTTTTATTACCTGAAAAGACAATTTCAGTAATTTTAGAAATAAATTGATTGATCTAATTGTTGAGGGGAAAGATCAACTGAGTAACAAGATGATAGTTTAAAAGACTTTATTTCTTCTAATGACAGAGAATCATAAAATATTAATGTTTTTGCTGCCCACACATCCTAGAGCAATTTGCAATTTTCTCCATGAGAAAGTGTTGGTAAACACACTATGAAGTTTTACAGAGGAAACTACACCAAGGTGCACAATCTCTTTATGTGCCAAAGATGTGGTCACAAGAGATTACATTGAATTAAAAAGGTAAGTCGATATCAATTAAAGGCCTTCAGTTCTAACCAAAATGAATCCTTTTTCAGTAAGTAAATGAGATCAAATGACTGCACTGATAATTGAGGAAGACAACTTTCAAAGTGGCTTAGATTACGTACAGACTTGGTAGTAGAGTAGGTTCATTTGGCAGGTCAGTGTTCCAAAATGAAAAGTAAATATTATATTTTGAGTTTATCTAAAGAAGTGGGGAATGCAAATTCAGAGATGCTTTGTGCAATGAAAAAAGAGCTAATATCCATGATGAGACAGAAAAAAAATTTATACTTTTCCTAAGAAATGGTCATACACACAATAATATGATAGGAAATTTAAAATTGGGAGAGATTAATAGGTCTCCTGGCTCATCGTGTAATTTAAACTTTAATAATAGGAAGCAATGATACTTTAAAACAATATATTAATATGTAGGAACTTAAAAGATTCTCCCCAGCACACTCAAGTGAGTGTGAGCCTTTTCTTATTATCTAACACACGATTGTTAAGGGAAAAAGTAAATGAATGAGAGGATACAAACAAAAGAGTTATGATAAAGATAATTAGGAAGAAGTCTTATTTTAAAAAGTAATGGGTTTTAAATAGTTTCAAAGTCTCTTATTGCTTTGATGTAAATGGAGTAGAAAGTTTGAAGGATGAATTCAAGGGAAACAATTCTGAGACCATAGAAAATAAAAAGAAAAACTCAAAACAGAACCAGGAGGAAAACAGATGTGTCACAGGAAAAAAGTAGCAGAGTAAAAGCATAGAACTTTATTTTTCAGGGTGTTTTCTCAGGTAATAAATTTGGAAAGCATAGTTGGGATTATAGAATTCCAAGCATATGAGCATAAAATTTATTGATATTGATGGGATTAAATCTCAGATTTGAAACACAGAAATATGTTTTTAAAAATACTGTGCTACCCAAGAAATGTAATCAAGTGGGAAGTTGATTCAAACGAGGAATTTTAGACTTTATGGAATGATATAGACCTTATTTGAATGACATTCAAAGAAGGAAAAAGAAGCAATAAAATTCTTTAAGTGCACTTCTTGCTTTCATGGGGAGTATTGATGTTTTTGTTTTTATGTTTTTCTAATAGAATTTATGGAACTAGTATAGGGGTAAAATGTAATAGCGATGGTATAATACAAAAATATAAGGAATGCTTCACTTTTCTAAGTTCAAATTTCCATGAAGCCCTAATTTGTCTTGCTGAGAACTAACAAATACAGAAACAATGAGCTAGTCCTTCTTGTGACTTCTTTTATTTTGACAAGAAAAAAATTGCTTCATAAATTAAAAAAATCATAAGAATTATGGCAGAAATTGACAATACTATTCCAAATTAATCAAATTGAAAAACAGGAAAGAAATATATATTCCCACATGAACTAAAGATTGAGTTGTTTCCTCCTTTGTGATTCACTAGCAATAAGAAAACAATTGCATTAGACTTCATTATCTGTTGATCTTTCATCTTTTCAGACAGACTGAAACTTTCAAAATCAGTAATGATATTTTATTTATTTTGATATTTCAAAATTCATAGCATAATATTTTTTGTTTGATAATTTAATAATGTATCCTTATTAATGATAAATTCTATATTTGCAATTTTGTGTGCTCACTAAAATATATTTGTAACCCCCAAATTGACTATTTTCACTAATTTGAAGACATGCATATGTACCTACAGGTGAGAGAGAAAAGTCATTCAACTCAGTTTTCCAGTTAAGATCAAGCAACAAAATGGTTTGCCTTGTTTCACTTCTCAGACTACATACAGGTAAATTTTTTTTGAGCCACTTACCAGATTTTCACATTTTGTGCTTTTTCTTTATGATGTCATGGTTTAAAAAGGCCCCAAACAGAATGTTGAAATCTTGCCTACTATTCCTAATTACAAAAGGCTGTGATGGGCATTACTGAATAAGTATGTGAGTTAGATAGGTGTTATTCAGGCACCAATTACAGTTCTGTTGACTGTCCTTTCAATATTAATGAATCAATATTTAACAAATAATTTATCTTTAAACAAAACACATAACATTGTGTATGTAAAAATGTTTCAGCTAAGGCTTTTAAAAATCTAACCCTGAATATTTATTTTAGGAGCAATGATTCAGTATACATTAATTCAGTTCTTACAGCAACTTTATAGAAAATAATAAAAATAAAATACATATATTTATATTGAATAACTATTAAGATGTGCATTTATTATTAATTAAGCTAGTTTTACTTCTTTATAAATGTAATTTTATGTATGTTCAGAGAATGTTGTTAATTGGAAAAAAGCAGATTCAGGATTTTAGATATTCAATAACTAAATTTTCTGGGTTTAATGTGTAGTTCTATTAGTTTCATTCCAAATAGCATAATATGACTTTATATAAATCTTTAATTTCTTTTAGTTTTGCTCTCATATTTATAAATATTTTCTCATGAAGCTGTTGTACAGACACAAAGCTAATTTGAAGAAAAATATTTTTCTAAGCTCTAAAATGCTGAATAAATAATTATTAACCTTTTATTATATCAACTTTATTCAAATAAATTAAACATGCAATTACTACTGTTTTAATAACCGTATGTCTTAAATAAGTTATAGTATATATTAAATATCTTTAGAATCTGACTCAGCAAGTACTAGATTTTTGGAAGTCATCATACTTCAGCAGTGAACAAGAGGAATATAAAACATTCAAGTTTCCTACAGTCAAAAATGTGTGGTTTAGGTGGAGAATTTTGGCATTTATGCATTTAAATAATAATGATGATATAAAGAGTATATGATAAATACACACACACTCAAAGCTCTTTTCTTAGATCACCAAAAAGGGTGAAGCCATAGACAAAATTTCTTTCAAAGAGACAGTATGATACACAATTCCCAACAGGAGGAAAAGAATGAAATAGCTTAAGTTTTTCTCATTTTATTTTCCATAAATTAAATACACACACACATAAAGATATTCTTAAGTAGTGTTCTTGTCTAATACTAATTTTTACATATATATGAATTACTATGTGTTCAATGTCAAGTTTGTTCCAAAGCACAATTTTGAAATTCATCTAAAAGTTTTCTTTCCTGTAGAAAAATTATGTTTTTCTAGGCTTGTTATTTGTTTTAATTATGTTTGTGAGTTGTGACATGATCTCTATTTACACTAATTACTAACTGTCATAATTATACAAATCATGCCTATACACACTAATTTAGTTAAGATGATATTTAAACAAAATTTTTTCTTTTTCCTGACTGCAACATGAGAGGAGTTGGCCCTGAGATTCATTAATTAAAGGGGTTCAAAAGCAAGAGAGACATCACCATTCGTGCAAGCAAATTGAGGGAGAAGTGAGGCAGGTATTCATTACTTTTTCTGGGGAATTTTCCTTGTCTGTAAAGTACTTTCTTTTCTATTAATCAGTTTGAAACCCACAGAAGTTGAGGGTCAAATAAGAAGGACTTATCTTGCTGAACAATGTAGTAATCCATCCCAGATATTATTTCTTTGTAACCAGTTTCTATTTACATATTGCATTTTTTGCTACTCTAATACATTTTTAAGGTTGCTGCAGAACTTGAAAAAAGCAGCAGTTAGTGTTATAGGGCATTCCTGAAAAACTCAGTCCTCTGTCTCACTGTTTTATATTATTTTCAGAAGAGTAGGAAAACAACGTATTAAATCCAATTACATATTTCACTTTTATTATTCTACTTGATTGTCAAAATAATCCAGTTAGTTATAGACTATTTTAGAAAAAGTAAGCAGGTCTTGGTGAATAGATGTCTACATTAGAACTCTGGTTCTAATATGCATGCCCTTCCTATTTCGTGTTATCAAGGACACATATAGAACCCCTGTTAGAATTTTCTTGAATCACAAGCACACCTGTCCCATCACTAAGACACAGTCTGACTATAAAACAAGTCTGAAAGAAAGGTCCTTTTTGTCTGTAAGGAGGGATGATTAATTTTGCCTATTATTTCTTCATTTGATTTGGACTCTTGCCTTCCAGAGTGTGCAATCTTCCCTGGGATCTTGGCCGGGACTCTTATTCTTCCTATTGTGACTTTCCCCATAGCTGTTCATATTCTTACTTGTCCTTCCAGTTAGTGCTGGTCAGAGAGCAGCACATCAGTTGTCTCCTTAAAAAACTTCTAAACCTTGGTAGTTGGAAGGAAAACATTAAAATTTGTGCTACTATTCCTAAATATTAAAATGCATTTTAAATAGAAGCCAAATAAAATTCAACAGATTGGTCTGACGCTGATATCAAGAAAATAACACAAGAATTTTGAAGGAATTAAGGTTAAATATCGAAGGATAGGGAGATATGAAGAATTACGGGGTATGAGTTAAATGACATGTTAAGGCTGAAAAAATATCAGGCTCTTTTATCCTCTTTCTTTTTATACAGAGACCATGTTCATATTTTAAGAATCAATTTAATTTTCTTTCCCTCCAGAAACTTCTTTGAACTCAGTTTTTATCATTATTCTTCCTAAATGTTTCCATTGTATCTTTGCATAAGTCACAGCATTTATCATACAGTTCATTTGTTAAGGACAGAAGTTTGCCTTTTAAATTTGGTATCACAACACTAAACATGTG